>JAUMHR010000050.1:8172124-8202065 GCA_032361145.1 Enteromius fasciolatus
AGTGAAGGCTCTCTTTATGATATGAAAAGGAAAAGTTGCAGTCACAAATAAGCAGGTGCCCAGAAGTTTATTTTTTCCTGTTCAGTAGTGAAAGTCATCTATATGATAACACCGCACCCAACTTTTAAAGATAGGTCATCTCTAACCCAACACTGTCCTACTAACCCAACCCCCCCTATCAGTGAATTAAAGCAGTGTGGGCTTGGCAAGGGCTTATTCTTTTACATTAAGATTTATGAGAAGAAAACATCTTGTGTGGCCACTGAACTTAAACACACACACACATATTTCTCTTTAATAGCAGCATCTACACACGCTTGTACACACTGCTGATGTTTCTCATCATCGCTGATGTGTGTGGCAGTCTTTGGAGCCTGTCCTGTCCTTCTATGTTTTTCTTCTCCCTCTTTCTCTCTGCATTCTGGCTGCATTTTGGGGGAAAAATGCACCGTAAAATGATTAGCTGTAGCCAAGCAATTACCAGAATGTGGGTCATATTGCTGTGTGTTTACATGGGCGAGGAGTTTCACCCTGAGCATATCTGATGAAAGCTTTTGAAAATTTGAACCTTTTCACATGCACTTAAAACACATTTTTTAAGTGCAAACGAGAATGTGCCCTGAAATCCGGCGTTGAAAGGAGGGCAGAAATCTTTGGATGAGTCTGATGCTCACATGCTTTGAGAAGCTGAATGGAACAAGGCAGTGGAATTTTACTAATAGGCTGTGTTTCCATTTCATTCATCTCATGGAAAATGAAGTTGAATTGTCCTCAGCAAAACAGTGCCACGTAAGGAATATGACTGTTAGAAACCTTCACTTTCTCTGTGGTGTCACATCACTACACTTGAGTGATTTAAACTGACTTTATTTTAGATAGATAAAGTTACACCATTGCACTCAAACCATGACCCATCACTCCTTTTGTATTTACAGAAGCATTTGGCTTCATTTAATATTTCCCTCTCGTCTCTGTCTCTTTCAGGTGGAGCGTTTGAGAAGGGAATTGAGTGAGGTGGAGGAAAGCAGGGACTCTGGCCGTAAGGAACTGATCGAGGCCCACCGAGAGCTGAGGGAGTGTTTGCAGGACAGGGACGCCCAGCGGCATGAGGACATGGAACTAAAAAGAGCTTTAGGAGATGTTGCGAGAGAAAAGGAGGCCATCCAGGCTTCCAATCATGAACTCCGAACAGCTGTGAAGAGAGCCGAGTTTGAAAACAACAGGTTTAGCACATTGGATTTGTTTAAAATGTCGATACCTTTTGTATTACATACCTGTTCCCTGTTAGTTCGGCTTTGTGACATCAGATCAACACTAAGTTGATTGTAAGTGAGAATAAACAAAAGCAAAATAATTTCCTCTCAAAAATTTGTCTGAAAGTACTAGTGTAACTATATAGTGTAACTTAAGGAGTACAAATGTCTTTTTGGGATGTCAGACATTAAGGAATTTGCTTAATTAAAAAAGTATTAATTTCCTTTTTTTTTTTTTTTTTTTTAAATCAGTTTGAAACGAGTGGGGGAAGAAAAGGATCAGAGGCTGGCAGTGCTAGAAGAATGTAAATCCTCCCTACAGCAGGAGGCGCTGAAGCTGAGAACCAACATGCGTGAACTTGAGAAATCTCGCTTGCAAGCACGCAGGGAACTGCAGGAACTGCGCAGACAGGTCAGGGCCCCCAAAATAAAAGGTTTCCTTCTAACACTTTAGTACAGGGACCAATTCTCACTGATAACTAGTTGCTTATTAGCATTCCTATTAGCTGTTTATTAGTACTTAGAAAAAAGACATATTCTGCAAGACTATATTCTAAATCCCTAATTTTACCAAATACCTAAGCAGCAGAGACAAACGATGTAGTTAATTGTTTGTTAATAGCAAGAACTGTACCTTAAAATAAAGTATGACCAGTTTTTCTTTTATATTCAGTGCCTTAACGTTACTCAAATCAACATTTTCAGGTTAATTTGCTAGCCTAGTTATACACACTGCAAAAAATGCTTTTCTAGCTTAGATTTTTTTATTTTGTTTTCAAAACCAGCAAAATAATCTAGCAATGTGGTGAGCAAAATAATATTATTTCAAACAAAAAACAAGATTATTTTGCGTACCCCATTGGCAGATTGTTTTGTTTTGTTTCAACTTAAATTTTACTTGATTTTTCTGAAAACAAGGCAAAAAAGTTTTAGTAGAAAATCATTCCTGATGTAAGACTTTTTAAATATTTTGTCTGGAAACAAGACAAATTAAATCTAAGCTCAAAGCCAAAGCAGTGTGTATAACTAGACTAACAACATATTAACCAAATAAAAGTTGACATGCTGATATTTCAAATAATAAAACTATAAAAGGAAAAATGCTCATACTTTATTTTAACGTCCAGTTCTTGCTATTAACAAACCATTAACTACGACTTTTGACTTTTGTCTAGAAAATTGATTTAAGAATTTTTAGATATTTTGTCTGGAAACGAGAGAAAAAAAAAACAAATCTAGAAAAGCATTTTTTGCCGTGCACGCACATAAAATGGAACAACAGTGCATCCTCTTCCTCATGAAATTCAGCTGTCTAGATTTTTGTATACTATGCAACCGTTTATATATATATGAATTAAAAGAATGTGTCTGAACAGGTGAAGACATTAGAGGGTCAGTGCACTCAACAAGCGCAAGAGTTGAGTGACCTGCAGGCCAGACTGACCCAGGAAGAGCATAAAGAGGAGGAAATGAGAAAGGAGACCTTTACTCTCAGACAAAGAGTACTGGAAAGTGATGCTGGCAGAGAGGCAGCTCTGAAGGAGGTAAAACAAACAAACTGGCATAAATAAAAAAAATCCACACAAATTCAGTAACAAACTGTTGGAACTGGTCTGTGTGTGAAAAGGCTGCAGGCTTGCAGCGGCGTGTAGCAGAACTGGAAGAAGTGCAGCGCCAGGAGAAAGAATTGCAACAACAACAGGATGCCGATCTTCAGGAGAGCCAAGTGAAGCAGCGTGAGGAGGTTGCTCGCTTGGAGGGGGCACTGCAGGAAGCCCAGGCCGAGCTCAGGGAGCTTGGGCTGAAGGTGAGTCTAGCTGAGGCCCGGGCCCAAGGGCTGGAAGAGCAGCTGGGACAGAATGACGCCATACGGAGAGATCTTGAGCACAGGTTAAATGTTCTCAGTGCTACCCTGAGACGTACACTTGGAAGCGGACGTGGAAGACGTTCGCCCGCACCTGGGGAACGCGGACGGAGTCCCTCACCATGGAGAAGTCGATCACCTGTGAAAGGTAACCCATTCTCAGTCCAATAATGAAATGGTCTATTTAGCAAAGGTTAGTTAAAGGTCAAGAAGAAGATCACCACTCTTATATTACAAAGGATTCTTTTCTTAAAAAATTAAAGGTTATTCAACAATGGTGTTCTAAGTTACTCATGAGAAGAATCTTTTGTGTAAACCTTCAGGTGAACCCAAGTCAGATGAACCTGGGGTAAATGGATTGCTGGTGTGTTCATTATCCCCCTCCCGCGGAGAAGATGGAGAACTGGATTTGGACTCAGTTCACATGTTGCTACGTAACTTCCAGCAAGAGCTCAGGGACACTCAGAGAGAGCGGGTATCTGACACCTCTACATTGCCACAAAGGCATCATTAAAATAGTCCAAAAAATAATAATGCTACATTTCTCCTTTTGTAAACTGTTAACTGCTGTGCCTGAATTACTAAATCAGAATGAATCATTCAGGCTGTTTTTGTGAACAGAACATGAACAGCCTTCTATTTCTGTCTGAATTTGTGATTGTAGGATGAGGCCCAATCACAGGTGCATAGTCTCAGCAAACAGGTAGAAAGCCTGCAAGCCAGTCAGGAAAGAGGCACCACGCGTATACAGATGCTGAAACAATCTATCAGAGAGCTAGAGGATGGTAAGAGTGAATTATAGCCTTGATACTTGGGTACACAGTGATGACCAGTTTGTAGCTCTGTTTTTGATTATCATGGATGTAATTGTGTGTGTGCATGTTTTCCAGGAAAGTGTGAGCTGGCCAAGCATTTAGAGGGGACACAAGCATCACTCGCCTTACGGGATGAGGCGGTTCAGCGTGGGGAATTACAGAATAGGAATATGAGTGAAGAGTTGGCCAAACTGAAGAACCGCCAACAGATAACTGAGGCAGAAGCCAAAGCACTGAAGGTTAACACTCATACATTTTACACTAACACAAAGATGGTTTACATAGTGCAACAGTGATCGCCACTTCTCAAAACAGGAGATAAAGGGTTAATTTACTCAAAAATGAACATTTTACTTACTATTCTCATGCTGTTCGAAACCCATTATTTTTAGTAAGTCTGAAGATGAGTTAAGGTCTTAGGTTTGGGAGACATTAATGATAGAACTTTAATTTTTGATTGAACTATGAAATTCATTTTTATGTAAAAATCTAAGTGTTATAATTAAGAATCTATCACCAGTGTTGAGGAAAATTACTTTTAAAAGTTGTGCATTACAATATTGCATTACGCCCCAAAAACGTAACTAACTTACTTTTTAATGCAAAGTAATGTGTTACATTACTTTTAAGTTACTTTTAAAATCTGGGCAGGACTTGGTTGTTTGTTTTAATATAAAAAGTTGCACAAAAATGTGAAATAAACACACAGGAAATGTAAAATTACGTCTGTACTGTAGGGGGCGCAGCTCAAACAAATAGCAAAAATATAACGCAATAGAAGAACATTTTTCTTAATATGGTTGTACTGGATCATCGAAAGTCAGTAGCACTGACACTGGTTAATAAAATGGGATTAAATACATAACTTATATTTGTCTTGTGTAACATAATTATTGAAGGTTATGCAATACTCTGAATCAGCATTTTCTTCATTTTGAGGAATACTGAATCTGATTTTGTGCAGGTGAGATGAGTAAATACATGTTAATATGTAGTCTAGAACTACAATAAGCATTATTTTCACACATTTCTCAAGTAACTCGGATATGTCTTTCAAAAAACTTTTTTTTACTAGTTTACTTACTAGTTGATTACACAACTTACATTGCTTGTAATGTATTACACCAAACACTATGACAACATTTAATGGGATTTTTCCTTTTACTGCAGTAATCACATTATCAGTATAAGTGTACTGTTGTATTCAGGAGAAGCTGGAGCGCTCCCAGGCCACTGAGGAAAGTCTGGAGGCTGAGCGCCGCCGTATGAAGGAGACCTGTGAGGCAGCGGAAGCTCGAGCTGCCAGGCTGGAACTCACGCGCCGGGGGTTGGAGGGAGAGCTGCAGCGTGCCCAGCTCCGAGCCACAGAGACAGAGTCGGAGGTCAGCTCCCTGCAGGACCGCCTTAGCAACCTCCGCAGGGAACTGGGAGACAGCGAAGAGCGTGCTGCCCTCCTGAAGGTGTGTGTGTACCGTATGTTTTGTGCTGTGCATGTCAGTCATGTCTGAGTAATATAACACAGCACTGTTGTTTCATTGTAGGTTGAGGGTGAGAGGTTTGCAACTGCCTTGGCACACACAGAACTGCAAGAGAGCCAGTTAAGGGAGCAACTGCAGTCCATGGCTGCTTCCTTGACTGACAGCAATGCTTCTACAGGAGCAGCACAGGAACAGGCCGCGCAGCTACAGCGAGCTCTTACAGCCAATGAACATGAGCGGAAGATGCTACAGGTTAGCATGGAGAGTTTTATAGCATGCAAGTTTGCAGTTTGACTTACTAGAAGTTAAGAAACCATACTACTAACAGTACACAAGTGCTGAAAGTGCAAGACAGAAGACGAGCTTAAACATCTCAACAAGAATGATTCAAACATGTTTAAGTAAATTCTCTATTGAGGCTTTATTAAAACACTGTCAATCATTTTTCTTCATCATCAACAACCTTATTAAGTTCATTGTGGTTTAGCCACAATCTGTTTTGATCTCAATTCACCTCAAGTTCATGTGCAGATTTAATTGAAACCCAACAGATCATCTTACTAGCATGGCCACAATGTGAAGTGATTTATGCTATGGTTCCGTAATGTTTCCAGATTTTTTTTTTTTTATTTATCTTAACTGCCGCCTGTTCCCTGAAGGTGCTGGGTGACGGTGCATTCAAATGCTAGCCTGAACTCATTAATTTTCTCCAGCTCCTCTGGAGGGCTTTTAAGGCTTAGTATGAGTCTGTTTTAAAGATGCTGTACAAACAAAAACACTGTGGCCTCAGTGTAAATCTTTTTCAGTTTGCTTGAGACCTGCCAGCTCATGCCAATAAAAAGTGATCCGAGAGTTGGGAAAGCGTGGGGAAAAAGGCTAAAAAGACAGGACAGTGGTAGTAGTGAGAAGAACAGCCTCCTCATTAAAACTGGATGTGGGTGTGTGATTATGCATGTGTGGATTGTCTGTTTGTGTTATATGTGCACAGGAAAGGCTGGATAAGACACGGGAGGCTCTGACAAACAGTAGGAAGCAAAATCATGGCTTGAGTGAGAAACTACAGATCCTGCAGAGAAGCCAGGAAGAGTCTGAACTCAGGGTCTCTGAACTGGACAAACAGACACGAGGCCTGCAGGAGGTTAAGTGCACACACACACTTACAGTTTGCACAGTGTTTTAAAGGGTTAGTTCAAGCAAAAAAAAAATGGACTCACCCTCATATCATTCCAAAATCATAAGATTTTTGTTCATCTTTGAAATTAGATTTCAAAATTTATAAAGAGATAAGAAATAAAATTCACATGAATCTAAGTATTCTTAAGACGCATGATTTTTATTACATACAGTACATCGTTTTTTAATTATTTTATTCACATATAAACATGGATGAGTGAAAATACATAAAGCATTTCATTGCCCAAATGTGCATGCTTGACATACGAAATGTACAAGTATGGTTCAGCTTCTTTTTACCATATTTATCTTCAGTGTGTTTTTAAGATGCATCAAAATCTTATGGGTTTGTAATGACATGAAGGTGAGTAGCTGGTGACCGAATTTTCAGTTTTGGGTGATCTTGTTAAAATAATTCAGTCCTTGGAGGCACGTACATCAAACATATCCTGGAACATGTTTTGCATTTCAAATGAAATGGGTGGAAATTTTGGCAATGGGTGTTATTGCGCATATTGCTGTCAGTGATATGCACACATTTTCTCTGTCTGTCACTGTGTAAAATGCAACCAAACAAACTTCAAATAAAATATATCCTGCTACACCATCATCATCATGATGAACTGACAAAGAGATTTTTGTTTTTGTCAGTTAAGCGAAATTCAAGGTTCTTGAACTCTAGCACGACACCATTATTTTAACCAGACACAAAGACAGTCATTCTAGTCATAACAGTCTAGAAACCATGTTTATTTACAGCAGTCTGGACGGTCATGTAGATGGTGTCTATTCTACATCTCTTCTGATTCATTAGGCTGTGAGACAAAGGCAACAGGCTAAGCAGGAGGTGCAAGAGAGCTATGCACTTTTGCAGGGAGAAAAGGATCAGCTTCAGGAGCAGGTGGTTACCCTGCAAACCAGTGCACATCGGCTACAGGGAGACAAAACTGAGCTGGAGAGAACACTGCTCCGTCTGGAAAAAGACAGGTCATCTCTAAAGCGTACCCTGGAGAAGGTACATCATACTGTTATTAATAGCATGCACAGCCAAACATAATGACTTTCAAATGGTTTGTTGTTTATGTCACTGACTGTGATGTTTAATTTGTTCACTAATCAGAGTGCCTTGTCTGTACCCTTAATTATTCTTAGTATTATCAGTTGAGGTAAGTTTGCATGGGGGTTTGTTTTGAGTTTGTTTGTGTGTGTTTTTGTGAAGCATAATATGATACTGCTTAATAGATGTTCAGCATGTGACGGTATCTCACACCAGATTTCTATCCTAAAACATTGTATCCTAAAACATGTGCATGCATGTGTTTTGTGCAGGTAGAAAAATCTCGCCAAAGGAAGGAGGCAGAGGTATTGCATACTGAGCGTGAGAGAGAACAGCAAGAACAAAAGATACAAAATCTAGAGCAAGATTTAAGCGAGACACAGGCTGAAATTCACACGCTACAGGTAATAGGCTTTCTTACGAACATTAAGAAACTCAGCTTAACTCATTAAGATGAGCATCTAGTACTCTCACCTTTGAATATCTGATAATAATAAGATTAATTAGTAACTAATAGTTTTTTGTTAATTTTGTATTGTATTCGTTGTGACAGGATGTTGTGTGTTGTCTCTGCAGTCACAGATCTCCATCTTGGAGCAGACTCACTCCCAGAGGCTCCTGGAAGTGACAACTCGCCACAGGCAGGAGCTGGACCTAGAGACCGAGCGGATGAGGGACTCCCAGCAGCAGGCAGAGAGAGCACTGGAGGCTCGAGAGAAAGCTCACCGCCAGAGGGTTCACTGCTTGGAGGAACAGGTTTGAGAAAGCTTTCAAATTTTGATGTATTTTAATAGTGACATTTACATCACTTTCAATAGTCAGAGGCCTTTGATGAGTACTTGACAGTTCTGTGTTTCTCAGGTTAGCACACTGAAAGAACAGTTGGAGCAGGAGATGAAGAGGAGGCAAGCATATATGAAACAGATGCTGAGATTGGGGCTCTAAAAACCATAGTGCTTCAGGAATTCTGCCCATGGTGACCAACTGACAGCTTTTTGTTACTTTTTGTTACCATGTTTGTAGTCTCTCAGAGGCCTATAACCAATGGAACAGGGCCTGTGCTAACATGAATGGACTTACGCCTAATGAAATGTTACACACATACACATACTTCAGATTTAAAAACTCACAAAATCACTGGTCTCAGGGAGAATTGTTGGACTACATTTGCACAAATACTTTAAGCAATCCTGATCCACACCATAAGAACCCAATAACAACAAACAAAGAGATCACTGTTTCACCAAATGCTTCTCAATTGCCAAATTGTTTTAAGGATTTGTGCAGCAAACTGTTGAAACAGACCATAAATCTACCTTAAATCTATCCCTGTTCATCTTAGGGCATTAAGCACAGTCTGAATTCTACACCACACACACTTTTAAACATCTGTACCTACCTTAAACGTTACACCCTGGTTCCCTTAAACTGTTTTGCAAACCGCGAAATTATGCTCTTTTCTTTCTACTTTCTAGCTTACATGATTGCTGTGATCATTTAAACACACTACCATTTAGAGAATACGATCATCTTGTTTTAGTTAGCACCAGTCAGCTAAATTACAGTAAGAGTGAATTAGTACAGAAAATGAATCATTTATCCTAACTACAAATGCTGTTATCATATTAATGTTTCCATATGGTGTTTCTCTTATTATGGGTGTTAAAACAGTTTCTTTTAATAATCAGTACTATGTTGTAACTATTAGAAAACTGATTTGTTTCATCACAAAGTAATTTTTATGAGTCAATAAAACTATACAAACAAGAAAAATAAAATGAGATTGATTTTTGTGGTCTGAAGAACTGCTGTCAGTTGGCTTTGGCGTATTTTGGATAATTGCTGTAGTTTATGATGTGTGCAAATAAGCTATAACTACCTATAAAAGAATCTTTGTGATGTTCTGCCTCCAAGATTTGATTCCTGCCACTAATGACCCCCTGGGTAAAAAGAATCGCATTTTATTTTAGAGGAGTTGTTTCAGGCACATTTCAAATGTTTGAAATCTTGCCTTGTAAGATTCATTTGGAGGAAAATTGATTTTCAGAGAGTACGAAATCTTTCAGTAAATCTCTAGTCCTTTGTATTTTTTCCTCCTTTTGAACATACACCTTGTGTACAATAAATAAAGAATGCACTATGACAGCCCAACTTCTGGAACTCTTACACTGCCATGTGGTAGTGTCTACCACACTGATACATGTTCTTCTGTGGTAGGGTATTTCTTAGCTAAAGTTAAGAGCAGAGGAGAGTGCCCTGTCAGAGTCTCTTTAAAGCAGCCCTTTGATTACCATAGCTCCACCCAGTGCTTATCCAGTTACCGGTCTCTTCTCAGCTATTGGATGAGAGTTCCTAATCATGCAAGGTAGTGAATCCCTGGGGGGGTGGGGCTGGGTCTGAAAGAACTCCTTTGGCAGGCAGAATAGAGGTTTTATTGAGGATATTTCTAAACTAACCATCAGGGACCAAGTCACTGGATTGTAAAAAAAAAAAAAAAAAAAAAATAGAGCCGAATCACTCTGCTCCCTCTTCTTTCTCTCTCTCACTCTGTTCATTTCAGTAAGCGGCACGGAGCACAGCAGCTCTTGAGCACCCAGCAGCACACAGAATGCAAGGAATCTACCCCCTTGTTATAGACCAGCAGCCCAAGTACCAGGGCTGAGAGAAGATCTGAGAGGAAACAAAGGGTGGAATTAGAAACCAAAAGAGGAAAATTACAGAAACAGGGAGAAGAAAGACAAGGAGGATCATTGGTTGAGCATTTGACACTTGGTTTTAAAGTTGTCTTGTTGCCCTTTCTGAGTGTCCTGGATCTTAGTCCTCTCCTCTCCATCCCTGTGCAGACAAGGTCATGGGGTGGCTGAGGAGACTTGTGCTCTCCATGTGCATGCTTCTTATTTTGCTTCATGGCGTGGAGCCGGCTGTACCTCTGGAGGAGTTCTATTCATTTGGCCTGGATGAGGGTGACTCCCAGACCATCGAGCAAGATGATGGAGGATCAGGACTGGTAGCGATCTCTGTGGCTTTCCCTTTCTTTGGAGAACGGCACACTGGACTCTATGTGAGTATAGACTGTATGTTTTAAAGTCTTGTGCAAGAGGTATTTCATTTAGTAGCTTTGAGGGAAATGGAGGCAGGTCTTACAGCTTGAGATTGGATAATGAACCTCTCTACCACAAAGTTTTAAGATGTCACACATAGCAATTAAACTACTGGATATTTTTTAGTGAAGAGATGACAGTATATATTGCTGCTGCAACACATCTGCTTAAATTGTGGTTTGAGAGAGCGAGGGGGAGAAAAGAAACAAGAAGAATGACTGTCATGAGGAGAACCAGTGATAGAAAACAAGTGTGGCAGGTGCTCTGACAGGTCTCATTCTTTGATCATAGCTGCGTCCTGTGTTTCACTGGGCTTTGATCTGTGTCATGTATACTTTTCAAACTTAGCGCAGAGGAAGCTCCATCCTCGTAAGTCGACACCATCTGTTTTGATGCAGCATCCCAGTTGCATTGCCTCCCAAAATATGCTGCTCCACCCAGGGCACCCATCTTTACTACCAACTTTCCATCCCCAACACCCTGCCCAGCCTGGCCGAGGTACCATGGTGACAGAGGCTAGGTTTCCAGACTAGGCTACAAGGATGAATGAGATCACAATCCCAATGCAGCGGACAACTGACAGAGTAGACATGCCACACAACCAGTCTCTCTCCTAGCCGCTACATGACATTCTGTGCCCTCACAAATTTGAGTTGCAATATTGTGGTTCCTATTTTAAAGTCATGAAGTCACTTAAGACATCCTGGCCAATTCAGCTTGCCGAAATAGAGCATAGTACTCTACAGAACCTAGTTCACCTTGAATGGTATCTCATATCTCAGAGCACAATGTAAATATTAATGTGAAACATAGACAAGATTAGACCTGCTGCGGATAGCAGTGAAGATCTAAAATTTGACTCTGAAAGAGCGGAAGACGACTGAAGGTACAGTTATGGGTGGTAACTACATGAATGGAGCACCGAGTACAAACTGGGAGGTAACTGCAGGTCGATTGGAGTAAGATTTTGCAAGTCACTGGTGCATTGAGGCATGCGACGGCATTAAAACTGCGGCCAGAATTTCTGTACTGCACTCAAGCTGCTTGAACCAAAATCAATTACACTTCAGCATTATTGCACGCTATAGCCACATGTTGATCTCTTCCGCAAGGGAGCTGCTTTTGAACAGGTGAGATTTTAGAGAGATCCTCACAGATAATTTCTTCCGTGAGGGCATTCCAAGCCTTCAGGCCTTGAACAAAACAGAAAAGCTCTTGAACCAAACAATTTGAGGTGGTTCTTGAGAGTTGTCTCAGGGTATTACTGTAAGATCTTCCCTAAAGCGAAAAGAAGGATCAGTACTGCCTGCTATTGCATGTTCCTGACCTACTCTTTCTTTCCACCTCCAGTCATCTTTTGCACTTTTCTCATTCACTCTCTCTTCATTTATAATATTGTAAGTAAAACCCATAGCTCTGCTTCAGCTTGAAGCGTGACTTTTAAGCACAGTCATTTTTTACTGTAAAAAACAGGGTTTTGTTCTCACGCTGTTTATCTATATTTGAGTCTCACTGCAAGGAATTATGAAATCTGGTTCTTTGCCATCCAGGACTTCCTTCTCTTCTTGAGATTTTATTAGCCCAGATTTGTCCAAAATATCCTTTTCTTGTTCCACAATTCTATTTTGTTTGGGTCTAAGAGATTTCACATGTAGCCTGTCCTCTCCCCTCATTTACCCTCATCCTTCCCTCTTCCTCCTCTTCTTCAACCTCAGATAACAAGTTCAAGGGTCTTCCCAATGGACCTGTCCAGCTGCTCTATTAAAGAAAGGCAAGATCCCTTTAACAGAACCCAGATGCATCTGTAAAGTGTCTTATGGATACCAAACAACGCAGGCCCTCAATTAACTAACCTTATGAATGATTGGGATGAAGAGCATGAAGGATGATATCCAAGGCTAGCATGACATGGACTTCCAAAGCAAATGCAAAAAACAAAGTTTGAAATTATTTTAAATGTAATTGGTGTAAGCTTTGATGAGGAACAGAACACCATAACTGATTTTCAGGGACTTCAAGTTAAGAAACCTCCCAACAAGTTGTTTGTATGGGAAGCTATAAAAAGGATGTTTATGATATTTTATTGATTTAGGCATTGAATTGTTCATCCAACAGTTGAGTTAAAGCAGAAGAGCGAAAATGATGGGGACAGAAAGATTTGAGGTTTCACGGCACACTGAGAGCACATCTGCTAAAGCTCATCCTCAGCACTTCAACACTTCATGTTTGCGCAACTATAGAAAGGGAATCTTCAACCTTGAGGGATTTTTCTCTTTATCTCTTTCTCTCTCTCTATCCTCTTTGCTCCTCTCCTCCCCCTCCTCCTCACTCAAGTAGCCCAAATATTAGCTAAGTGTGTGAGGACATGTGTGATTTTGTTAGGAGCTGGGTAGCTTAGCATGTAATGCTTTATGTCAAGATAAGTCATATGTTATGCTAAGCTTTGAGCTAATATTTAGACTTAATTCAATAGGGGCAGCCACTGAAATTAATTTTTCTGTACTGGATTTAAGTTATTTTTCCAAGACTAGTGAAAATCTTTGTATATTATTATAAGATATGAGTGAGTGCGGTGCCATACAGAGGGTCATGGTTTGGCATTCTGTGGAATGCCAGCCACGATAAAGAAATCCATCACAACCGCACAAGGGTGTGGAGCAAGAGGAGCCAAGGTCAAACATACAAACACATCCACTTCAGCTTTTTCCTCAAATTACTAGGGAGAACAAGTAAACTTTCCCATGGTCAATGTTTTGCCAAGCTGAACTTTGGGCACCTTTTTATAAAGGGATTAGTTTTGGCATCTTTAGGTGAACATTTATTTTAGTATTAAAATGAATCCCAAAAAACATCCTATAAAAACTATGATATATCTGGTGAAAATAACCTCAATAACGACCTCAAAAGTGGCACCATATAGATGTAAAAACTACAAGAAAATAACAAAAAGAAAAAAAATACATGCATAAAAGCATTACTTATAAACGATTTTGTAAACGATGACGGAATGTTTTCATGAATGTGTGTGTGTTGTTTTTTTTTATTATTTTTTTTATTAACACCTGACAGAATATTACATCCCAAAAAGCACTTTTACCCTGTGGTTAGATCCAATTCCTACATCCTAATTTTAATACGATATTAGGACATGAAAGAAAAGCAGCTAGTTTAACCTCTTCCAGATGCTACAAATAGATCAGAACCAATGCCAGGACATATTACAAAACCAGAGAATAATCGCTAATGTACTGCTTAGTGAGATTTCCGCTGCTAATTTAGCAGCAAGGTAAGCAATTTCCATTCATTACCTCCACTCACTGTTGCTATATTAACTCTCCAACGCTTGTGCTGGTGAAAACACTGCTGTCCCTATTGTACTGCAGTACAACTCTCTTTTCCCAGTTTGCTGCTTATATCATTAGCATCCAATGGTTTAGTACTGCAGCCCATTCTCGAGTGTTTTGGTCATCTGTGAAACATTTACTCTAAATCACACTTTGGTTCCTGTCAAGGGTTTGTATCTGTCAGTGAACTGTGCCTGCACTTTCCATCCCTCCATCTTTTCCATTTCTCCTGCTTCTCTCTCTTTGTCTTTTCTTTCATTCTTCTGTTCTCACAGGGCTCCTTTCAATGACCCCAGAGTTGTGGCCCTGCAGGCTTCACTCTGCTTCTCTATGTTAACCACACTCTCGCCACAGCACGCTGATGCAGAGAGGGGAAGACTGCGGTCGGCCAATTAACCAAGCACCCGAGTCAGGCCAAACAAAACTTCCTCTACTGTTTTTACAGCAAAGGCCTCCGAATTATGGTTTCCATACGCATGGGGAGGGGTGAAGAAAGGCCATGTGTCTGACATTACCTTTGTTGCTGTTGCTGTTGCCAGAACTGGGTACAGATCAGTGAAATGAAGGGACAGGGAAGTTGGCACTGGGGAGTGAACACCTGGAGAAGGGTGTGACTCTGCAGGTGCAAACTGACTAGCATAAGTTAGCATAACACTGTTGCTCTGTACCCATTCTGATATGGGGTAGAAAGGTGACTGATAGTATATTTCTATTAAAAATTACAGAAAAGTTTAGAAAGGATTTTAAATTTCCAGTCTTTCCACTGGAGAACTATTGAGGAAAGCTTGATTGCAAACCTCCACCAAAATGGAGAAGAAAGCAATGGAATAATTTATACAATCCTTGTCGGCTTGTTTGGTGAATTTGCATGCATATTCAAATCATTTTGATAACACTGTGCCCCTGTGAATACACTCCAAGGTTTCGTCAATGTCAGTCTGGCTGGACACTCATCACAGGAGTAGACTCATTCAACAGAGTAAAGCCAGTGGTCAGCAAAGCAAGTGTTGGGCTCTGTGGTTATTTTAGAGGCAGTTATAAAGGCCTCGCCCTCTAAAACCACTTCTAGTGGACAAGAGCCAGGGCAGGTGTGTCAGTATGTGTATGTGTGTCTGAAAAGTGCTCCGGTTTTCTCAGCTGCAAGACGTGGATGTCTGGCAGAACAAGGCAGCTGTCTGTTCCCTGTTGGGAAGTGGATACATCTGCCACAGGAGCCTGCCTCACTCTTTCATCGTGAAATGCTACTGCTCACTCTCATGTGTCAACACACTGCTGGACACCTCAGCCTGTCTCCGCTTATTCCCAGTCAGCATGTTCCATACATCATAGACATCCGATTACTGTTCCAGGTCTTTCACAATATCAACCCCAAGAGTCACTACAAGAAACTGAATTGTCCTTTTAAAGTTATGCTTGAAAAGTCAGTTTAAAATCATTGGAGTTTTGTAAGCTTCTTGACTCGGCAGTACTCCTCAGTGAATCAACCCAATCTCTGTCCTCTATACTTGAGTGTGGAAAGAATTTCACTGAGGTGAACTATGTTATTTGTGCAACTCAGAATGTGAATGTCCAAACTTGCAGCTCATGGTGTGGTAAAGCTTCAGCAGTGGAATCTAGTGATGAGTACCAGTAAGCTGTGGGAAGCTTTGTGTGCTGATTCTGGTAACCCTGAGCATGTACTTGCTCTTCTTTTCTGTGTCTTCAAGGTCAACAACAACGGCTTGGTGTCTTTTCTGAGGGAAGTGTCCCAGTTCACCCCTGTGGCATTCCCCATTGCTGGAGACCGCAGAGTGGTGGCTCCATTCTGGGCAGATGTGGACAACCGACGGGCAGGAAAAGTTTTTTATAGAGAGAGCAAAGATCCTGCCATCCTGAGAAGAGCCAATGCAGACATGAATCGTTACTTTCCTGAGTTCCCTATGTTTGTCACTACATGGGCGCTGATTGCTACCTGGCATCAAGTCACATTTTTTGGTGGCAGCTCAATAACTCCGGTACCAAGTTCATGTCTTTTTTTATGTTTTGTCTAGAAGACATCTAACACATGGTTTCTCAGGTCTGGCCCTCATGGTCTACTGTATAGGAGTGTTGATCCCTGATCAACACTCTCCATGACAGTGGAACTCAAGGGCCAGATTTGAAAAAATCTGGTCTAACGAGTAATTTTCATATTCTGAAAATACTGATTGAGGCAGCTGACTTTCTCTCTGTTCTTCTCTCAAGGTCAATACATTTCAAGTAGTTCTCATCACAGATGGTGAGCTCTCCTTCACCATCTTCCAGTACCACAATATTTCTTGGACAACAGGGATGCATGCTACCAGTGGTGGTGACCTAGCAGGCTTGGGAGGCATAGCTGCACAGGTAAGGTCATTGCCTTTACTCATGTTGGTTTTTAATTTTGACTGAAATTACTTAAGTAACATTCAAATGTTAAAAGAATCCACCCTGAGAGAACGCTCCTCCACTTCCACTCTCTTCCTAGGCAGGCTTTAATGCTGGCGATGGGAGGCGCTATTTCAATATCCCTGGCTCTCGGACAGATGATATTGTTGAAGTTGAAACCACCACAAATGTGGGCTATCCTGGTCGTTGGGTCTTTCGTATTGATGATTCTCAGGTGCAAGTGGGCAGCTGCAATGACTCAGGTATGCCACCAAAGGAAAGGAAAAAAGAATCAGCGTATCCAACAAATTAGAAAACAATATGGACAGGAAAATGTCAGTCTGCTCAGACTCTTTTCCACTGTGCTCCTCAGCTTCAGTCTGTGCTAACTTAAGGCCCTGTCAAAATGGTGGCCGCTGCATTGATGACTGCATCACTGGAAATCCCTCTTTCACTTGCTCGTGTTTGGCTGGCTTCACTGGACGCAGGTGCCAGATAGGTAAACAAATGATGAAATCCTTCCATCCCTCACAACTCGTACTCATCCTTTGTGTTCTTCCTCGCCAGGAAAGAGAAAGTCAGCTTGTAAAAGTAGAATTCCACCCTGTAAGCCAGGGGGACAACCTAAGGGAGAGAATTTCCCCTGGTCACATCTGTATGTAATACACATACAGTAAAGTCTGTCCAACATTTTGCTGTGGTCAAACCATTACCTTTTCCTTCACCCCCTCACTTTAGGATTCCCTCATATTTTCATTCCTGTGAGCACATCTAATAAAAGTCACGTCATATTTGTTGTTCTTTTGTGTGTTTTGATAGAGGTTGATGAGTGCTCTTCATACCCCTGTCAGAATGGGGGCACATGTGTGGACAAGATCAACCACTTCATCTGCCTATGTCCAGTAGGATTTATAGGGACAACATGTGAGACAGGTAAACTCTTCAACTCTTCAAACCCAATGCTTCATTTATCGGACTCCAATTTCAATTATGCTTTGCATGACAGAAAACATTGCTCCAATATCAATAAGAAGCTTCTATTTCTACTATGTCCAGTGCGTGGCTCTTTTTAAAAAGTTATCCAATGAGGACTAAAATAGTAAGTGAAAATGTATGTAAGTTTTGAACTCAGTAAGCTCTTTTTTTATGCTGTGGCCTCTCTCCTCTATGATTTTGTTCTCCCCTCCTCCCTTAGCTCTCTACTGGCTTCAACCTCCTTCTCGTTCCCACAGTCCAGCCTGCAGAGATGTATCAAACCTCTAATACCTTTCACAGCCAGAAGTGCATAGTTTCAGAGTGAGGGGAACGGTGTGGAGGATATATTAATCAGCTGAATAAATATTCAGTGCGTGTGTGTATGTGTGTTTATTGCCTGCAGACATAGATGAGTGCCAAGAGACCCCATGCCTCAATGGAGCACAGTGCATACAGGGTGTTGGCAACTTCACCTGTGTATGCCAAGCAGGTTACATTGGGTTCCTATGCGAGTCAGGTGAGCATGGATATTGGGAGTGTCACTGAAAGGCCATGACTTTCCCCAGGGAACATTTCCTTTTTTCCGCATTAGGCCCGCACTTATTCATTTGACAGATGGTGTTATCTAGACTGACTTTCTGAAGACTGCTATAGCACCGTACTTTTTAAGGGCAGTTAGTAAATGGAAATATATTATCAGTTACTTTGTTACTTTCCCTGTGTTTTCATTTTGGGTCAGGTTTTATGTTCCAAATATTCTCTGAATAGACCTTGATATGACATTTTAGGGAAAAGTACTGACATGATTCCCCTGCTTAACAAATTGGGCTTCCCACAATGGAGGTTATTGATGAAATGCAAGCCCAGTTGGGAAGTACTCTGGAAACTAAACCGTTGGCCTTTGCATATCTCGAACCCTTGTTTCTACATGAGACCAGATTACCGTTAATACTAGACACCTGGTCAATGAAACCGTACACCTGCATGAACTTTCATACATTCTCAAATCTTAAGACATTGATACAATCAAAACCAAGCTGCTCTAAGGATTGCCTTTCTCACGCTGACAAATTATTCTCAATACTGACATGAATCTTGTGTTTTGGAATCCAGATATCAATGAATGTGCATCCATGCCATGTTTAAATGGAGGTGTGTGTCAAGATCTGGTGAATAACTACACCTGCACCTGTACAACAAACTTCACTGGAAGCCACTGTGAGACAGGTGTGCTTTTTCTATTGAGTTCAACCCACCATATCACTTAATAAATGCCAGCCAACATATTATCCAGTGTGTTTTTGTTTCCCTTTCCAATGGGAAAAATGTTTAATGATAGAAGTATATGATAATGCTGAAGATGTTTACACAGCCAGCCACTCACTTTCCACTTTATATTTGGCTAGCTGTAACCTTTTCCAACTGGGACTGACAAAATGAAATGAATAGAGGAGGGAACACTATGGGATAACTATGGCTTCAGGCCATATGTCTGACTAATTGAACTACAAATAAAGTTAGCATAGTTATCAGATGCTTGGTCAGCTCTTGAGTCTGAGGTTGAAGTGGCTTGACCTACCACCACTGTGGATTGGTTGGAGTTTCATTTAAAATATATCACTTGTTTAATTTTGTTGTATTAGATCATGCTGTCCAAGTAATACTATGAATTTATATATATATATATATATATATATATAATTTTTTATTTTTTTTTACCCTAAACAGAGATAGTTGTCATGGATAATTCCTCTACTACTAATGCTGCAAATCAGACAGGTAAGTCTTGTTCTTCAAGTTCCAGCTAAGCTTTATCTCCCTTTCAAAAGATCATCATGTATAATATTTCGCTTGCAGTTTCCTGCGAAGGAGAAAATTGTGAAAAGCGTCAAAACTGCGATTATATCGGCTCTGGAAACTACAACTGCACCTGTACCCCAGGTTATTACGGTGACGACTGTGAAGGTACAGTACTCACAGACTTTACTGAATAGTAGCTACTCTTCTTAAGTAACTCTGCAGAAACATGGCACAAAAGAGAACAAGGCAGACACCACTATCCCACAGGAATTTGAAGCACTGCCTGAGGAAGACTATGCAGCCTTGATAGATGAGCATAATTATCCAAACCTACACAACCTCACCCAGTTTACTGCTCAGACCTTGCAGCAAGTTGCTTGATGTTGTAAATAATTGCTTTATGGCACTTTTTACTACTTTACCAACAAGAGGAAGGGCTCTTGTCTAGACTTAAAAGGGCCTCTGTTTTATGAGACAGTCCTAATGTTTGGAATTCACTTCCCTGCAACAAAGCAGGTGAGATTTGTTTGGATGCCCTAACATCCAACACAATTCTCTAAAGACTGAAGTTATGAAAGTGACATATTCTGCTTTATCTCATTTAGTCAATGTCAATCAACATGCTATCCCTGCTCCCATGATCACTGTGTACACTGCACATTTTGTGCCCCAATAGATTTAAAAGCCCATTGTGAGTTCTAGCAAATTCATTCTACTCGTCCACCTGGAGCTGAAATAACCATTGACTCTTATATAGACTCTCCTAAATCTCCGGAATACCTTCCTGCCCGGCTTACTTGGAATGTGTAGTGGAAAAAGTCATGCAGATCTCTCAAAGAGAGAAGGTAGAAGCTCACAGACAGAACCTAGGAGTGTCTAATGGAGCTCAGAGATCAAAGAGACCGACCTTAGAGACTACAAATGAAAATGGCTCCAGCGAATTAACAACCTATTAATTGCCCCTAGGGTCACACAATTTGATCATAAACATGCTACATGTTATCAGAAAGAAAAAAAAACACCCTCATGCGGGCCCCTGGACTTCAAAAGAAAGCAATTTAACAGTGATACAGCAAGTTACTTTGATCCACTGCTGCAATTACTGAGGGAAGAGGAAAATAAAAAGTCTCAAGCTTTACAGAATACTGACTTACAGTCACCCAGCACTATGAACTATGTGGTAAAATTGTGGGAAAGACTGACCCGAGGAACGAGTTTATAATGTACAACAGTACAACAAATCAAACCACAGCACACTAAGCTAAACAATGCTCATGCACACTCACACACAATGTAACATTCCCACAAATGCTTCCACTGAATGTATAAAAATTTGACTGATGTGAAGAAAGAGTACATTGTGCAGTGGTTAGAATATTTACTTGTCCAGAAAAGCATGCTGACCTCTATCCAAAAGTGTCTTTTTATCTATTTCTTTCTGTTCTCTTTACATCACGATTAAATCCTTACAGAGGAGTGTCCCTGTCAGAATGGAGGGGTTTGTGTTGATGTGAATGGCACCTGTGATTGTCCAACAGGCTTCACTGGACTCTACTGTCAGTTTGGTATGTATTAACCCCAAACAAATGCAGAATTGGGTCCCACTTTATATTAGATGGCCTTAGCTATTGCATACTTAAAAAAAAAAAAAAAAAAAATTGAGACATTGTTTTTTACATTGTACTCATATTTTAAAAACATTTCTATATGTAGGTGTCTGTAATTAATTAAGTTGACCCATTCCTTACACCTTAACATACCCATACCACCAAACCTGTTCCTTACCTGTATCCCACCTCAATAGCAGCAGTGGTGTTTTGCAATACAATATGAGCACAATAAGTACATTGCACTAGCAGTACATAGTAGTTAAGGCCACCTAATATAAAGTATGATCAAATTTTTATTTAATTTCTTTAAAAGATTGTCAAAGATATGATCAAATTACAGGTATGAGGTGTCCATGTTTATATGCAGGGTATTTTTAGGACAATAATGTTAACTTCAGATTTTCCAATATCTTATACGTTTCTCTGGTTTCCACTGTTAAAAGGTTACTTGAAATGTTGGTAGAAGAGGTAGAAAGCATAGTGTTCCAAATTCAGGAAGTGTTTTTCCATCATTAGGCCAAACATTTACATGTTGGTTGAACACAATTCAAAAGATACATGGCGTATTGATCAGCAGAATTTTTTTTTTTACCCGTCTAAAAAGTGTGGGCAAAACACTTTGCATTCAACAAAGTATTTCAAAAGCAGCAGTACTAATTCCTGCTATTTTTTTGCACTCCTTAGAGGTAACACAAACACCCTGTAGTAACAACCGACCGTGTCCAGATGGAGGTCCATGTTTAGAGTATGGTGGCACATACCTCTGCACCTGCCAAACTGGTGTTGACTTTGATCACAAGGACTTCTATCCATATGGTAAGAGCCCTGGAGAACCTTGAAGCCATGTGCAAGCGAAGGTCTCACTCCATGACAAATCAACAAATACTGTGCCAGGTTTTCAGGGTGGCAAAGTCTCGAAAGCAACCAAGACGTTATGTTGAGTAAATGAGAACAGAAAGATTTATTTGCATGCTGACATAATGTGAAGGTAATGTTTCAACTTGGCTACTGAAATTCACAGTGGATCTATGCTGTGGTGTATATTTAAATGAAATCATTCCAACACACTCAAATTAAAGTTACTAGTGAACATTAAAAAGATCACATGCTGTGAAGGAACGTGGTGAAGCTGGTGTGTGTATTTTTCAGTACAGCCCCGATCAGCCTGTGATTCCTCACCGTGTCAGAATGGAGGCTATTGCTATGAGAGAGATGGAGGCTATATTTGTGAGTGTAAGCATGGCTACAGAGGCAAGCATTGCGAAAGAGGTATGTTACATCTGTTCTACGTGTTAATATTTTGGCATTGCATGCTTGCATATTAAAAGGTAGACACCCAATCATTGTGTATGTTATTGTTTAATGCTCCACATATCCATTTGCAGAAATCATTTAGCCTACTTACCGTACACACAGCATTTTCCCTTTTTTTCCTCAGTTAGATTAAGTATCTGTGCCTCTAGTCCCTGTCGTAATGGAGGCTCTTGTAAAGAAGAAGCTGACAGCTACCATTGTGTCTGTCCCTACCGTTTCACAGGGAAACACTGTGAAGTGGGTATGTATATAGTATTTCATTAGTGGTTTTATGGTGCGAATACAAATATGTCAACAAAGGAGTTTTTTTTTTTTTTTCATTTCTATATTTAACAATGAAATGTTCCACATTTTTGGATCAAGTGTCCGGCACAACTGCAGAAGCAATATCAGAGCATTAATGAGGTCACATGATGTTGCTAAAAAGAACATTATTTTGTGTATTTGGCATAATGCAATGAGTTTATGCAGTGTAAGGTTCCAAAAACACATTATTTTCCACATACTGTACTTCCTTGCTCCTCTTTGCCTCTCTAAAAGCTCTTCTTTCTAAAAAGCGAGGTGTGCTATGATTGGCCAAATACCTCAAACATTTGACAGATTCCATTGGGGACATAATTACTGATTATAATGACTTATACTGTCTTTTTACAGTCTTTTTAAGTCATTTAGGAACTCAGTGTTATTTTACAGTATAAGTCATACTGTCGTGCAACGCAGCATAAACATAACACCATTTGTGATCTGAGAAATTACAAACAAGAAGTACAACACTACACTGCTCAAAACTCGCGTTTGAATAGTAAGTAGCAGATTCTGTAAATAATAAAACGTACTTAGTTAGAAGTGCCAGACTGTCCTTGCAAAGTTGGAATTGCCCCACATCATAGCCTTTGTGCACTAGCGGCCAGAATTGATGGGTTACTTCCAGATTCAGGAATCAGTTTTTCATAAAATGCACTGAAAACATCTGAATATCTGGGCTAAACTGTATTGGAACAGTATTAACCACTGATTTCTAGTTGTGTCCTCTTTGGATTTCTGATTTCTAGTAGTGTCCTTAATGTAGTACAGACTTGTTAAATATGACAAGTTTGCAGAATGATTGGTTTAATGTTCACATTCGTAAACTGTACATTCATGTTACACCTTCTACTGTAGCCACATGAATTTATGTTTTCTTCCATTTTCTTTTTTTGCTTGAAAGGTCCATTCATCTGTGAAGTGAATGTGATGGTACCACAAGGCGTCTGTCACTAGTAGATCTCAAAACTTCTGAAGGCAATGTAGATTGATAATAGTGGAAATAGGCAGATTCTGAGCCTGTGGATGTTCTATATCTAAGAATCAATGTTTAGAACTTTCAAGCAGGAATTAGACCAGTCATGTTGCTGCGTTTGTAGAGGTTTGATTGTGCATGACTGAAGTTCAGCCAGAAGAGCATTGGAGTAGTCCAGCCTAGAAATGACAAGAGCCTGGACAGGAAGTTGTGCAGCATGCTTTGTTAGGAAGGGCCTAATCTTTTTAATGTTGTGCAATGCAAACCTACAAGATCGAACAAGCTTTTTGTGTCATTTTTGCCATTAAAGTGCGTAAGTGTGCAATGTTAAATTCCCTGCCAGCAGTGAGCACCCAAGGGATGTTACAGTTCTCAGTCACCCTTCCTCTTCTCTTTTCTGGTCAAATGGAAGAAGACTGTAATCTGCTTTTCGTTTGGAAAATGGCATTTCCGCACACGCAGAGTGCCATAAAACTGCACAAAGAAAAAAGCTCTTCAAAGCCAAGAAGCTTTTCATCTCTGCATTTTCATTATCCCAACTTTGTCCAACATTAGAGTTGTGCAACTGTTTGGCCTTGTGTAATGATCCAATTTGCTGGAGTTTGTTCAACACTTGGATTCCTCACATGAAGGAAAAACAACTTGCCCTGGCACATGCATGAAAAGCTGTTTCTCTTTCTCAGTGCTACTGTAATGATCAATGATTTCTCACACATGTTGACCTCGTTTTTGACGCACACATGGCCATGCTTTCTTTCTCAAATAAACATGCAAGCGCACAGTACATGCACGTGTACACAGAACTGTACAACAACTGTTTTAAAATATCTTGTGTTTTATGTTTAGGAAAGCCAGATCCTTGTGCTTCCAGCCCCTGCCTGAATGACGGAACATGTTTCCACTACATTGGTAAATACAAATGCGAGTGCTCCTCATCCTTCGTAGGAAGACACTGCGAGATCAACAGAGGATCCAATCCAAGTTTGGAGGGTAATCAAACTCTGTTTTACCTCTGAAGTACACTGAGCTGTTTGCCAACACGACAGGAATCAAGAGCTCACACAGCTTTGCAGTAGTCACTATTCATTCATTTAGGGGTAACTGATATGCATGTTAGACGGAGAACAGCAGTCGTCTATCTTCATTCAGATGATGCCAGGACGAAGCAGCAGGTGCCAGTTCCTGCAGTAAAACTGGGTTGAGTGTCACCTCCCCAGAGATGAAGCTGGATAAAGTCCTCAGTGCATTTGATACTCTCTCTCTGAACAGGAGTTATAACTCTGCTGTTACAGGCCTCCGTGTTACTGTTGATATGAGCTTTTCCACAAGGTGCAGTTAAATTTGTGTCCTGCTGTTCCATGATAGGATGAAATACCATCCCCTCGTCACCTAAAACATTTCACAAAAAGGATGTTTTTACAGCTTCACTCTATTTATGAATCTGCTCGTAGCTGTAAATGTGGCCATGTGTATTAGGTAAAGTGAAACCGGTTGGTTCTTTATGTTTTCGGGCAAAGCAATCAATTATTTTATAGAAAGAAACAAATAACTGTTGCTCAACTTTTCACAGTGTTCCTGACATTCTTTTTTGCAGTCACTGCATTTAATCAATTACCTACCAAAATTCTTCTGTGTATTTTGTTTCTTTTTTCAATAGCAAATAGCTTATACTTTGTAAAATGCATTTATGTCAGTATCTATAAATATAATATATGATATGTCATAATTATGCACACTGCAGGTCTGGACTGTGGCCCCCCTGTGAAAGTCAAGCACGCAGAGGTGCAGTATTCCTCCACTGCCCCGGGCTCCATGGCTCTGTATACATGCCACCCAGGCTACACTCCCCTTCCCAGGGCCACCCAGAGCATCTGCAGCAGCCAGGGGTCCTGGAGCCAGCCTCCAGTCTGTGAAGGTTAGTGGAGATTCAAAACCCTTGTTGTTCAAAGTTTGCTCAAGACTGTCCCGCCCCTGAAACCAACATTCCAAAATGGTTGGTTGGTTTGGAATGCTGGGAAGAAGAGCTGATGAGCTTACAAAATGTCAAGTGAGTAGAAACACTCTAAAACAAATTGTAGTTTGAAATACAAACATAAAGTTTGTGTAGCGTGTCAGGGTGCTAACAGAAAGGTCTTGGTATACAGTTCGGGGTTCTTAAGCGCAAAACAATTTTGTGGTTTCTGTGTGGGACATAAAGCATGATGGTGCTCTGGCAACATGAGCTACTACAGTACATCATTTGTATCACATGAACAATAAATAAATAGTCCAAATGCACAGTGAGACAAAGAGAAATCCAAATACCTGTTGCTGTTGGACTTACATAAAAATGGGCCCTACTAGAAGCTTTTTCTGATCAACAACATGCAGTATTATGCCTTGTACATAAAACGCGTGTCTGTTCATGTAAGTGTGTGGTGTGTGTATTTCAGGTTTTGTTTGTGTGTGTATGTGTTTTCAGGATTTGTTAAATGCTTCCAATGTGCTGGGATTTGTACATATATGACTCTCATCATTCCCTTTATTTTTCCAGAAATAAACGAGTGTTTGACTCAGCCATGTATGAATGGGGGAACTTGTCGTGATAGGGTAGCCTTCTACCTGTGTGAATGTGAAGATGGTTTTAGTGGCCAGCGCTGTCAAACAGGTAACAATCTACATCCCTCTTGCTTGATTTTAAAGGCTTAGTTCACCCAAAAACGAACATTCTGTCATGAATTATGTCGTTCCAAATTCGTAAGACCTACATATATCTTTGGAACACAAATTAAGATGTTTTTGATGATATCAGATAGCCACGTTTCTGGATCTGGGATCGTTTTCGTGGTATTGCTGTCTATGGAGGGTCAGATGCCACTTTTTGATTTCATAAAAAATATCTTATTTGTGTACCGAAGATGAACAAAGGTCTTTTGGGTTTGGAACGAGGGTGAGTAATTAATGACAAAGTGATCATTTTTGAGTGAATTAACCCTTTAATTCTCTATTTTATGGCATATTGACAGCTGATATTCGAGATTTTGACATCTCATTGTGTAAAATCTGGCTTGAGTTTATATTTCTGTGAATGTTTTGTCAGATATTGATGAATGCCTTTCTGAGCCATGTAAGCATGGAGGTACATGTGAGGATCAGCCTGGTTCTTACTTCTGCCACTGCCAGCAGGGCTATGCCGGACAGGACTGTGAAATAGGTAACATCAGTATGTTAGGACTGTTTTGTTGTTTTACAGCATTCTATCACACATTTTTCCCCACTGATCAAAAGGAAAAGACATTTTCAAAATGTGATCAATATGATCTTAAATAAATACAAGAAACAAGAAATGTTCTCATAAGTTTGACATTCTTTTAACTAAATAACTGAGGCAGCCAGTTGGTTTGAAAGTGACATGAATTGCTAAATTAAGATTAATTGGGTGTAGCTAAGTGGTTTCTATTGATTATAATGCAAATACACTTCTATCTGAAATGTCCAGTTTCTGGCGAGTCAGTGTTGTGGAAGAATTTTCTGGTTAAAAGAAAAAAAACTACACTTATTCTGTCAAAAGTAAAACAAATTCAGACCATTGTGGCACAAATGATCTATGCCTTCAAAACTGAGTGGAAATACAGAGGATTTAGAATCTAAAACGATCAAGGCTGTGCAGAGAACTGTTGCCTGAATGCTTTGAGTAGCAGTCACAGTTTTATGGGTGAAAGGCATAGGACAGCTCTGCTACAGTCTTCTACAAGGCATTTGTGAGCGTTCCTCCAGTTAGAAGGTTCCATGGTCTGATGAGACCAAAAATCAAGCGTAGCGTTATTTCTGGCAGGTCACATTAGTCAAGCTTAAGTCAGCTGATCCACATCTACCTATAGGGATACGACACCTATCACAGCACCCGTATAAAACGTACTTCAGTATTATTATCAGATTTGTATTGCTTAATAGCTAATTACCCTCCTCCAGCCCCAACTCCTCCTTTAGGCCAGTTAGGATTCAGCCTTCTGATTCGTCTTTGAATCAGACTACAGTATTTTCTAAAATGTTCACATGAAATTATTGAACATAAATAATATCCACAATACATTTATGTTGGTTCTGTTCTGTTTACCCTAAAAGGGTTATTACTGCTCTCCCTGCTCTCATTGATGCGTCCAGAACAGAACCATACCGCCAATACAACCTGTATGCTAATTGTTAATTATCCTTGACAACAGTGGTCCTGAAAGAACTGAGTTTAGGGCCAAGTTAACGTAGTGTAAAGACTTGATGAGGGCTTAAAGATAAAAATGAATGCAGCAAAATACTCAAGAAAGAAAACCTGATGGAGTCTGCAAGACACCTACTGGGTTGGCTTGGAAAAAGGCTGTACACACAGTCTCCATGTAACCTGAATGGGGGAAAATCGCAGTGGACAGATGTGCAAATCTAATGTTATTCACACAGACTCAAAGCTGCCAAAAGTGCATCTGCTAAATTCAAACACTTGAATACTTATGCATGTTTGTGTATAACAACTGTAATAACCTGTAGAAAATGTTTTTTATTTTGACCTTAAAGAATTGTCTATTCATCAGTGTCAAAAAAATCACAATTAAACTATCTATGAAAGTGTAAAACATCAAAACTATACTTTTTATAGACATTTTTTAAGAGCCTTAGAGTGGATTTATGAAGCATCTACCTGAAAGCAGAAAAATATAATTGTGCTTGTAGCTTATATAGCAATAATCTCACCTCAATACCATAGATGTGCTACAATATGGTAACTATAGAAAGAAAACAAACCTGTTTTGGTTGAACCATGATTCCCAACTCATTTTCCAGCTTGCATCTGCAACTGTTTTAGTCATTCTGCATAATCTGCTTTCCCCTTGATTCTGACTTATACTAAACCTGATTTGATACGCAAACACTTCACACCTACTTTACAGCATCTCTTACAAACAGCCCACCTCTCAGAATGAAGGATTTTCCATCTTATGATACAGATGTGTGTTTGTTCTGCAGAACAGGATGGATGTGAGCCAAATCCTTGCTTGAATGGAGGTGTATGCCGAGGCTACAGGAGGAACCACCTGTGTGTGTGCAAAGAGGGTTACGTTGGAGACCGCTGCCAGACGTGTATGTTAACATTATTAAATATTACTACTGAAAACATCCCAATACATAACAAATTAAAGAATAAACAAAGAATTAGGAGTATTGTAACTGACACTGAGGGAGCTATGAGAGAAATAAATGGCCTCACTCTGCCTTCTGCTAATGTAACATCAAAGCTGTCAGTGATATATGTGTACCCTTTCTGGAAGTCTAAGTTTTTTTATATTAGTTCTGTACCCAGATAGGGTGCTTTCAATGTAAGGTCTCATTTGGTCCTCTGTTGCCGTCTAGTGGAGAACCCTTGTGTACTGCAGCCGTGCGGGAACCGAGGCGTCTGTTGGAGTGATAGAAGGGGGAACTACAGCTGCGCCTGCAGGGTGGGCCACACGGGCAGAGACTGTGAGAGAGGTCAGCTCCCGATCTTCCATTATTCAAAATCAACCCATATCCATTCATTTTATTTAAGTGGAGGATATTTAGAAAAGAAACTGGATATTAAGATAGAATGGAATTCAGAGTTTGTGTTTTTACTGGCAAAGCGATTTGTTAAATTGCTTTCAGGGAAGTTATTAATTATTTAGAGATATGGGAAGTTTGTTAATACTTAAAATACCGCCTGTGCATTCTTTGGTATGTATTTGGTATGTGCGTGCCGCACATTAGATTTTCCCATTATAGTTTAGAGCAGTGGTTTTCAACCTTTTTAACTCCAACATATAATTTTCCATTGTTTAAAACAATATTTGAAACCCCTATGTAGGCTAACAGGTTAAATTAATTTAATTAATGTTAATTTTAATTAATTAAACTAAGTAACTAAAATTAATTAACATTAATATTATCATTTAAAAATTGAAAGTTTCAGAATTACAAGTTTTAATATCTGATTGTTCCTCAGGGATCCCACCTATTTAACAAATTAATTTACATGATGTTTCCAGTTCTTGATTTACCGTTTAAGCGATTTATTAATTGGTCTCAAACTCAGTTCCTGGAGGGCCACAGCTCTGCACAGTTTAGCTCCAAATCACACCTGCTTGGAAGTTTCTAGTGATCTTGAAGACCTTGATTATCTGGATCGGGTGTGTTTGAGTAGGGTTGGAGCTAAACTGTGCAGAGTTGTGGCCCTCCAGGAATTGAGTATTGCTGTGTCCGAAATCGCATACTGTTTAAGTAGGTACTACATTGAAAATTGAACGTACTACCCGACCGTTAAAAAGTACGTTCTATATACTGTAGTATGAATGGAAATCAGACATGCTACATCCGCCATATTGATGTTGTCACGTGTCACGCGTCCTCACAACAGCGCGACAATTTAAACTTTCAATAAGTCTTCCGTTTATTTAGATTGTGTTAAACAAGTGTAATTTAATCACAATAAACAACGTTTTTTTCCTGAGGT
>JAUMHR010000050.1:8233460-8251022 GCA_032361145.1 Enteromius fasciolatus
TTATACATAAATTTGTGATTTGTGGTTTTATATAGTTATAAGCAAAACATCAAATTAAAGAAGCGTTTAGTTTTTATTCGAATAATCGAAAAAATAATCGCCCAACTAACCGATTATTAAAATAATCATTAGTTGCAGCCCTAGCACTGAAAAACGCAAAAAGGTTGACTCCTAATACGATGCTTTTAAGGTTAAAGATTAATTGATTTTTCATTTAAACGACGATCGGGTTGGAAAACGTTTTTTCTCTTTTGGAGCTTGTTTCAATTTTGTTGTGTTGCAGCTTTGTTTTCTTTGTGTTTTGAAGATTTTGTTGTGTTGTGCACTACTGAGCCATCGTACAAACCTGCAACTTTTTCAGTTCAAGTCAGAACATTTATAACAATTTTATTTGCGTGCTGTGATGAATTGAAACAGGATATTCAAATTGGATTGTGAAATGTCAACAGCCATGGTTAAGTGGCCTTGATGGCATAAGAGAAAATAAAGTTACATTTTTGAGTGAGGTTAATATATTTTGATAATAAATTTCAAAGGAATAGCATGCACTAAAGGATTCTGCATAAAGACCATAATTATTGAGTAAGAATGTTTTCTCACTTTTGTTTTCATGTTGACTTCAACAAACCTGAGGAAAGCAGCACAACTCTTAAGGACACCTAAAACTTCTTAACAGTGCTCACGTGGGACTGTCATTTCCTGAGATACTTTCTGGCTGTATTAGTAATTATTTCTCCAAATGCTTGCCTCTGTCCATGCCTATAAATCCTTCACCGCTGGGGGGTTTCAAGGAGTTTTGGTCACCACACATAAATAAACACACACACTTAGACACTTATTACACCCCTGATGAAGCACCTGGGGCTCCCTGTGCCTCCCACACAGCCATGTCGCTCATCTGTTGTGGCCAAATTGGGATTAAAATAAAAGTCTAGTTAATGTATAAATGACAAGTTACTAATTAAAATGCTAAATATTATTTACTATCAATTAATCTGAAAGGTTTTTTCACTTGCATTTAGTTCCCCGTGCGTGCATTTTTGTTTTTGCCTGTGGTACATGGAAGATCCATTAGTGAGCCGTAGAGAGCAGCGCATCTACTGAAGTGGTGGAAAATGGGCGCTATATTATAGGATTTTCCTGCCCTTTGCTCAGCACACCATATCAAATTTTCACTAGGGATGGTAGAAGAGATAATGGTCGACTGGAATGCCACCAAGCCTGAAACCACAGCCTGTATCAAGTAAAATCATTCCCCATTAAAGATGCCTTACAGCTGCTTCTAAAATAACAGGGCAAAGTATGGCACCATTGAAAGATTCTTGTGCTTTGGCCGCATAGTTACTCGACTTGAACATGTGCCCAAAGCTAGAAAAGAGGTTGAAGAAAGCTTTCAAGGCAAGCTGAAAGACGAGCAGGGAGCCATTACAAAAGCAGTCCATGAACAGAATAGAAATGACTGGCAGTAGTATTCTCATTTGTATGCTTGTCTATTCGAACTGCCACACTGAATGGGGGGTAGGCCCCTTTTCCTCGTTTAAAAAAAAAATAAAACATTCTTTCATGACTCAACCTATTATTTAATTGTATACTAGTCTGCTCTCTTTTTACTGTTGTTTAAACTTTTTCTATTTTAGAATACATGTAGGCTGTTTAAAGTATATAAAACCTTTTCAGTTAACGAAGCAGTCACATTGGTTTGAATCCTGAAACGTAAATATTTATCTGAATTCAAGCTATAACACAAAAATAACTTCTTTTTTAATTATTTTTAGTGAGCATAGGAAATTAAGGAAATGGTTTGTGTACCAATATAACAAGAGGTTGTTGACCCTGGTCTTACACAGTTTGAAGGATAATGTTAGTCTTTTCAGGAGAAAAGATTCCCTGTGCTGAAAATATAAATAATAATATTACTTTTAACTTTTGGTTGTTTGTTTGACTTTTTATTCATCTTGGAAACACAAATGAAGATATTTTTAATGAAACCTGAGAGATGTATGTCCTTCCATTTATATAACATAGCAACGATAAAACCACTCAAAACGATGCCATGGCATCGTGGTGGATGAGCACCAATGCTTTTCTCAGAAATTGTGTAAAACTAGTTGATTGTGATCACACAGAATGAATGAGAATGTTTCTAGAATCTGAGGTTGTGGATCTTTTGTCAGATCCTGTCTCCCTCTATAGGACATTCCATTGCATGAAAAGACATGTTTGTCTATAGAACCTAATGCTGATGTGTGAAGTCATGTATACGGTTTGATATTTTAAAGGGTTTGTAGTGGAATAGATGAAAATGAATGCACCCATGTCTTGGTTTGGTCTTCAGTAGGCTGTCCAAATGCAGTCTCTTGGTGAAGCTGACTCTTCTGAAGTGTGGAAAATGGGTTTTCTTTCATTTGTTATGCTAGTGGCACCCTCAGACTATCAACACCAGCAGAACCACTTTGAAATTTCACAGGGGAGAATGTGTGTGGTAATTGTAGTCGATCCCACACTGGGCTGTGGTCCTCCAGAGGTCAGACCTCTGCCGGGAGACGTTTACTTCCTACACTTCACCATGGTTCGGGTTATTTTCACCAGCCGTCTAAGTTGTGACACCGCTGCCATTTCCGCTGAGCTTGCTGCTCTTCTGTCCCACCCCGTTCAGTTTGTTACGGACAACGTTGTTCAGCTTTATGAAAGGTAGCAGTGCCACAGTCACATCTGAAAGTGTTTTTCTGTCCATTGCTGAGTTGCACTCTGGGTCTGCATGTCTGCTAGTTTATCATTTACTTTTAGCCCACACCTGTTTGGTATTACACTGATTACCCTCCTGACCATCTGTGCTGAACTCTTACATTCGAGGGTCTCCAATATAGCAGCCATGCTGACATTCTTGATGATAATGAGACTCCAGATCTCCTTATTTTGCATGTTCTACCCCTTTCTTTGGATTTGGTTTGACTCCTCACACCCCTATGCAAACACTACATCCTGTGAACCTTGAACTAGTTGCATACATGGCTCTTATTACAAATGTCCACACATTCTTCTGGTCCACTGGCTTGTGTGTGTGTGTGACCGCAATCATGTCCAGTCCACCCTGTTGTTGTATGCTGCTGGTGATTTTATTTATTTTTTTGCTTGCACTGGCCTATCATATTTTCTTTTCTTTCTGTCTTTCTTTCTATAGTCATTCACTCATTGAAAGGTAGTTTTATTATTATTATTATTATTATTATTATTATTCTGGTTATAAGTAGCAGTAAATTAATTTTTTTAAATGCCAATCTCTGTCTCATGGTAACCAAGGTTGCAGTTTTGTGTGTGTGTGTGTGTCTATATATATATATATATATATATATATATTTTTTTTTTTTTTATTATTGACCATACAGCATTATTTTGTTTTATTTATTTTTTACAGATAAAATTTTTTTTTTTGTGTTTAGAAGTCCTTCCATTATACCACATTAGAGCGCTTAAAAAAAACATTTCTTAGCATTTTTAAAAAAGTGGACATGATACTTTTGATGCAATTTTACGCTCTTGCTAAACAAGTTTTTTTTTTTATACTTTTATACAAAAGCATGCTTTTAATTTAAGTTGCACAGTATTTACATTTTTAATTAATTAATACATTTTTTAAAACGGATCTGGGAAGCTGGCAAAATTATGTAGCATAAGTTGCATCATTATATAATTGATTATACAGCTTGTTATAGCGGCTAATTGGATCTAGCACTCCAGGGATTGAAATCCAAAATTAAGATTCTCAAATCAAGCTTTTGAAATACTTGGCATACTTTAAGCTTGCTTTTTAACTGAAGCTTGTATCTGCCTGTGGAGTTCTTACTTGGTTTGTTATGCTAGAACCGCTCTCCCCTCTGCCCCACTCGCACTCTGAGCTTGGCTGCTGTTATGCTCCTGTGCGCTCAGGGGTTGAGGATAAATGGGACCCTGAGTACAGAAGCCTCTTTGTTCTACCTGTGCTTACCTCTTTTCCTGGCTCTAAGTTTTTTGTTGTACCTTTCTGAAGACAGAAATGTGATCTCCAGAGGCCAAGAAATCCAAAACCACAGATCTATTCCTTTGGCTGTGGGGAATGACATGGATGTAAATCATTGCCTTTTCATCCGTTTATTGTCTGTGACTTGAGTTTTATTCTGTGCTGAGTGTTCAAAACAGAAAAGTGTTGTTTTGAGTCCTAGACCACATTTAAAAAACCTCAAATTGTTACAATGTTTTGAAGTAGTTACATCATAACTAGTACATTTTTTACAAGTTTTAAACCACCATAGAATGTGTTGTTTTTTCCCCCCTATGAGTTATTATACATCTAAATCTATAGCATTTCCCGATTCTTCCATGTCTTTTTTTTTTTTTCTTTTCTTCAAGATGACTCTCATACAGTACTGGATCTTTAAGAAAGATTCACTGACATCTTGCCCGTGGACATGTTTTCTCCCTGGTCTCTGGTTTTTCAGAGTGGAAGTAATTGAACCATGAAAGAGTTTTTGAAGCTACATAAAAAGACATTACAGAGTACTGCCGTGAGGGGGATGCAGATTTCGTTTTGCAGCAATCGGAAAACCACTTTTTTTTTCTCTTCAAGACGTACGGTTAACCACAGCTCTTTTGAAACAAACTTGTTACTTAAGCATAAAGAAAAGAGGTTAAAAACGGTCACCACTGAGTCACAAATAAACAACACAAGCTGCACATATGCTATAATAAACTCGTTCTCCTAATCATCCTGTAATGGACCAGTTCTTCAAAGGGTGGGAGCACTTCATGCCACACAGGAAACTGTTTTCAAACAACCTCCTGCTTTCTTTTGGAAACCTCTAGTCAGAGGGTTGAGCACACTTTACCCATAAACCTCAACATCCTTTACATGCTCTGTTTTGTTGGGTGAGCTAAGGCTTTTTTCTCTTGCAAATTCCTTTCTCAATATATCATCATTTTAGTAACCAAGATTGAGAGAGAGAAGGTATTTTATTCAAGAAATGTCCCTCTCTACTATCCATTCTTTGATTAAAATCTTCACCCGCCTCTGTCTTAGCCTCAGATGGCAAAGACCGTCCACAGTCTGTTTATTGGTTGGTTCTGTGCAACTTCTTGAAAGTAAAAAGGCTCATGTGTATTTAATTAATTGAATAAAGTATTATTTAGTTTCAGATTGTATTTAGTTTTTGATCTATTTTAGATTAAATGTAAACTGCGATTGGTTGATTCATGTTAGTCAAATGGCCTCTACCTTTCCTGGAAGATTCACAGTGGGGACAAAAGTAGGTTCAGACAGGTCACATGGTGCAAGGCATGGGAACGTTAATTAGTCTCAAGTCTGTGGGTATGTCTGTAGTATAAGTCACGCTTCAGTAGTCTCTCACAGCTGGTTGATTTTCTTTTCCTCTGGGCTCAGAGGATTATGTCAGTCGGGATGTCTGTCTGAACTATCTTGAATGAGTTTGTTTTGGGGGCCACACGGCTTCATAGGTGGGGGCAGTCTCATATCACTGGATGACTGGGATCTGTTCTCAAACTATCATCTGATCTCAGACTTTAGATTTGAAGGCTGCTTATATAAATATGTTTTGTCTGGAAAAGGTGAGATGTTTGGAGCTCAAAGGCTTTACTGAAGTGGACTTGAGATTATGGTCTGAATTAATTTCTCTTTGAACCATTTAGGTCTATATGCAATACAAATATACCCTGTTTGCTGCAGTGCATGTTTCCAGTTTTATTGTGCACCGTTCATTAGTTCAGATTATCTCTCAAAAATGTCTTTTAGCTTTCATCTAAAATAATTCTTCTCAACTAAGATAAATTAATAATGATTATTTGCCAACAAGCAAAAATAGTTTGTTGCTGTATGCAACTTCTTTTTATCTAATCAATTCAGGCCCCAGCACTCCAACTCTTTTCATGTTTTTTTTTTTTCTTTTTTCAGCAAGGATAAAAAAATGTATATATGGGAAAAAAATGAGTCAAGGTTTTCACTGAACATACTAAGCAGTACAAATGTTTTCAACATTGAGAATAAGAAAATGCTCTAAACAGCAATCTATTAGAAAGATTTCTGAAGAATCATGCAATACTGGAGACTGGAAGAGGCCTCATAGCTGCTTAATATGTAAGGTGTATTAAACTAGATAACAGATCATTTGAAATGGTAGTAATGTTTTATAATAATGTTTGTGTAAATATGTGTCGTAGTAGTAGTAATAATAATTATTATCATCATCATCATCATCATCATTATTTAATTGTAGTTTTTTTTATTCGCTGTGTTTTTGATCAAATTGCACCTTGAGTACAAGACGTCTTCAAAACCTTTTGACCAGCAGTAGTGTATATTGCTTTTTATATCGTCTCTAAGGGTATTAAAACTTTAGCCAATTTTTTTGTTAAAATCTGTAGTTTGATAAGTTATGTTTTAGAAGGGGTATGTACACATACTCCCATCCCCCTGTGTTTGTGCAGACCACATGACAGACTGACAGGCTCCAGTCAGCCACAGCGGGGCCTTTCAGTCATGATAAGGTTTGCCCCAAGCCATGGCAGAAGATTCCAGCTGTCAATCAACTTCACACATCACTGTGTCTCGTTCGTGTGGGAATCAGTTAAGTGTTCATCATCACTGGCACTCTCCAGCTGTTCAATGGGGGATGTATACAGTATAACTGGGATCACAGGTGTGCTGCGCTGCCTGGGAGAAAGGCATTTCAGGTCGAGTCTCTCCCAGGAATGTAGCCGGGAAGGAAACACTGTTTAGATTACAGCGTCGTTAGAAAATGGAGGCCGGGGCAGGGGAAAGCAGAGATGTTTTGCTTCGAGGGGTGAAGTCCTTAAACATTTCCCCCTCATTCTATGGTGGAGGTGGCAACTGAGGATATTGTTCTTGGTATAAAAGATGAAAACCATTCCAAGTGGAATGGCTTTCTCCAGATTGTGCGAGGAAGTGGAACTATGTCAGACAGTGGTTGTTCACCACACTGAAAGAATGTATTTTATGTATTGTTGCCATGGTTTCCTCTCGCACCATATACTTCCAGACGCTGTGGAATACATTAAGCCTAAATGAGTACATAGGATGTTTTTATGGTGAAAAACAAGTTCATATGAAAGCAGAGATGGTCATTATGAAACTATATTTTGGGAATGATTGGGTGGTTGTGTGCATATGAAAAGATGTTTAACTGTTTCAATTCTGTCAGTCCTGATCAGTTTGATCATTTTTATTATTAAATCTCTCTCTCTGTCTCTGTGTGAAGGTCTTGATGCTGAATTGTACTATGTAAGAGATGACGTGGTCAATCATTATGCCCTTTCCTTCATCCTGCCTGTGCCCAGTGACACTAACAGCCTACATTTCACATGGCACTCCAGCAGCAAGGTTGGTGCTGTTTATGCATCCTATGTACACCTCCATGGTGTTAGTTAAAAAAACTTTCTTTTCATCAAAGAATCATAATATTTAGTTTTTAATCACATACTTGCATCCATATCTATATCAATATCTTAATTATTTCTCGTAATCCTTGTCTCCTGTTTAGGTGGATTACAGGTTAGGGTTTCAAGTGGAAAACACTTCAGCCATGGATCAACCTCAGAGCAACATCTCAGTTCAGGGGGAGGTCCCGCGCACTCGTTCAGGTGAGTAAATAATTTCACATCCATCATATGTTGTATCAAATCTTCGATTTCATTGCACAGATACTATTTACTGTTTATAAACTGAACTAAGCTGGACAAAGGCATCTTTGGCAACTCGAATGTTAAATGCGCTATATAAATAAAGATGACTTGACTTGTATTTCCAAGGGAAAATGTGCTTTCGATATCTGAAAAGAAAAAATATCGACTCTACCTTTGCATACGTTTAAAATGCTTGTTAACTATTAGATTATTCTTCTCTTGACTTTGAGTATTTGTACATCACAACACCAAGGTATATTCAGCATTTGAACCAGCATTAACATTCACATGCTGTCAGTGCAGCTGATTTGTATTTATTTGCTCAGAGATGTCTCTTCTTAATTGCACTGCAAATGCAAATAACTAGTCTGTAAGATTAATGCATTTGGTCACATGCCCAGAGCTGCTGCACTTAGATGAAACTATTATTGACTTGATGTTGCCTAATAAACACAATAATTTAAACGGTTCTTTAAAAACATGTCAATACTTTTTGCACCACCTACTGTAAGCAAGTTATTTTGCTCTTGCATTCTACCTTTCTGACGTTTATTCACATTGTCTGAACAGTGCAAAAGTCGGACCAAATATCTGTGCCAACATTTGTATTGTGGTCTTCTCATGTAGTTAACTAGGAAACCTTTTTAAAATGTGAAAAATGTATTGTTTAGTACTGTTACTAGTAATTTACTAACTGAGTAATTTAGTAACTGAGTATTTAATATAGTAAGTGTATCATCTTGTGTGTCACTCCAGTGTTCAGAGTGGATCTTTTCTGCTCTGGAAAGGCTGATGGAGAGGCTGTGCTGACGGTGCAGTTGAACCTGACTACACCAGCCAACAACTTCACAGTGCTCAACTTCAAACGCAGGAAAATGTGTTACCGAAGTAAGATCTTTTTTATACACTTTTTGCTTATTTCCTCCAATACATCTGTTTCTTAAAGTGCATGTTTGTGTTTTTTGTTGTTGTTTTTTTAACTTAGATTTAGTGTTTAGCAGATTCTGTATCAAGTTTCACATTGCCAGAGACTGCAAATATGATAATAACACTAGCTTTGTGTCATATGCTTCCCTAGAGGAAATAGCCAGCGAATTTATTCTCTGCTTATTTGAAGCACATGAGCCAAATTAGCTGCTGGAGAAGAAAAAGAGTTTGTGTATGCCCCAATTTCCTCTCCCTTGTGGAATAACTGGGTCAGCGTGTGTATGTGGCGCTCAAGAAGATATTGTGTGTCTTACACTTTTATGTGGCAGGAGTGCGATTTTACTGCCCTGGCAACAATTTACAAACCAAACATGAATAAGACCACAATTAACCAGTTCAGGTGTTTGGGTGGATCTCTTGAGACCTTTCAAGATATAAAATGGTGAAATGTTATTGGCTTTAGACTGTAAACGATCGCTGCACGATTTTTTGCGCACTCCCTCTTCCTGCAGTATGCTATTTAAATCAACCACAACACAGCGCACCTAAACAGAGCGAAGATATGATGCTCGCAAATGTTGTCAGTAAAGCCGGCTTTGTCGTGCACTACGTGCTCTCATGTGTGTTTTCGGTAACTTAAAGTAAAGGAGAAAGAAGCTGCATTTGATCCCGTCAGTCTTCCACCGGATCAATGTGGTTCCGCTCTTCAACCAAATTTAAAAGCTGTTGTCAGTTAATGAAGATTTGAAGAAAGAACCCGCAGCTAGTTCGGACTCTTGTCTTGTCAAACAGTGATTTTTGGTATTACTTCTGTCATGTTTGATATGGTTACCGGTAAGTAATACAGGCTTGACTCTGTTGCACGTTCATACAGAAATCTAAACTGAAAAAAACTGAAAGCTGCTGTGTGAACGAGACATTTCGAGACTCACATCGGTAAAGAGAATATGGTTGTCAATCCTGTATTCTGCTGCTGTGCGAACACAGCATTTTTTGTTAGAGACATTTTGTTACACCTTTTACACCTGTTACCCTACTTTAGACCTTGCTGATTCTTTCCCTTAATGTTTTGCTTTACAGGGATTGAGCAGCCAGAGCCCCCCAAAACTCTGCCATTCCCAAACACAACCGTACAGAGAATAGACCGTAAGTACTTGCGATTTTATTGTTTGGTATTTGCACTAAATGTCGTTCTGCAGTGAGACCGTCTTTACTCTGCTCTTATAAACTCTCTCCTCTCTTTTGGTCTTAGCGAGCAGTTCAAATGCTCCCACCACATCCACACGAGTTTTCTACATCAGTGTGTGTGTGTGCTGTATCGTCATCTTCCTGGTAGCCATCATCCTTGCTGTGTTACACCTCCACAGCATGAAGAGAGTGGAAATGGATGACAGGTATGTATGTGCATCATAATATCTTTTTCCCCTTTATGTTTTCAGTGCGTTTTTTTTTTTTTGTGGGTTTATCAGAAGATGACAGGAGGGGGGAAAACTGCTAATTTCATACCAGAGCAGGGTATTTTAATTGTGTTTTTCTGAAATTAAATTAGACATCAGCACAAAGAGTCTTTTTCAGCATTGTACAAGGTTGGTAGATTAGATTTTATCTGCTGCGGTTTAGAAGAAAAGAGACAGAGCTCCATTTATCTTCTAAAACGCATCAACCTTAGAACAAGAATGTGCTCAGATGCCATTTTCTACCGGTGGATTGTTTTCGCTCCACTGCCCAAGTAGTAGACCATAAGAAACCAGAACTGTTTAATAATAATGATGATTATGATGATGAGCCTGTGACATTAGATCATGATTAGGTTCAATGAGTTTCAGGAGGCCGGTTAAACCTGCAGCATTTTAGGTCTTTCTCCACGGACTTCAGTGTTTAACCTTTGGAGTTGAAGTGTAATGGCTTTAATTGGGACAATTACACAGCACTTAGGTTTTAAATGCACTGGGGTTCAGGGCTAGGTAAAACCCGACACCGAAAACATTTAAAATGAAAGACCGGTCTGTAAGCCAAAGTACCTTTCAAATTGGTGCATATCAATTCTTAAAGTAATTAATTTCTTCTCTCTAAATCTTTTAGTGTCAGTGACAGCGGAAGCTCTCAGGGTCTGTCTCAGCCTTCCACCCAGACCACCCAGTACCTGAGGGCAGACACCCCCAACAACGCTACACCTGTCACCAGTAAGACTACGACCACACTATGTCGCTCACCTCTGACCTCAGATCAGCAACTCTCTCAAACATCTCAACCATCTGCCGTTACCATCTGCACTCCTCTTCCATGTTTAAAATGTCAAAACCCACCTCTTTACTGGGAGATGTAACTCAAAGAGTAGATAAACACCACCACCACCATGCTTTGCTCCCCACAGCTTAATTTCACACCTCTGGCTGCATCTTGCCTTGCCCTGTTCACACCAAATGTGCATTCCTTTATAAATGAGAAAATTGGAAACAAATGATTGCATTACCTAAACTGGAATCATAAGGTCGGTATCAACAGGCGCGCGCACATTCTCCATCTCCATTTTCTTTCCCCCTTAAATTTAGTACAGCAGTGACTCCAGCATTAATTGTTTTTGTGTGATCAAAAGTCATCACGTCCTCAATAGTACAAAAGTCAGTCTCCTAGTATTTCATATTTATTGAAGTTCGCCAGGTAATCCCATGGGTTTTATATTCACAGTGGCCCCAGAAAATATTTGGACTTGAGTAACAAAATAAATGTGTTTTTAATTAGATATGGAAACGTGAAGTGGTACACGACTTGAACAAACATTACTTGTTATATTAGGAATGACAGGAAATTGCAATATAGCTTATGTAGGTTGCACAATTACAGAATTGCGAATTTTATGTCAGAATTATTTTTTAAAAAACACGCCACTTTTTCTGGAATTTTTTTGCTGAGCTTTTTAAATCCCTCGAGTTAAACAGTTAAGTTCTGCTGTTTTTAAATCCATTCAGTAAAGGTGTTCGGTTCCGTTTTTGGAGTCGGTGGAATCGACTCCATTTACTTTGAATTAAAATAGAAATACATTTGCGCCTAGAAAATCGCATCTTAATATTCACACGCGAAGTGTGTTCTGTGAACGAGTGTGTAGTGGCTGTAAATAGGCTGTTTTATGTGCTGATCCTGCGTCAGTGAAAACATGTTCATATAGAGACATAACGTCACGTTTATGTAAACATGCATCCTTTTAGGGGCGAACAACAGCGGTTACTCTATTAAGATTTTTTAACGTTTTAACACTGAAATTAAGTTTACATGGGATGAATTTAGCAAGGAGTTTGAATGAATGTTAGTGTAAATATACAAAGTGTTGAACTTGAAAAAAAACACTCGACTAGGGCTAGTGAGAGTCGAGGAATCGACTCCCCATCTCTACCATTCAGCCAATCTTTGGTTCTGGTTGTGGCACTTTTAGCTATAGCTTTGCATAATCATTGAATCTGATTAGACCAGTAGCATGGTACGGCAGCAAAATTTCTTTATTATTACGTGCTTTGAAACATTTGGTGTCAATAGTTTTGGGCGATATTTAAGGCCGGTTTTAGTGAACAATCTCCATCAATGAAAATCATATTGTAAAGTTATTTTCATAAGTGTGGATATTGGATGGTGGTTATAGCTGCTCCTTTTTCCCCAGGCTGTGTACTTCCCTTGTGTGTAGCGCCTCCCAGTGGTCTTACATGCTTGGTGCACTGTTTCGTGCTTATACCATGTGTTTTCTTGTCTCACTCTTGTTCTTGTGTGTGGAATAGCTCAGGCACCTGCTATGATTATCCATCCTTCATATACCTCTCTCCATCTTTCTTTTTTTTGGTTCTCACACTCCCTCCACCCCTTCCTTTTTCCTGTATCAGATGCTCATACTGGCTCTGCACCCATGCTCCACCTTGCAGGCGCCTCCTTCCCTCACCCTGGTGCCCCCTCGCACGAAACCAAAAGTAAGTTCTGCTGCTTAAAAGCAGATAGAGAGAGCAACAGGGAATCATGACTTAATCGTGTTCACTAACCACCTACCTTTTAACCTAGTTTCTTCTTCAACATCACCATTGTTTTGTTCTTGCTGGTCTTAACCGAGCTCATTCATTGATTTATACTGGAATTACGGTGGTGCAAAATGCAAAGACATATTATTTGCATGACGAGAAGGAAAATCAGATGGTCATGGTAAATTAGTTTACCCAAAAATGCAGATTTCTGTCATCGGTCACTCTTGTGTTGTTCTTAAGCTTGAGCATATTTGAGAAAAAGCATTATACCATATCTAACTGCATTTTTTGTCTACACCATTGTTTATCATAAAGTTTATAGTCATTACAAAGTTTTTTAACTGTTTTATTTTCACCAAGCCTGCATTTGTAAAATCAAAGCTACAGTAAAAAGGTTAATCCTGTTAAATATTACAATTTAAAACCGTTTTCTATTTTAATGTATTTCGAATAAACCATAAGGGGTGTTTTATATTTAGTTACCCATAATAACCACGTGGGGGCAGCATAATGCACTTTTAGTATGAGTGGAGAAACGAACACTGGGCAGTTGTATTGTTAGTGAAAAGTGATATATTTACATTTTCTGTGTTCATAATCAACTGTATTTATATAATCACCAAGTTAATGTTTACCATGAGGCACAGTGAAGTATTGAATATAAACAGGAAGATCATTCAATCATGAACCTAAAAACAACACACAAGAATACACAATGTTTTTTTCAGGATGCACAAAAAAAATTAAACGGACATGTTCTAGCGTTTGTGCTTGCAGTACATCTTGACCTTTTTTGGGGGGGATGTTGTTGTGCATTTATACTACACTGTAGCTAAATGACAGAATAAAACAGCTTTCTCTAAACATCTATTACAATTGACTCTGTATAACTGAGATGAAAATCTGTTGTGCAAGAGTGACACTGTAGGGTTTGCCTTTGGCAAAGCTGGGGTTTTACTTAATTGATGAAGTGTTTAAATACAGTTGTTAAAATAACACTGCAAACCTCTGTCTTTCTCTGAATAGTCTTTGTTTTGATTTGTTTGTAATAGACTCTTAATTAGTTCGATGTGAATTGCTAACACTTATTTTAATGCGAGACATTTGTGTGTGTGATTTGAAGGTTATCCCTCACTGCGGATAGAGAAGAATGACTTGAGAAGCGTCACTCTCCTAGAGGCCAAGGCAAAGGTCAAAGACATCGCCATCTCCAGAGAGAGAGTCACACTCCGAGACGTCTTGCATGAAGGTATCTAATCCCACAAACCCCATAGACGCACATGGAAACCACAGCAAGTTGATATTGTGCGTTTGAAAGACTTCATTCTTAGTACTCCATCCACCTCCGTTCCATTGAGACTTCCATCTTTCTTATAACGACCAGTTCAGCTGAAATTGCATCATGGCAAACAAACGCGTCATTTGGCCACTCAGTTTGAGGTTAGACACTTCCCCCTGCAAAATAATTTTGTTGGATCACACAAGAGCTGTGCTCCAGCGGGAAATCTGCACTCAAGCACTAAATTGGAGTCCAAACAGAAAAGCTCTCTGCTGGGCGTTGTGCCAGCACAGCTCTGGGCTTGCAAAGATGTTGACAGAAATGTCATTAGTCACATAAGCTATAAAACATAAACATAACTGCGTCAAGAACCCGCCTTATTTGACTTGTGTTCTTGCAAAATCTCAACGCAATAATTCCCCTCTGTAGCATCTTTTTTCCATAAGTAAGACATGTTGTACATTAATTTTGTACGTGTGCCCACACACTTGAAGCTGATTTATTATTTATAAGGGGTTATTGTGTTGTGTTTTAAGTTCTGACTTTGCGAACTAAAGCTGGTTAATCTGATTAAACCAATTTTATTGGACATTTGGGGGAATGTCAGATTAATCCTTTTGTTGTTGTTTTTTTTATGACCAGCTCAATAGCTTTTTATTTGAATGGCCTTAGGCGACATTTTAAAGTTCCATTTATTAAATATTTTTGTGGTAATTATTTGTGGTAATCCCAAGGCCAAAACACTAGAGCATGGCTCCTTTTAATCAAAAAGGAAAAATTCTCTGTTTACCTTATCTTTTGTACAACAAAGTAAATTTTTGGAAAATATCCTTTCTACCATTTTGCATATAATGAGAGCAGATGAGAAAAGAGGGCTGTTAAGCTCTAAATTGACCAAACTTAAAAGCATAATAAAAGTGGTTCAAACAGTGAAGCACAAAGCGGAATCAACATGTTAACTGTTCTATTTAAACCATGTTTAATAATAATGATATTAACAGTAGACTGAAGTAACAAATGGAGAACAAAAATGACAAGGGACTCTGTCAGCTTTGCATAAATGTAATCATTAGCTTAAACTACAGTTTTAGGCCCAATCCCAATTCTATTTTCTACCCCTTTGCCTACCCCTTGCCCCTTGAAATGAAGTGGAAAGGGTTAAAAACATTTTCCCCTAAGAATTGGGACACCCCTACTACACTGTTATGTCATCATCCATTGTCACTAGCTCCTAACTTTACATCATGCACCGATGAAAGCGTACATATACATATGGCCGTAAGCAAAACAACTGCATGCGTTACTACATGCAGTCAAGTCACTGGGTATGTGACATAAAAATATATTTCTTAATATTGTGCAATCGGTGCTATCCACTAGCAAACTTTAGCGATTTTTATTTATTTATTTTTTTGCAAACGTTTCTTTACAGAACATCACCGTAAACACAAGACTGATGGTAATATACGTATATTGAAAAATTGTCATAGAAATCCTTATTAATGGCAAAAATTACTTTTTTCTGCTTGCTCGAGTGAGCAGCCATGTTGTAAATTTCTCTTAGCCCATCGTTTGAAGTGAGGTCCTGAAAATCTAACCCTACCCCTCCAACCAAAGAGAACTGAGACTCCCCTACCCCTACACTTGAACGTGCCAAATGGAGGGCTAGGGGAAAGTGTAGGTAAGGGGTAGAATTGGGTTTAGGTCTGAAAAGTTTAGGTGCTATTAGGCTAAAGAGTAACAAACAAGTTTACCATTGTAATTAAATTGTCAAGAAATGAACCAGAAAACACATTTTACAAGTTCGTTTTGAATGATTTATCAGAATTATCCGTCTAGAATACAATTCATTATGAAATTCAGTGGGTCTTTTTTTGTTTTGTGTTATTACAGGGACATATGATCTGCAAATGACACGCAGATTTCATGTTTTTGCCGCCCAACATATTTAACACATTTATTGTACGATAACGTGCATTTTGACCCATTTTTAATACGTTTGTCCCAAATGTACACTGTAAAAGTTCATAATCACTCATGATCTTTAAAAATGAAATAATAAAATCCTACATAATCATTATATTCAAATTCATGTGAGCTGTAAATGCATAGATATCTAGTTGATTGCAGGGCATTGACTGTCTTCTGAAACTTTTGAATGACATCATTGCTGCTTCTTTCTCTAAACTTTAACAGACTCGTGAACACTTCAGAAAGCAGGAATGCAGGTCAAGTTGACCTTGCATCGTTGTTCACGTACTTGGAAAAAGTTTGTTTTTTGTCCAATGATGTAAGGTCTGTGCTATTCCAAAGCTTTGCCTTTTTCATTGTAAAACACAAAGTGCATGTTGCACCGTAGGACATTCAGTGCTTAGTTTTCTTTGGCAAAAATTAAGCAACTGTTAAAGACGTCTTACTACCAAGAATTTCCCTCTGATGTCCAGTGATCATGTTCGTCTCAAGTGTGACTGCAGTTATCCTTCCAGTTTATCATAAACTACCTAAAGCAGCTGAAACGGAAACCCAGCTGGTTGCATAATATATAATGCAACGTGTATGTTTTTGCTTTTTCTTGCATTGCAACCAATGCAAGCAAAAATGAACACATGCACTATTACACCTTACGTAACTTTTGACACTATTTGTCATGATATGATTTGCATTCATTAGTGTTCTCATTTAAATAAAGACTTAAATAATGGTAATTACAAGCAGGTTTCTACGTCAGCAAAGTGGCATGTTATAACAAGCATGGCAGCAAGAGAGGGGATAAGGATCAGATAAGAGGGAAAAGTAGTAGACAATGTGGTGCTGGCCTCTAGCATTTGTAACACTACCCCTAAATTAGCCTACTCTGAGGTCTACTGCTCTGCAAGATGCACTGATCTATTACATAGATGGGAACTGCAGCTATGTCCAACTGTCAGTAGAACAGCCAAAAAGGTGAGAGACTGTCCTGCGCCTGCTGGGAAATCCATGCTAGGTCATCCAGGATACCTGTTCAGACCTGCTGTGCAAATGTTGGCATGTTGATTTATTCCACAGATGCAGTAAAACTAGAAACCGGGGAAATAAATACGTTTTAGCTTTTCATGATATTTAAACCATATGAATGATGAATGCAGTTCTCTAAACTTAATACTGTTCATTGATATCATTGATGTAGTTTTTGCTACTGACGTTTAAACCAGAGATGATATTAAATGTGTCATGTTTGTGAGTCTCACAAGCCAAGTTTCCATCCAAGGCGTTTTTGCGGAAAAAATATTTTAGTGACATAGCTGATGGAAATGCTAATTATCGATTGAATTTTGTAAATGTTGACACAGTATTTTTCCGTTAAACTTTAGCTCATGAATTCTATATCAATACTTCAAATTGTTTGAGAACACCTTTTGTCGAAAAAATGGGCTTTTTTAACGCAAATAAAGGTAGTGTCACATGACAGAATTAGCCTATTGGCGAATACACTGAATATATTCCCCTGAATACACTGGGGAAAAAACTCGATTGGTTGGCCAAGGTTTGTTTTTGTTGTGATGAACATCCTGTACCCCTAGTGTACCCCAGTTTTGCAGCCTGTGTTGTTTTTCGAGACCGGGTTTTTTCCCAGTGTGTTCAGAGGGCAGACAGCAAGACGATCGAGGGGTTATGCATACGGTTTGA
>JAUMHR010000050.1:8255841-8294287 GCA_032361145.1 Enteromius fasciolatus
GTCATTATTCAATGGTATACTAAAAATCCATATGAAAAAACTTCTCACTGTTCTCAGGTCAAATATTTATATGCGATAAAAATTAAGATTATTTTCGATTAATTAATTACAGAGCCTGTAATTAATTAGATTAATTTTTTTAATCGAGTCCCAGCCCTAATATATATATATAAATATATATAAATATTTGGCATATGGGCATTTTTTTTCTTTTATAGCTTGTTTTTCTCTGTTCGGACCAGCTCTGCACGTGATGTGATGGTGAATCCTCATGTTCTGTTTATGCTGCTTTTTTCACGTATAAAATTCATCCCTGGGAACAAATTAAGCAATTTTTTTTATTTACTTGTAATTTAACATAATCTTGTCAGTTAATAATAAAATAACCTAAATTAACATTCCTATTTCCAATACAGTCCAATACTAAATCAGGAAAACAACCTGCTTATGAATAGCTTATTGCTTGATGCTGGAGTATCTAAATAGTCTATAACACAGTACAAAAGCACGAAAACTCATTAAAATTGCTATGTTTATGTAGGCCTCCATAATTTAATAATGGGCTATTTTTATTTTTTCAAATGGATGAAGAACAGATTATTTGCATATGATTTGCGCAATAGGTGAAATTATATATGGAAACAGCTTAAGGGGAATTTTTAGGCGACATGGATGATGTCATCACGCACACCAGTTGGATGGAAACAGGCTGGAGACAGCAGATTTTGCAAAAAATGTTTTCCGCAAATTCTCTTTGTCGATAACAAAACAGCATAAAACCTGGATGGAAACTTGGCTACAGTCTTGCCAAAAAAGGGGTTTAACATGTTGTTTAAGCAGATCATTGTGAATATCTATCATTATCATTATATATTGGACAGCCTTGTGTAAGACAATCTGTGCAATTCAGTCTGTGTATATCTTATGTTTTCATTTGTGACCCTCAGGGACCTTTGGCCGCATTTTTCATGGAGTCTTGCTTGACGAGAAGGACCCAAGCAAAGAGAAACAAGTCTTTGTAAAAGCAGTGAAAGGTAAATCCTCTTTCAACCCTTACATATGTCCCTAGAGTACAATATTCTAAAATGATTGGACAGGATTGAAAAGAACTATTTTCTCAGAAAAATCATTAGGGATTGTTTGTGATAATGAGCCACTTTGTGAAGTTCCAAAGTTCATAATGCAATAACAAAAATGGAGTAAATGTTGATAATATAGTTTCTCAGTTATGACATCAGTTTCTCTAGAAAGTGCAAATGCCATGAGAAACTTAAACACTTCCAGTCACACTGGTCACTCCTACATTTGCCCTTATGCCCTGTTTACCGCGCAGGACTGGTGCCAACCACCAGACAATGCCACTGTACCAGCCTCTGCTCTGCCAAGCTGTTCGGTTTCCACCCCAGCCCTTGCCCAAGGGACAGGAAACAATACACTTTACACATACTCTCCAAGCATCCGTCAAAAGCTGTGCTCCAAGATAAAACCAGACCTCTGTGAACTCGTACTAAATGTGTTCACTCAGCCTGTGACTGGCTGAAAGGAGTTAGGCTGCTTTTTAAGCAATCAAGCTTTCTCAAGTGCAAGGTGAAGGGTTGTTCAGGACCTTCATGCACCTAACAAGAACTTGGCTGATCAAATAAGATCCAACAGAGCATGCAGATGAAATGCAGACATGTTATCTTATTTTCACCTGCTGTCTAGGAACAAAACACTTTGACTCGGGCTGGGAATCAATTCCAAAAAGAATTTGGAGAAAATCTGGAACCGGTAGCATCAAGACGAATCGACTGCTCATTCAAAACCTTTTTAAGTTCGACAAATGGAAGGCTGCATCATACGAACGCTGCAGACATTTCAATTCATGAAAATAAACTGAAAGAAAACAAGTCGCAACGTTACTGAGATCATCTCAATTTGAGGAGGCAGCCTTGTGTTTGAGAAGCACTGGCTTCCCTCATTACAAGATGTGAGATAAAAGATTGTTAATTTTTATGTTTTAATTTCCATTCACCTCCCTCCCTTCCTGATTCGTTCGACTTAATTGTGAACTCTGAACCAGTTCAAACTAAGGTTCAGAGGTTATTTTACGGTGGAACCTGCTGATGTTGTCCACAATTTTGAGTGCTGCACAACAGAACAGATCATGATGTGCACAATTATAATTTATATATTGGCGCTTTTTTCCCCAAATACAAAAAGGATAAAACAAAACAGGGAGCAATCAATTTCAGGAACTGCAGTCGAACAGCCCTAACTTTGGCGAGACTTTGCTCAAGCATTTTAGAATGACAAAACTAGCATTTTGAATGCTGTCCAATGAGATTGGTCCATCGGATGGTCCACACACAGTAACATGTCTTTTGTTGATGTGCATTTAAAATATTTTAAATTTGAAAGAAATGTACCCTATTTAGAAATTATGCACATCTTGACATTTTCCATCCAGTGTTTTATTTATATAAACATAGCTTATAAATTTGACTAAACGTTCAAATATTTCCTCTATCCTTTAGTGCTGTTCGACATTTAGGATCTGGCTTTTTCCAGATCTTTTAGGGGTTTCCTTTTTTGATATTGGAGGGATTAGAAGACTTCGTCAGTTGGTTTTCTCATATTTCCCTCAAGACTGGGTTGTCCAGGTTTGCATCACACATCCCTGACTCTTTGTTCTTGCATTTGACTGTGCAGATCACGCCTCAGAGGTACAGGTGACAATGATGCTTACAGAAAGCTGTAAACTACGGGGTCTTCATCACAGGTGAGTTACAGCCACCATGTGTGGCATGTGTGTTCTTGATGCTCTAAGAACGTCCTCTATTGCAAAATCTGCTCACAGTGCCATTACAGCATTTCTTTAACTTGCTATATATACATTTTTGTGCAGAATCACTGGTATTGTATGTTTGTGTGTGTGTGTGTTTAGCTTTAATCCAATTCTTTGCTATACGAGCAAAACTTGCCATACATGTGTTTTTAAGTACAGAGACCTTATCATCGTTTCTCCTTCGAGCACAGAATCCCTATAGAAGTTTACTTCACTAAACAGAAAAACCCCTGTAATGTCATTAAACACACATGCTGATTAGAAGTTTCGCGAATGAAGACATAGTATGCTTGTGTATAAATTACCATACTTCATGAAGGGTAAATTACCCTGTCCGCGGTGGAAGCATGTTGTGTAATGTTTGAATGTTGTGACAGCAATATGATGACCACAGTCGCAGCTATGACACTTCTATGACTACTAATCTACACACTTCCTCTACTGTGTGAATTAGTGTCTTCCTCTGCATTCTTTCTCTGTTAGCGCATTCTTCTTTACCAAATTTCTTTTGTAGAAATGCATGTGGTTTCAGACATTCTGCATTTTTGATGAACTTTTCTTATCAATCACTTTGTCACTGTTAACTATAACTATTACTAAGACAAACACTAGTGTAAATAAATCACTAAAATACACTTTATAAAACCAGTGAATATTTGTTCTTTGGAGATTTGAAGATCTGAACAAATCCAGTTCTGGATCCAAAGCCTAGACATTTAATATAGAGGCTTACTGGTACCGCAGTGGTTATCTTAACAGATAATAGGAATGTATCAGTAATTTCCATTTCTGAGTAACTTGAAATGTGTATATTGTGATGCCTTAATTCATTTGTGGTACTTGATTTGTTTAAAATTAATTTAGAAAAAAATATAATAATATATAATATTATTTGCTGTTGGTTATCTATCTGTGAACACAAAAAATATTCAAACTGAAAAAAAAAAATGCTAACAAAATGAATATACTTTTGACATGAACTGCAATGAAAATGATTTGTAATCCTGGTGTTGATCTTATAGTATCACTTCACATAATATTTAATATCACTTCTTTCACATCTTTATTCATCATCACTTTCCTGATATTAACATAACTGCATTACAACAGCCCTGAGGTCAAACATTCAGTTTAGATTTTTCTGTTTCCCGCTTGGTTGCCTTTTGGGATGGGCTCAGACCCATATCCTGTCTTGAGCTTTCCGAGCTTTGCTGTCACGCAGACGTGTGTCTGAGGTTAAACGGTCAGCGCAGCCCATGACTTTAATTTTTTCTTGTCATGAATCACTGATTGAAACAGTCTTGTACAGACCAAGTACCTTTGGGTAACATGTCCCTAACTTTGTCTATTGTTGGGAATCTAATAACAGTAAGTCATTTCTCGAATGTAGTGTAGTTGTGCACTTGTTTTGTGTTTTCATGCAGAAATGTGTTTGAAATCCTAACCTATATTTTCACTCTTAGGAACCTGTTACCCATCAGCCACGTGTGTATAGAAGATGGTGAGAAGCCCATGGTCCTGTTGCCCTATATGAATTGGGGAAATCTTAAGCTTTTCCTGCGCCAGTGTAAGCTTGCTGAGGCCAACAACCCACAGGTAAGACTTCCACAATATTTTTCGTTATCTTATTTTATTTTTGTGACTTTTGCTTTGACATAACTGCCACAATAAGCTTGATCAAGTCTGCCCAATCTGTGTTATCAAAGAGAATTTGATAGATATTAGAGCACTCCTTCATTGCTCTAAAAACAAAAACAGCACACTTATTTTACTGCTTGTTTCTTTAACATGCAACATTTAAACTTCATCGACATTTACACAGTGATTGTTGAGCAGCGTGAATTCAGCTAATGCTAAGTAGCGTAATGACACTCCTCCTGCTGTTAGCTATAAATCAGTCTGAGGCAGGTGTTTATATTAGAGACCCTCCAGCAGAACACCTGGAGTGTTCAGATTATCCTGATTTAATTGCTTTCTTCTAAACAGTGAATTCATTGTGCTGATCCTCTGTCAACATCGCGTGAACTTTCTATGATAGGTGCTTTACAGTAGTTGACTGTTCTCAGTTGAGCCTTTGCGAAGTTAACCCTAGGCAGGTCTTTTATTCAGCTGCCACTGAACCCTCTTCACAGACAAAATTACACATATTCGCTCAGAACAGTGTATGCTTAAAACGGTTAAATGCTGTCTATTTTTCTTCTTCAAGACGGAGCTTGTTGTGGCAGTGTTGTTATACTTCCAGCTTCAATGCACAATTGTCTTTTCTTTTGAGAAAAACATAAATCATGTAAACTAACCATGCTTTAGTTAATACCCGGCATTTTGGCATTAAAAGTGGATGATTTATTTAAGCGATTACTGCCAAAGTGTTCACCTCTCACCTGAACTGAATCTCAGATGTATGTCTGTGCAAAACTACATAGGTTTGCTGAATGACTAGACAGTTTTAAGGAAGCACTGTATAATTAGGCTGGTTTAGGGGCTTGTTCCCTGTCCACCAGAATGCTGCTCAAACACCTGGATGGAGAAGGACTGAATGGAACGGTATGCAAGAGACCAGTTTTTAAAAGTTAACATCCTAGAGATGCACAACATTGTGCAGCTAAAAAGGTTTCGTTTTGAACATAGACAAGCATTTAATAAATAAAAAAACAATGCTTGAAATATGGAGGAATCAAATGCTGCATGAACTATGCGTGATGTATCGATGTTGGGTATATGCACAACCATTTGGAATTTTGAGTTTTTTTATGCTTTTAGTGTGCAAAGACACATTATGTTGATCAAAAGTAGAGACTTGTTGATTTGTTTTCGATTTCAAATAATTTGCATTCTTTTGAATTGTTTTACTTATAAATGGTTACTGAAATGCATTCGTTTCCACTAAAATATTAAGAAGCACAACTGTTTTCAATATTAATAATAGTAAAACATGTTTATTGAGCACTAAATCATCATATTAGAATGAGTTCTGATTTCATGTGGCACTTAAGACTGGAATAATGGCTGCAGATTATCTGCTTATTATAAAAACTTATTGTAATTTGTTGACTATTTCAGTTACCACCCTATTTTTGATCAAATAAATGCAGCCATTGTAAGAATGCATAATTGTGCATGGTAATTCTCCCACTTTACTTTTAGATTACCTTTGCAGTCACAATTACTCATATTTTTTTATATTGTATATTAAAAAAAAAAAAGAATGTGATGCCTAAATTCTTTTATTTTTTGCATTGGATTTGCATTGGGCATTTATTATGTATTGGTTCTAAAATAATTATCAGCTTTTTAGTATTTTAATATCTGTGCATTTCTAACTAAATCATTGCTCTGGGAAGAAATGACTTCTCAAAGAGGGGTTTAGCATGTCGACAGACACTGTTGTCACGCTAAAGCACACCCTCTCAGAGACGTTACACGTCTAAATCGATGGCCCTTAAGGCATGACAGCTAATAAAACGAAGGTTGAGATTTAAAAGACACTTTCATTGACCCACCCCTACCCTTCTACATGTTCGACATGTATTCTCTTTTGAGTAAACATTTCACTTTAATCACTCTAACCAATTTGACACTGAACAAACAGGATTGAGCATGCACCATCACACTCCGCTGACACCTGAGTTTCTCATATACTGCAATTATTTTGTTCTAAAGCCTTGTGTATAGTTTATCTCGTTATGTTATGACCATGTCAGTTAGCAGCACCTAGGTTTTCTTGTTGTGTCTGACTCTAGATGGATTATACAAGGATGCCCACAAGTGAGCCACTCCCTCTAAAGAGTTTAAAGGATGTTTATGTTTAGTGAGGTAACTGTCATTACATCAGACGTCAGACTCGTCCTACCAAATGAGATTCAGCAGAGGAACTTGTTGCTCCATCAAGTCTGGTTTCCAAAGAGATGAACTATAACCACAAGCATCTGCTTTCCCACTTGTCTCACTTTTTGTGTCTTTTGGTTTCTCTTGTTGGTCCTCTCTTTTTAAAATGCACTTTTTTTTTTTTCTTTTTGACTCTGAGTGACTCTTAAAATAAATGTATCTCTTGTCACCCACACAGGCAATCTCTCAACAAGACCTGGTCCACATGGCAATACAGATTTCATGTGGTATGAGCTATCTGGCACGTAGAGAGGTTATTCACAAAGACCTGGCTGCCAGAAACTGTGTGTAAGTGCCATTGGTAGCTCTCGTCTCTCACACCGTTTCCCATTTTGGTTCATCTGTCCTTTACCCATCTAAAGCTGCACCAAGTCATTATTTCAATTATAATAATGACTGTTCAGATGTGCATTTATGCACTTGATAAGTGTAAAGCATTTCGTGCACTACTTTATTCTCTCCATGCATTCTTTACCATCCATTTGCATGTATATATATTTTTACACATAGTTTTGTAAATTATTTTCTGATTTTATTTTTGTAGAATCGATAACAGTATGCAAGTGAAGATCACAGACAACGCGCTGGCCCGTGATCTCTTCCCCATGGACTATCACTGTCTCGGGGACAATGAGAACCGACCCGTTCGCTGGATGGCTTTGGAGAGTTTGCTTAACAATGACTTCTCTAGTGCCAGTGATGTGGTAAGAGTTGCTGCTTCTTTATGCCTTCTTGTTTTTTGCAACAGACTGTAACATACATATTATTATAGTAGCAGGTGTTCTCTAGTGCATTGTTTTTCTCTTCCTTAGCTCATTGAAGAATGTTGTACCCTTTTAGTATTTTGTGGCACTGGTAAAATGACGATCATTCCTAAGATTTGTTATTGCGCCCCAGATCCTGATAACAGATTTAAAATTGTGTAACTTGTTTGACGTCATGCGGTCTGCTCCCTCGTGCATTGTTACTGCCTACCATTACAGTAATCATACTTCAGGTGCCCATGAACTTGTTGAGGCCTGTACTGTCATCTGCATTCAGCACAGTTAACACACATTTGAATTTCCCTAATGTGTTTATATTCAGAATAATAGTAGTATTATTGTAATAGGTGTACAATTCAGTTTCAGAGAATTGCGCAAGTATATGCACACAGTGTAAGGTGAAGTGTAATTACCACCATTTACTCATGTTGTTTCAATCTCTAAAGACTTATGTTTATCTATGAAGTGGATGTTTTCTTTTGCTCCCCATTTCACCATTTTTTTTTTATATGAATCATGCGTATAAAGTCTTCTGAATAGACACAATCACTTAAACAGATCCCTTTATTATCACATCAATACTGATCAATGCACATAAATGGGGCACATCAAATATGATAAAGGAAGTTCAAACATGCTTTCTGGATGCATGAGAACCAGTGAAGTTTGTTCTTGTGGATCGTGCAAGAGCCAATAAGCTTGTGCATAAACCGAATCCAGATTAAACTACTCTTGATTGCTTTTATAATGATTATTTTCAGCGGAAGGACACTAATGTTTAATTTCATGTAAGATATATTATAATTATGTATGGGTCAACATGTAAGTGAGTAAATAAGGACTGGATATGTATTTTTGGGTGACCTATCCTCTTAACCAAACTCAACCCTGGAGAATTTTAGTATTTCTGAGAAAAGTGAATGGGGGAGAAAATTGTGTTTGTCTGGCAACACTGTACGTTCCCGTCTGTCTCACTCAAAGTGCCAAGGAAACAACCCAACCTAGACAGTCAGGAAGGACTGAACGCCGCCTGGCCGCCTCATAAATGACACACCGGGCCAAAACCTGTCAGTGATCTGACCTCTGCATCCTTTCAATCTAATACAACAATAGTCGCTGGTGCTGCCCTTATGCCAGGAACAATTATTAAAGCGTTGTTTATCATAATACAATAGGAGCTGGTGATCAGCAGCGGCCTGGTATGGAAATTTACTCATTTACTAGGATACGCAGGAGATTTTGTTTACTGTAAGGGCCGGTATTGCAGGATACCACCCACACGTTGAGACTTAAGACAAAATGCCAGATCACCAGAGGATATCAACTTCAATTTTATCTTTCAACAAACAAAAAACACATTAAGTGCGGAAGACAACATCTTTTTATATGTTAAGAAGCCTGCCTGTTTGTAAATGTCTAGAAAGAAAAGATAGGCATGATTGTGTTTAATGAATAGGGAGGATTCAGTCTGTGTGTGTCACCCTCAAGCGCACAACATTTCTTTTACTGTTTAGCATTTTCCAACACGTTTCCCTGAAGGGCAAGCACACATACAACTGTTGGTAAAGTCACTTTTGCACTGAAAGTAATGCGGTTTTTTATAGTCGTGTTGCTTTTATATCCAAGATTATTGACTGACATCTAATCGACTTGATTGACTTGAACATTATTTATAACAAGAGCTGTAATTACTGTAATTTGCTCTTCAGTTTGTTTCATAGCTAATGGTGTAGAACAAACATCTTTATGCATGTTAAATGGGCACGGCTGCTTATTTATTATATTTGAAGCGTCTTAAATGTCCAAAATCATTTGAAAGAATCCACATTTCCTCCTTTTGTGTTACTGGAATGCTTTGTTTCCAGAATACTTCCAGTGGCCCTAAAATGGCCTAACGGGGACCTCATGGTTCAAACAGATAGAGGCAATTTTTTTTTCTTTTGGAAACAGTTTTATATTTATTACAGTTGGATTTTTTTTACAGTTACATGATTTGTCATGATTCTCCATTTTAAATTGTTTTAAGGAATGCACTGATTTTTTTATTTTTTATTTTGCAGATAAGCCAAAAATAATTATTTTATCATTTTATGTTAATAAATGTAATATTATAAATGGAAAATAATAATAATAAAACAAAATAAAAGTCATTTGTTATTAACCAAGGTTTATATTTTGAACTGTTTATTCATGTTTTTATTTAAAAATGACTATAAATAGCACTAATAAATTGTTCTTACATTTGTTATCAACATGAAACTTTAAAAACACCATTTTAAAAAGCATCATATTATACTTCTTGTTATTTGATCATAAATACGTGTATTCTGACTTTTTCCCCCCCAGCATCTGTCAAACTCTCCAAAGGCTTCCCATATGTCTTGTATGAAGATTCTAATAGGAATATATTTCTGTATCTGTTAACGCTGTCTGTTTGTTTACTAAATAATGTCCGGCTCAAGTGATCTCATCTCGTGTCAAAAGGGAGGGATCATCTTTTTGTTTCAGTCATTGTGCATCACTCAGCCTTCTCTGAGCTCTTGTGTGTTTCTTCCTTGCAGTGGGCTTTTGGGGTTACTTTGTGGGAACTGATGACCTTGGGACAGACTCCTTATGTTGACATCGACCCCTTCGAGATGGCTGCCTATCTGAAGGACGGCTACAGAATAGCACAGCCCATCAACTGCCCCGATGAACTGTGAGTTTGGTTCAAACCTTCAACTTTTTATATTTGAATCCATTTCAGAATAAATATTTATTTTAAAATAAGATGTGCCGAGTTAATTTCGCAAAATAAATAAACTCTCGTGAACTTGCTGAGAGACTGGCAGTGCTCCCAAAGTATCAGTAACAACAGCTTTCTTAAATCTTGATTAATTTGCAAGGGAACCTTTAGAAAATGAAATGGACAGTTTGATTTGAATACAAGAAATCAGCAAAATCTGAATCTTATCGGCATCCTGCAATAGCTAGGGAACCGGAGCTGCAGTGACCGAACCAGCCAGGAATTACAAAGCAACAAGTGCTGTTGACCATGTCAGGGACCCAAACACGGCAAGATTTATTGTCTCGCGTGCACTCGCCGTAACACAGTTTAGAGAACGCAGGAAAAGCTAATCAGCATTGGATCACAGCTCCGCACTCTTTCCCTCCAGAGAATAAGTGAGGAACACGTGTTGCCTTGTGTGTTGGAAAGCCTGAATAGAAAGTGAGCGATAAAGCCATCTCAACTTTCCATTTTCGAAGGTTGCTGCTGTCAAAATTGAATCAAGACCAATGAGTCTCGTCAGACCAGATTTATCATCTTTGATCAATCTGCAACGGCTTCATTGGTCACTGATCTGATAAGTTTTGTTTATGTTCTCGGTTTCAGATTCGCAGTGATGGCCTGTTGCTGGGCTCTGGATCCGGAGGAGAGACCAAAATTCCAACAGCTCGTCCAATGCCTCACTGAGTTCCACGCAGCTTTAGGGGCCTATGTCTAAACTCGCTCAGACCAGCCGAGTTGTCGAACAGCACTATTCCAGAGAGTGAAAGTTAATGCAGTGCCTTACTTTATAAGAAAACTAGCCATTTTTGTAAAGTGCTTTTGTTTCATACGATATGAAATGTGGCTTGGATTGGAGGTCAGTATCTTTTGTGTATCACAGCTGCGTGAATATCAAGGACTATTTCTGATTCTCGTGAATATCATCCACACTTGTTTGGAATGCTGGTATTTGGGTGTCCACAGGAAGCTGCTGTTCTCTTTGTTTCACAGAGAAGCTTTTTTTTTCTTTTTAATAATAGAAATGACAAGAAACTGAGCTAAAGGTCTGGTAATTTTCTTTTGGACATTTTAAATATTGCTCGGAGTAATCTGTACATAGATTTTCAAAGACTTCAGTGAGAGGAGCTTCATCTCCACTGCATTCGTTCTTGCATTTATTTGTTTTAGAAAGAGAACAGGTCTTCGCTGCATTAAATGCGCAGAAAAAATGCCTCATCCCGGGCACAGCAATTGGTACGTAAACTAGATTCTGAAAAGGTTTTCGCTTCGGGACTGAAGATGGTGGAGCCCTACAGCTTTACCTCCTTAAATTATGAGGCGATCATGGAGGTTTGAAGCAGCATGATGGGATCCTGCAAGTCAAACTGGACTGTGGTACAGGGTTTTTTTTTTTTTTCAGAATTCCTAAAGCTTTTGATGTGTGACTGTTCTGTGTCAGAACAATGCCTTCCTTGTATGTTTAAATCCGTATGAATACATGGACAAGAAAAGAAACATGAGTCACTGTGAATATTTGAAGTGTACGGCCTAGACACCATTTTCAAATCCTTTGTTCTCCATCTATAGGCTCTTCTTTCTATCCTTGTGATCACTGCATGTTGACTTTTTTAAAGGGTTATGTGTAAACTGAATTCATACCTATCAATTAAATGAGGCCTTTAAATAAAATGGGATCTCAGTTTTAGTGTTGGTGTTTGTTGCCTTTAATATTATTAATACGTGATACAAGCATCTATTTTTAGTCATCAAAGCTGTTGTGAACTACTCTAAATGGAACAATTTTGCAATAGTTCCCTCTACTCTGGTGTCAAGAATCATGCTTTATACGTAATAACATTGTGCAAATGTGAGAGATCTTGAGAGAGCAGCCAAAAGGCTATCATTAATTTGTGGGCTGGCAGACCACATTTGTGCAATCTTCATTCATTGTAATTTGACAAGTTGTTTTCTATTGACTCTAACAGTGAACTATATTTTCTCATAGCTGAATGTTAGGATTTTTGTTTTTTGACGTCATGCAGAGAAAAACATATTGATTTGTTGCACCCACAAACAAGACAGTTTAAATTTTTAACGTAAAGGAAACCTTTCATAAATGCACGCACACCTATCTACGTATATATAACTTGACAAGCACAACATGCTGAAACATCACTCACTGACCTGCTCTCTACATCTACATCCTACTCCAGATGTAAATGTAGCAATATAAAAGGTTAGATAATGTTTCTTAAGAAGAAATGAATGTATCTTGTATAACTGACCTGAATTTTCATAACCACTCCTTTCTTTTTTTCATGGTATGATTTTAAAAGCGGGCACAGTGGGGAGTGTTACCCTTTTGTTCAGGTACTATCTTACAATAAGCTTTTTTTTTTAAATGATTAACTGTGCTTAAAGTAGGTGATGACTTGAATGCTTGTTCTTAAATTTCTTATGAAGCCAATTTCAGTGTTATTGCTGGTGTAGCGTTTCCCTCTGCAATTACAATACAATGACTGTCTCCAGCGTTGAATGAAAAATCTCAAATCTGTTATTTACACACCTTCGTGTCACTCCAAACTCAAGGCTTCATCTTGGAAACCCTTTTTTAGTTCTTTATTTTTCATGAAAGCTGACAGATGTTTGCTCCTTAATTAAAAGCCCACTCTCCCAAAACTTTCAGTCTTTTAAATGTTCATAAAAAGATTGTACAAGAAACTCAAGTTAAACCCACATTTCATTGGTTCTTGCACATCAGGCTAGTCAAGTTTACGTTTGCCTTATTTGATGTGTTAGGTTTTCGAGCATCGAAATAAACTGTGTAATAAATAGTGTAATGTATCTTTTAAAAAAAATTGTTTCCTCAATCACTAGAATGCCATTTTGAGAAACAAATAGTAATGATCGTGCATTTTTTACCATGATATACAGATCACACGCTAAAATGCAATACAGCGTAACAATTTTATGTAAAAAAAAATGTTGGGCACATTTAGAAATTTTAATAACATCAAAATACTATTTAAGTATCGCAGTCTCAAACTATATTTTATTTAAACACTATCCTTCAAACCAGGGGCCTGTTCCATAAAACAAGTTTACCAAATAAGCCAGGCTTATGGCAGATAGTCTGACTTATTTTAATACAAATTAACTGACAATAAGTCCGACTAACTGAAATAAGCCTGGCTTATACTCTAATCTTGGTTTATGGAACAGGCCACTGGTTTTACTAATTTGTCAATACATTTTCGTAAGCAAGTGAAATTCTTTTACAAATACTGGTCAGAATAAATATATTCATTTTCGACAATATTAATATGTTAAGATGAAAACTAGTATTGTAATATTGTTTTGGTGCTGTTCATGTAATTAATTTTATTAATATTGCTGCGTTAATGAGCAGAAGCAGATGTTGACACACTAACAAGCGTTTCATTCTACTGCTCTGATGCTCCCTGCCGTCACTTTGGACTCTATATCTATACTTCTATACTCTATATTTGGACATTCTTGGGCCCAAAAATGACTACTTGCTGCTATATTTATGAATGCTCTCTATTTGCTAAAATGACTTTATCAGGAAGAGTTTTCTAGGTGAAGAGTCCCCTCAATGGCCTCTCTTGAACAGAGGGAGGAGAAACACTCGGTCCAAAAACTGTAGTAAGCTGCTAACATGACAACTATAATCCGTTCTTGTTTCCCTGCTGCTCTACTTGGTCTGCATGTACTTTTTGGTGGTGCCTAGCAACTATAACACAAAAAAGCATCAAATGTTTTAAACATGTTTGTCAGTGCAAAGATTCTTGATTTATCCGAAACAGAAATCGAATATTATCTATAGTGAAACTTGTATAACAGAATATCTTCAGCCTATACAGGCTGACCAGTCTTGATTAGTTAACCAGTAAGTTAAAAATCAAAAGTTAAAATCTATATTTCTCTCTGGTTCTCTGTGTGTGTGTATATATCTATATTTAAGAGCAATAAACGCACTCTGCTGCAGCATTTCTATTTAACCTGTTAATCATTTAAAGTTGTGGTGACTCTTCAGAAGACTTGAATTAAACTTTAATTGATACAGATTAATTTGAAAGTGTTTTATACATTTTTTAAAGCATAAACTTTGAACTGAGGGACAAAAAAAATCAGACAAGATGAGCAAAACCTGAGGATGAGCAATTGATGACTATTGCAATTTTTCTTCCTGCAGACCACAAAATATATTTAGAAAAATGCTGAAGTCCAAACAACATGGACCCCGCTGACTTGTTTTATTGTGCTCCACAGAAGAAAATAAGTCACTGGTTTGGAATAAAGTGTAACAAGTGACTAAGTGAATAACAACTTTTTATTTTGGAGTAAAAGGCTACTTGAAAATAATTGCTCTGTCATAATGGCAGTCCAAGTACTTCTTGGAAACTTGTCAGAAAAGAACAATGTTACAACAAGGAATTTAAATGGGATGTAGCTGTGATGTAACATTTATGGCCACTTCAGTGAGATCTCTTCTGCCAAATCTTACTAATTTCCATAGTTTTGCTTCATTTGACTACAGAACAAGGACATTAGCACAACGGAGACTTGGGGTTCAAGGGGAAGGTCATTAGAAGGTTAAATTAAAGAAGGCATTTTTAGATACATCTTGCTCTACAGATATTAGATTGTAGGACTTTGACCCTGGAGTCCAGTAATGCACAGGGACTCACGTGGGCTTCCGTCATGAACGTCAGTTTGACACAGCAAGAATTAGAGTAGGAGTATTGGACTTTGGTCCAAGTTTTTATTTCGTTAAGTGAAGAATAGTCACCTAATATCCTGATTCAATTCATTGTGACTTCATTTGAAAGTGCTTTTAAAAACTGTTGAAGAAAATCAGTAGAGCAAAAGTCACAGAGCACAGACCACTTAAATCTAAAACTCAAAGGCCCGGTTTCACAAACGGGGCTTAGCTTAAGATATTTAAGCAACTTTTACAAAAGTGTCTTATAAGAAAATATCACAGGTGTGCATCTTAACACAGAACAATGACACTGACATGTTTTCATCTGAGACAGCTCAAACATGCAATTTAGTCTGGGACTAGCTTAAGCCTTGTCTGTGAAACTGGGGGAAAGACTGCTAGTATGAATTATTAAAAACGTCCTAAGGATTATAGCATGTCTTAACTCCCTTAACAAACCGTAATACAGAAAATGCAGTATAAGGTTTTAGGATTTATACTGCAGGTGTTTAGGTGTTGTAATATAGCCTATTAATACCATTATTTGGGTCAATTTTAGTTCAGTTAAAAATAGCCTGAGTAGCAAACAGATGTAAACATACTACTGTTTAATCAACATTAAATAATGCGTAATCTGTGTTTAATGTACCATAATCAGAAATAAAGAAAAGCTAATTTACAGATAATTGTACAATAATTAATGCAATTTCTACAAATTTTATATGGGCTAGCCTATATCTGTTCACTGGTTTAAACTTTTCTACTCATTTTAAACGTCCCCATAATCATATTTTCGCCATATAAAAAAAAAATCACTTTAAATTATGGAATTTGATCATAGATAACGTTATCTTAAAAAAATGGGTAAGAAAAACTTGTGAAATATAATTGTTACAAATGTAAAATCTGAAATAACGCCATGCTTCACAAATAGAAAAGCAAAAGTACTCCTGTTCCCCTCCTGTGTCATTAAACTGAATCCTGTTCAATGATTTACACTGTTTATGATACGTGTTTGCACAGATTCCTTACCGAGTGTGCAGTAAGTCCGTGTGATATGAGGAAACGAAATCCTTTTCTCATTTATGGGGGAGAGAAAGAGACGGAGGCAGAGACGTTACTGTCACCAAAACAATCGCGCGTGGAGCAGTGGGCGGAGTCTGTGAGCACTGGGCGGGGCTCGTGACATCACTGATAATGGTCATATAATCCCCCATAGACGATCACCGATGTGGAAACGTGTCTAGTTCATCCTTGTCGAAACAAGCCTAACAACCAACTTCACCTTTTGTAGGAAAAGATGGGCATATACTCCAAAGACAAGCCAGCGTTGTTTTGTAACATAAAGGTAAACAATTATCATTGTTTTATGGTTATTGACAAGTATTATTAAGTTATAATGAATATCCAATAATCATTTTAAGCTTATTATATTAATTTAATTTTGTTCAAGTTCAATATTATTTTTGTTCAATGTCATTTGGGAGAAGCACATTTATCTTTATATATTTTTACAGTCTCTTTGGACACTTTAAAAAGCAATTTGCACTTGCTGTTGCTGCTCTGGAGGTGCATTATATTATTATATTTATGCTGTCATGATTTTTACTGTGCTTGGACTTGGAACCTGAACTTTTGTTTAGTTCTTGTAATAGAGCTTCCTGTTTTAGCAGCTTATAGTCCTTAAAAATTTGGTGAAATATGTGTATATATATATATATATATATATATATATATAAATCAGACCACCAAGACTGAACAATGTGTGCTAAACTTTGTGGTTATCCTCTGCTCATTTGCATTGCGACTATAGTAAACAGTTCACTGGAGCTTCATGCTGGTAAATCTGCCTGTGACTTCTAAAGCACAATTAGTTTGAAGCCCAGGTTTAATTCAATGTGCTTGACAGCTGAAACAGGTTTTGCTGATTGAGACTGTCAGTGCAGATAGACTTCTGTCATCTTGAGGCAGCTGTGGAGGAATTAGCCGTTCAGGATGAGGACCTCGGCCCAGGGGGCAGTACTGTATGTCAGATAGCTTGCCAGAAGCAATGCTTAGTTAAAGCAACTTCATTTGTCCACGTTTTACTCTCTGTGGAATGTAGGTATGTTAGACAAAAATTGTGTCGTCTGTGAGTAGCCCACGATGTTTAATTATGATGTTTTTGTGTTTGGATAAAGATCTCCCATACCACAGAATGTTGTGGTGTCAAAACTATTTCATCTTGTCTTTGCCAGAGAATCGTGGATTTATTTGTGATTGATATCTGTTCATTTTCCAAAGCTGTATTTTGTTTTTTTTGCTTTACCACGATACACAGATCTTGACCAACATTAACTATGTTTACATGCACCCGAATGATCCATTAGTAATTGGACTGATGCCTCAGCAGGACTGAAAAGCCTTCATGCAAACATCTAAATCAACCTGACTGAGCTGAATCTAAATTACATTTTGATTGAAGTGAAGAGGGTGGTTTGGACCTCAGATAATCCAAACAAGAGAAAAAAACATGTGTAAATGCTTCAGATTCACACATTCCTTGCACTCCTGCATGATATGCATGTTTAAAAAAGCCCTTTTAATAAATGATCTGTTTACATACAGTTCACTACGTGCAAATGTGCATAGCTTTATTAACATTTTATGAACTGATCGGCAGGAGATGAAATAAAGAACTCTTCACATACATGTCAACAAGTCAAAAATAACACTTATTGTAGCTTCAGTGACACTGCAGCAGCGTTGTTCAGAATACACATGTAATGCGCATCATGTAAACCAAAATATGAACCGGATTGCACAATCTGTGACCGGTGCTTGTAAACATACCTATTGTTTGCATGTTGCACTTCCGATTCCCAGTGATCGGTAGACTTTGCAATTACAGTTTGTCTGGAGTTGCATAAATCCTTTAGATTCACACCTGCTCATTCCTCCACCTACATTAAAATAACGAATCACCTCTGACAAACCAGCCTAAAGGTTGTTGGTCATGTTATACAGAGAACAAAATTTGCTCACCTAAGTGTTTCACACCTACTTCAGATCTGTTTTATGTATTTGCGAAAAGTGTTGGCACGTCATAACAACCTTAAGCAGAAACGGTTCCAAAGAAGATGGTTGTTTGAAATTACAGTAGACAGTTTGACATGACACAGATACAGAAGTGTCTGCATAGTTTTTCTTACTCTTTTCTATGGAATTCCTCTTTTGCCCCCTTATTAGGAACTATCTGTTGTTTTTAGTGTATGAAAGTACAAGTAGAGAGAATCTTCATACACCCTCAAATCAATCAATCAACTAAGCTTTATATGTTTGCAATAAGGGTGTGAGTTTACAGGTATGTCTAAATGGATTTGGTTTGTGTCTGTGTGACCAATGAGGCATAACTACGCATGTTAAACGGACAGGTTTTGCATATGTGTATTTTGCTCATCTGGGTGAGTCAGGCAGTGATGACGTATGTTGAAAGAAGGTGTAGAACATGCTGTTCAGTGCACTTGACCTTTGTTTACAATCCTTAACCCCCCTTTTTTAGATTTAAACTCATTCAACTGACAGGTAGTGATGCTACATGACATGCAGTTTGGGTATTTTTATTGTTTTGCCTTTAATTTTGACTATTTTGCCTTTTTATTTTCAACTTTTCCCTATCAGCGTGTTGCGTAACAGAAACAAATTAGCTCTTAAGCTGCCTTCTTTCGTTTAAATGCAGGGTGGGTTTTCAAAAGAGCAATTTCTGTTGAGCTTGTCATTAGAAATTGCAGAGAGGGAGTGTAAGATTGCAGTTGTTGAAATAAGTAAAATATTAAACAAGACGGTCACAAAGATCTAGCTTTTTTCTGTTTATTCTACCATCAACTGATTTGCTCTTGGCAGTATGCACAATGGAAAGGTTAGTTTACGCATCACTCTGAAAAAGATTGGTTGAATCTGTATTGCATTAGGGTGGACCAGCTCCTCCAGATTTTTTCACTTGATTCCACTGAATTGGTTCGGACAATCTCTAACGTTCCATTTGCAAGATTTTCTTTGAAGCCATTTAATGTGAAAATCTGTGAATACAGACATAGCTAGCAAGTTCATTGTTTTCTCTAACCTGGACTTGAGAGATGATTATTTGTAGTTATTATGCAATTATGCTTGTCATCACTAAAGGTTTTCTTGTAAAAGGATTGGAATATAGAAATGGGTTGTGCAATTTCAACTGAGTCTGAATGACGTGTTATTTTTGTAGCTGTGTTGCACAGGATGGGCAAAAATGATTGGAACATTGGGATTGCCTGTTTTAAGCTTTATATCCTGAGGAAATCCGAAAACGTCTGCTTAATGGCTCCTGTAACACGTGACAGCAGTGCAGAGATGCATGTAAAACATCAAACTTCAAAGTCACTTTTTCCCCTGATTCTCTTTACTCAGCAGGACTCTCCATGCAGCACAATAGCTGCTGAGGAGGGGGAGAAATCAAGGTCTGGACACATGACAGGAACTGCTTTTCAGCACGTTCATCGAATCTTTCCCCACTGCTTTACTCTCTGTGGAGCTTGTTTCAATCTGTCTGTGTCCTAAAAACATTAGGTCGGATACATGATCTCAATGCATTTCAAACATCATTAAAATGCTCCGATGGATCAAAACTAATGACATTCTAAAGGCACGTAATTAAGTTCACTCATCGGTCATCTTGCTCTTTCTGCTCTGGCAATAGACAAACAATTTCCTATTTTCTTGAATAGGGAAATGATGTCGTTTCAAATCTGTAAAAGTTTCTTTCTTTTGTTGAAGCCAAGCAGTTGTTGGTCCCCAATGACTTCCATAGTAGGGAAAGAAATACTATTTAAGTCTGTTTGATTACCAGTTTTCTTCAAAATATCTTCTTTTTAATTACATTCAACATAAGAAAGAAACGCACACAGGTTTGACATGAGGGTGAGAAAATGACAGAATTTAAATTTTTGGATGAACTATTCCTTTAAATCACTTATATATATATATATATATATATATATAAAACATTAAAAAAAATCAAGGTGTAAACTAAATATTTATTTATTAAATAATATTAAAAATATAAATTTTTTGCTCATCAAATATTGTTTTATTTTTTCAGTAGTTCAGTAGTATTTGTGGTTAATTAATCTCATACGGTACGCTGACCCAGTTTCTGTTAATACATTTTTAATTGCTACATGCCAAATGAGATATTATACATAGCGTGAAGGACATATTCAGCTATTTTGCTGAACAAAAAACGTCCTTAGAACCACTGTTTTGCAGAATAATGCGATAAAGAGTAAATGAAAAGCTGATGACTCTTTGAAAATCATTTGATTCTTTTTTTCCTGTGATTTCCTAGAATGCATAAAGCAGCCTGCCAGGGCTTTAAATGCTGGAGGTAACAGCACGACCAATGTCTGACAATAATTTTCTCTCCCATATGGCAGGATTGTTCAGTATTTGAATTTCCAAAATTCCAAAAACAGTTCACACATTGCTTCAATACAAAACAAATATTTCAGCATGCTTTGTGCTTACCCAAGGCTACTTAGTAATAGTTACTGACGATGCAGTGACTGCTCAAATGCGTGCCAGTTCTGCAAAAGATTTACGATTGCTTGTGTAGAATTACACACGATGAACCTGCCAGCTGTAATTTGCATAGGAATGTGTCAAGTTATTCTGTGAATATACTATTGCTTGCAGTTTTGTTAAGATCTATTACTTAGCAATACAGTAACACGGCCTGATCATAGTACATCTACTGTACCTCAGGGGCACTTCTTGAGTAATGGCCTCAGGAGACAGATTGCTCGTACTGTTAGTTTATCAGAGAGTCTTGAGAAAACAATAAAAAGAGCGATCTGCTTGAGCTTTCCTGTAACATTATACGTGAAAGGTTCCAGACGTGGCTAAAGCTTGTTGAATAATTCGAGCTGAACTAAATGTGGAACTGGCGCTAGGGCAGAAAGAGGCACAGAGCTGCCATTCAAACGTCTAACAAAGGCATTTAGAGTGGGCACAGCCTATCAAAATATTTCCATAATTAAAAGGCCATTCGCTAAAAAACAAGAAAGAAATTGTGTCAAAAGCAGCCATTATGTGTGCTAACAAACCATAAAGCTGAAGATTTAATGGGAGCATTAGCTGTTCTAGCAACCATAGTTCTTTGGCCTGCAATGGTTGAGAACTGAGGAGTGAAGGAGAGGGATTTATGTCTTGTGTTTGTTTAGGAAATCCAGTCCAGATCTCTACATGCCCCATCAGATTGCTTCATGCCTCTGAGACCTCTGCAAATGTTCCTCTGCTTGCGTTCGTGACGTCTTGGGCACAAAAAATGCATTATATCATATGGGAGCAGCTGCCTCTCTCATACACAAACAGGGATACGTTCCAATTTATGAGCTTTTATCTCCACTGCGTTTCTGGCTTATGTCCAAGAGCCTCTCTGGAGAGAGGTGAACAAACGCTGCTAACTCTCTAGACAAACATTGCTATCAGTGGATTTGCCAACCAGTACAACAAGTAAACATGACTATCTCTCTGCTTCTGTCTTTTTATGCTGTGTTATGCATAGAAAAAAAGAATGTTTTATTTTTTTCCCCTTTCAAATTTAAGAGTCAATGGTGATTATTAGTGGTGGATTATTAATACACATATTTCAGCAAAGAAGAAAGAGTTAGAAAATTTAGATTTGTCCCTATATAAATTAGGTGTTTATTAAATATATATAATCTGTGCAAAAAAGACTGATTAATACTGATATTAGTCATAAAACTAGATATTAGTCAACCTTGTGTTACAGTTATGATGTATATAGTATAATTTGGTGACACTTGTGGGAAAGAATGACACATTTAAAAATTAAGTTCAATAAGTTTTATTGTGTAGTTTAATTTTGCATTGAAATATTTGGCTACCCATAACTAGTGAAATTAAATTGTAAATTTTATTAATTACTTTTTATTAATTATTAATTACTCACCCTCATGTCCTTTCAAACCCAATAAGACTGTAGTTCAGCTAACTGTTAAAGACTTCCTTAAAGAGCCAATCAAATTTCAGATAAGGCTGCTGCCCACCTGGCCACAACCCTGTAGTTACTTAAGCAACTTGTGATAAAACTGAAGTTTTCTACCAGATTTTGATTATTACATAAACGGTTGTTGGTTGGATTTTGAAATGTCAATGTTGCGCTAAAAATGCAGCGAAAATTATTTGAGGTTGCAATAAATTGTAAAAGGGTGGGGTTTAATTGGTGTAAATCAGTGGTTTCCAAGCTTGTTCCTGGAGCCACCCCAAGACTGCAAATTTGACTTAACCAAAAACATGCAAAATGTGCAATGTTGCGGTGGCTGGAGAAATGTGTTTGGGAGCCGCTGGATTAAATGGTTAGAGAAGTGTAATTTTCACCGGAAGTTTGAGTTGACATTTTGAACGCATTTAAAAAAAAGAAAATGAATGGCAAGGAAAAAAAGATCAAGTAATAAAAGTGTCACATGCTAATGGAAAGCAGAAACACTCCTGCCTCTAATTTTCCATTTTATGAATGTCTTTGCTTTATTACATATTTGCACAATAAATAGTTTTTGGGGCAAAGGCTGCTTTTAATAGCCGGATAAAGGCAACTGTATGAATCTTGAAGGTATTTTAGGAGCTCTATGGTTTTGGATTAAACTGGATTGCCTTTTTTTTTGCGATTAGGGCATGTTACAAACCAAACACAAGTGAATTTAGATATATTGTGAAATCTATGTGGTTAACCTTCGTGTGCTGAGGTGAGGCAGTTAAGATCAAAGTCCCAGATATCACTGTCTGTAGAGATTTGGAAGGCAGCTCTAATTGTAGTTGTGGTTCAGCTCCAAATGTGTTTTTTGTTTTTGTTGTTACACAATAACAGTATATGAATATGTAAATACATGAATGCTTTTGTTTAGATTATAGAACATCAAGTTCCTTAAATCATTTGAAAATTAGTCCACTTGAAAATTCTAATTGATACACTGTAATGATTCTTCCACACTTTGTTGCTCCCTTTTCCTGTAGTTCTTTGTGTTGTGTCATGGCCTGCTCCAGCTCACTCAGCTCTTGTATAGCTCTTACTTCAAGAGCACCATCACCACAATCGAGAGACGCTATGGCCTGGACAGTCTCTCCTCAGGAACCATCTCTTCCCTCCACGAGGTACTGACCAGTACCACAAACATCTGTGGCTTGCTTTCATAAATTCAATTTAACGAGGCGCTAATAAAGAACTGTTTAGATATTAACTTTTTGATATGTTCATTACTTAATTAGATAAAGTATACCAAATGTAAGTGACTTGTTTTTCTTTTTTTTTTTAATAGGTAGGGAACACAGTGCTTATAGTGTTCGTTAGTTACATGGGTAGTCGGGTTCACAGACCTCGATTAATTGGACTGGGTGGCCTGTTAATGTCCATCAGTGCCATGATCTTAGCACTACCTCACTTCCTGTCTCAGCCCTACACCTTTGACTCCGTCCTGCATGGTGAGTGTCATTGTAGCCATTAGCATCCCTATAAAATCATATGAAACCAATTAATATGAATGTATTTGGAAATCTTGAAATAAGCTCTTTTTCTCCTCAATTCCTGTCTTGGTTTGTTTTTTTTCTGAATGTAAATATTGTTTCATGCCCCAGAGTAAGGGATCTTAGACTCTAAGCTCATCAAAATGATAATATCACCATATTCATTTAAAAAGGCTCAGGACACTTTAAAGAAAACCAGACACAACAAAGAGGGGATCTAAAATAACACAGCTGGATGATAAACATCAGCTCAGACATAACAGGGTAGGCAGGTCTACAGGAAGTTGCTGCAGAGAGACTCCTTTTTGACCCTAGTCTCCCTTCTTAGACAGTGTTTAGAGTTAGTTTGAGAAAAAAATGCATGAAAAAAATGGATTGAAGTTCAAAAAGGAACGGATTGAAGAGATGAGGACAAAGTAAGAGGGAGATACAGTTAAGATAAAGCTGCCTGATTTCTCTCTGAAGAAAAAATCAGCTGGAATTTACTCCAAGAGATAACTGTTATCGCCCTTCAGTTCCTTAGACCTTTTATTTTTGCTTCGTTCTCTCACTTCCCCTGCTTCTTCCTGCAGACACTGTTATTTGGCCATACACATTGCAATGCTATGCAAAGCTTACATAAGTCACTTACATAAGACCTTCAAAGCATTGCTCACTAATTTTTTTCTTTTGCTCACCTTCATGATGCTCCTAACCTGTTTTGACTAAAACAAAAGAAGTTGTATCGTAGACGGTCCAAGCTTCTCATTTGCATCCATTTAAACGGAACAATGTCTGTTTATGGTCTGTTGGATAACTTTTGGATAAGAGTAAAGCTGTCAAACGATTAATCACATCTTAAATACACACACATATAATATATATTTTGAAAATATTTACATGTATATTTTAGTACTGTCAAACGATTAATCGTGATTAATCGCATTTAATAATAAATCATGTCATAATATATGTGTGTACTGTGTATAGTTATTATGTATATATATATATATATATATATATATATATATATATGTGTGTGTATACACGCACACATTCATATATTTAAGAAAAATAACTGTTTATATACTAAATATATAAATTCTATGAATATACATACATGCATGTAAATATTTATACAAATATATACATGCATGTAAATTTATTTATATATACATAAAAATATACACAGTATGCACTCATTTATTATAAAAAACAAAAGCTTGTTTTGGATGTTATTAGCAATTCCTTTGACGGCACTAATATATTTATATTCATCATTTATATGATATATACACATACAATTTTAGATTTAGATATATACATAGGTATATGTGTGTGTATTTGTATATACATAATAAATATATACGGACACACATATTAAACACATACTTTAATTTTAGATGTGATTAATGGTGTTTATTTGTTTGACAGAACTGGATAAGGGCAATTTTGACAATATAGTTAACTCCATTTGTGTAAATAAAAAAAGTTTTGAAACATTATGTAAATGATGAACGGTTAACCACTCATTTACCCCTCAAGTATACACTTAAAATGCAGAATGTTTGGTTTTCATCATTCCAGTAAACTTTTATGAAAGTTTCTAAGCCAGATATTTGGATGGAGGATGTGAATTGGTGGTTAGGGTGAATATGGTGTATTTCTTTGTCTCACAGCGAGCAAACAGGACATGTGTTATTTGCGTGCTAATGCAACGGCTCCTGATGCCTGTGGTCAGGAGGATTCGCGGAAGCTTGTGGACACCAGTAAATTTTGGGTGTTAATGGCAACGGCCCAGCTGCTGTTTGGAATTGGTTCTGTCCCCATCCAACCTTTTGGAATATCTTATATCGATGACTTTGCAGGAGTTGGGAATTCTGCTCTCTATATCGGTACATTTTTGTCATGTTTTTCATAATGTTATTTGAACTTTAAAGAACTGTAAAGAATAATGAGGTTTCTGTTGTTGCAGCTATTCTCTTTGCTGTGTCAGTGTTTGGGCCATCCTTTGGATATCTCCTGGGCTCTGTGGTTTTGCGGATTTATGTGGATGTGGACAGACCCAGCACAGGTTTGTTTACCTTTTGAATCACAGCAAGAAATGATTCATTTTCTTTATGTTATTGTTCAGTGTAGACAGCTGCGGTGTTACATATTATGTAGTTTTTTTCATCTAGGGAACGCGTTGGAGTTGACCTCTACTGACCCTCGATGGGTCGGTGCATGGTGGATAGGTCTGCTCATCACGTCTGGAGGTCTTTTTCTCACCTCAATCCCTTACTTCTTCTTTCCCAGAGCACTTCATGTAGAGAAGGTGAATCACACTTTTGTATTAATAACAAATGAGCATATGTGTGGCACTGATTCCTGAGACATTTGATCAAAAATATTGAAAATATTGTACAATATTATTACATTTTAAAATAAGTTTATATATATATATATATATATATATGTAATTTAAAATGTAATTGATTCTTGTTATAACAAAGCTGAATTAAAAAAAAAGCCTTTAGTGTCAATCTAATAAGTTGATCTGATGCCAAATATTTCTTATTTTTATCAGTGTTAAAATTTAATAAATGTAATAATATTTGCTATTAATGTATTACATTTTATTCACTTATTTATTTTAATTAATTGAAAATTGACACATTTTCTTTTTTTTCCTCTTTGTTTGGCATTACTGTCACATTTGATCAGTTTAATGCATCCTTACAGAAGTATGCATTTCTTGAAAAAGAAAAAAAATCTTAAAACCATTTTATCACCATTTTATCTCCATCAACCAAACTCTAAATTTCTCTCATTTAGGGAGTTAACCACAGCAGAAAAACATTTATCATATGCGTTATGAGTAAAATCTATTATGTCTAGGCTATTTTATCAACACTATCAGTGTGACAGATCTTACAGTGGTGGTAGTTCCTTAGATGTTCAATCTATTTGGGGAACAATGCTACATGAACTTTAATTTCTGCTCTTTTCTAGCATGTTTGTTTCACTAAAGCGGCCTTCACATCATGTCATAATTCCGAGATGACATCACGTGACATTCTACTCTAAATTTTGTGTTTCTATGGCAACAATTTCAACACCAAAGCCCTCGCGTGCTCCTGAATTCGTAATTCCAACCTGTGCACTTGGAGCGTTCTGAGAGTTACGACTTGTACCAGTGATAGATGTACCACGTGACCGCTGGTTCATTTTGGTGCTACTATTTAGGCGCTATCTTTGAGACAGACAATATGGAAAGCTATGAGTAACATGTCATGTGTTGTCATGAGAACGAATATTCAAAATAACCATCGGTAATTACGCTTATGCTGCGTTCACGCCATCACGTAATTAATTCCAAAATGGCGTGAACGCAGCATAAGCGTAATTACCGATGGTTATTTTGAATATTCGATCTCTTCTTACTGTATTCTGTATTTCTGATGGAGAAATCCCAATAATACAACTAGCTGCCATTCTGTCGAGATCGACCTAGACAAGCTGTGTGTTTGACAGTGTAAAACTAGCACACAAAGTTTTTTTGAATCTGATTTACATTCACAATGACAAGCTGAGGTTGTTATATTCCTGAAATCTCATCACCATGTGCTATCTTCTTTTAAGAAAATGTAAAAATAGTGATAGAATGAGTGACAAAATTCTTTCTTGGTTCAAAAATGTAAGCAGATGAATAATTCATTACTGTAAGAAATACTTTTTTTTTTTTTTTACAAAACAAACAGAACAATTTGAATCTTGTTTTGCAGCCTTTTGAACTGGAAGGTAAAATCATAAAAGAAGACCCTAAGAAGACAGAGGGCTCCATGCTGGATTTCTTAAAAAGTGAGTCTACTCCAACAGATTCATTATGAGGCTTACCCATTAGTATTAGTATAGTAAGGCCATTTTATTTGTATAGTTGTAGCCATTTAAATACTTTACCTGCAGTTAAGAAATAAAGTTTACTAAGGCAATTTCTGCAGCTCCGTGCTAGTTGTCGACACGTACGTGTGCTGTTCGTCAATGTCTTGTCTCTTGAGTCATGCATCATGCACAGGTTGTTAATGTAACAGGATCTGACTCGTTCTTATGAATATACTGGCCTTCAGGGCATGATTTGTAAGCGGCTGCTTTATGCATGGTCATGTCTTATTCTAGTGTATTCAAGGCAAAAGTGATTTCCTGTTTCAAAATAGTTCAATCTACTTTTTATTATCTATACTTTCATGTATTTATTTTAAAGTCCAAGTGTCGTTATTGAAAAACCATTAACTATGACTTTTGTCCCAATAATTTGTTTGCTTATTAATAGTTAGTGAAGTTAAAAATACTTCACTAACTATTAATAAGCAAACAAATTATTGGGACAAAAGTCATAGTTAATGGTTTTTCAATAACGACACTAACGACAAGCTTTGGTTAAGATCTAATTTGTAGAATGTGGTCATTCAGAATATGTGCTTTATAAACACTAATAAACAGCTAGTTAATAGTGAGAACTAATTGTAATTGTATTGTTGCAGTGTTCCCTAAGATGTTTGTTAGACTGCTGTTGAGTCCTGTCTTCATGCTGCTGGTTCTGACCCAATGCTGCTTCTCCTCCGTTATCGCTGGACTTGCCACCTTCCTCAACAAATTTCTTGAGAGGCAGTACAGTGCCTCTGTGGCCTACAGCAGCCTTCTTATTGGTCAGTCAACATAAATTAATAGAATACAGAATACAGAGTACAGTATTCAAGATAGGCGTGTGTGCTGTATCGGGCATAGATCCAGTGTTTTGATTCTGAGGTTGATCATTTACCTGTGAATACATCTTTGTTTTCTCTCAGGTGCTTTAAACCTGCCGTCCATTGCTGTGGGGATGGTGCTCGGGGGTCTGATCATGAAACGTTGGGCGTTGTCGTTCAGAGCCATTCCACGCTTCTCTGTTGTAACGCTCACTATCTCCATCTTCTGCTGTATACCCCTCTTCTTCATGGGTTGCCCCACACAAGATGTTGCTGGTGTGTATGGCGTTAATGGGTGAGTTCATTTTAATTTACATGACCCTTGTAGATAATTTTTTTATGTTCCTAGATAGAGATAAATAAATAAATATAGTCAGGCCTTGGTAGGTGAAAAAAAACAAAACACACAGTTTTGTCTGAGTGTTGTTTGTTTGATTGCTTCCATGTTTTTGGAATATTCTCTGTTTAAATAAAAATAAACTCTCTGAGGACTGTTTGCACGGGCAGTCCTTCTGGAGAAATCTGAGCTAAACTGACTTGCTTAAAGGCATTGTGATAAGTATATAAGTTATGCATTTGGCTGATACTTCCAAAGCGCCTTACATTGCCTTTGAAGTATACATTTTAATGATTCATGTATCTCCTTAGAATCAAACCCATGAGTTCTGTCCGACAAACAGAAACACTTAAGATACAGTTTAAGATATTTAGAAAAATATTTAATCTAAATAAAGCCTGCATATATTTTATTAATGCACCTGTCAAGTTTAAGATCTTGGATTTTTTGTTTTTCAAAAAGCATTTTTTTTGACTAATGGAAAGACACTGTTAACTGTTTTTTTATGGCAATTTTATCTATTTCTGTCAATAGATTCAATAACAGTACATATTTTGTATATCATATATAATTAGCTATTTGAATCCCCCCAAAATTGTAAAAATATAGTATTTTCTGTTCAATTTAAGCATTTTCTGAAGTATAGAGTGACAAAAATTAGATAGGCTACCCGAATTTTGAAAGTAATGTTATCCAGTGTTTAGATTTTTGTATAAAAATGTATGCAAATTAGTGCATTTTTAATTAACGAATGATACATTTGTACACCTAAACATAACATTTTTAAAAAAAACTTGTGATACAAAAAAATGTTTGCAATTATCAATCAGCTGGGAAAGTAAGGCGATAACCATATATATATATATATATATATATTTTATTTATTCATCTGTAGTGTCTTGCCTGGAAATATATTTTCTTTCTGCCATTTGAAAGTGTACACTAAATAATATTTTATTAAGTTGTACTATTTAAAACATTCTGAAAGATAGATAGGTAAATAGAGAGGTCTTCATAGCAGTATCTATAAATAGGGTACGTAAAAGATAGCCGGTGCTTGCAGACCCTAAAAACACTGTTAAGCTACAGTAAGCCTGTTCTTTGTCTTCTGTCAGTGTTTGGAGTCAGACCATTGTGTTCCAGTGAAAGTTTGTCTCTTCAGGTCCACATAAACTTCCAGTGAATGCTGTAAAATCAGTTGAGCGAGCACACAGGGAGAGAAACAGCGTGAGGCACGAGTCATTGAGAATAGCTCTTGTACTCTGTGTTTGAGTTCAGATTATCACGTGTCCTTCATATCCAAACACTTTTACCGTGCCAGCTGGGAGGAAAGGAAATATCCGTTTCTCTAGAACACTGTGTGTTCAAATGGGAACTCTAGTGACTTGATTATGTGCCATGAACTTTATTAACATGCAACTATTATTGTGCGAGAACATTTACAGTTACACACAATGTAAAGTTTACTTAGTGAAATGGTCTACATCCTGAACCCTGACCAATATTCTTATCAGACTTGATTGTGTCTGAATGTTAAAGGAACGGTTTATTGTTTCCTTGCTCTCATGTTGTTACAAAAGATGAAATATGAATATTGTACAGGTCATTTATTCCAATAAAAATGACAATGATTGAAAACTTGAGATTTTACGTTTCAAAAATTGAGGCAAAAAAAACTATCATAAAACTATCAGCATAAAACTATCATAAAAACAATAGTATATACAGTACCACTTGTGTGCAATAGCTCTCCTGGAGCTATGCAATAACATTATGTAATGAACGATATGAAACTGTCATTACTGACTGATAATCTTTCAGTCCAGTGTGATGTTGTGAACCAAACCAGGCAAACAAATCCCTTGTCAACATACAAAGGACAACTATAATCATATAAATATTTTCAGTTAATAAAAACTAATAAGACTCAAAATATCAACATGTAGACCAAATTTACGGTGCTTGATTTATCATATTGAAGCTTGACATCTCCAGTCACCCAACTGACCCAGACCCAGACTGATCAAAATATTTGCCAATAATTCTCCTTTAGAGCTCTATGTAAGAAAAGCTGTAAGTAATGCCATATAATGCCATATTTGAGTTCAAACTTTTAGTTTGTTTGTACCAATTTATAAAATGTTTTTGTATTCTGCAAATTAAAACTAAATCTTCCCGACAGGCTTCCGCGGTCCTGTGCTGCCAATTGCTCCTGTCCCAGCAGCGCCTTTAACCCAGTGTGTGGGGAAAACAACATTGAATACATCTCACCCTGCCATGCCGGCTGCACAAACTTCACCATGGATCCCAAAAACTCATACAGAGTCCAGGTAAATAAATCTGACAACCAAAACAGAAACTGCTCATGAAATTTCCATACCTTTATCTCAAACCAGAGCAAAGCTGCTGCATAGATCTGTCCATCTAGACCTTTATTTAGCTCATTGCTGGATAGCAGCTCAACGTGAGTCTCTCTGCTGTACTAGCGCCACTGAGCAAATGACCCGCCATGGTCCATTAGAGATCAATGGCTTGAGTCCGATCAATCCCTAATTAGTAATACTTCCTGGAGGAAGTGCTTTGGGGACTTGGAAACAACTTTTGAGTGTTAAAGCTTCTGTATAATTGCCCAGCAAGAGACTTACAGGAGCAGCAGCTGATGATTAATTATTCTATATGACACAGCACATATCATACCACGAGGTAATAATAGTGAGAAATAGACTTGGGCCTGGACTCCCTTGCTTGTTGAATTGAACAAAGCAGGCAGTCGAGGACACTGTGTCATTGGAAGTCAAGCAAGCATTATAAGTGTTGTTAAATCTTAGTTGTTGTTCTCTTTATAATAATAGTATTCTTTGGCTTTCACTTGTAATGATGTTTGTAATGAAGGTAAGCACTAATGCAGGGATGCTCAGCTGGTTTTACTAACCCACAATTAATCGTGCAAGAATAAAGAAAATTGTTTAAAAAAAAAAAACAATTTATTAATTATTGCATTATTGGTTACCATTATACTTTTACATTTTGTAGTTTTTGAGATGTCACACTATCTTGTGACAGGTGAATTTCTTTTATATTGTGTATTTTAATACATAGCCTTTTATATAACATTTGGAAAGCATTCTTTCATGAAAAATAATATTCATTATAACATTCATTATAAATTTGTTGTAGTAATATATTAATAAATTAGTAAATGAATAATAAATTAGTACTTAGTAATTTAATTTAATTTATTTATTTTTATTTTTTTAGTAATTTTTAGTTTTTTCCCCTGATCTCTGTGACTTAAGCAGACATGTAGATTTGTGTGTGTGTGTGTGTGTGTGCCTGAATGTTTGTTCCACTAATAAATGGCAAACATCTTCTAATATCCAATATCCTTTCACACACAGGTTTATAGTAACTGCCAGTGTATTCATGCTATGGCCACAGCTAAGCCTGGCCCTTGTGCCAACAGCTGCCCTCACTATCTACTGCCTGTAATGCTCCTTATATCTCTGGCTGGATTTATAGCCAGCCTTACACACAACCCCATCTACATGATGGTGCTCAGGTGAGAAACAAACATGCATGCCACCATACAAACACCAAAACACTGCATGTAGTGTAAGATCTAGTTAATCTCAAGTTTTCCTTATTTTACTCATTCTGTCTTTATCTACAGGTCAGTTCCTTCAGAAGAAAAGTCCTTTGCAATTGGAGTTCAGTTTCTGCTTCTGAGGGTTCTGAGTACGTAAAATACAAATACACCATTTTTTTTCTTTTACCTTTATTTATTAATTTAAGAAATATAATTTAAGTGATCAATGCAGACAGCAATAAATGTAGAGAATATATCCTGAAAGCTCAAGGTAAATGATAATACACAGAGAGGAATAGAGCAAGTCTCACTTTTCTGTGCAAGTTCAATAATGTAAGTACTGTAGCTCCCCCTTCTGGCCATACAAAAGCATAGCTACTGTGTGAGGGGTGCAATCAATTAACCAATCTCTGCTATAGTTCCTTAATCTGAGAATATTATCACAAACTATCTATGCCTTTTTGGTATTTTAGTAAATAGTTTTTATATTTGTAGTAAACTTTTTCTCCCTCTTTGCTCAGCCTGGCTGCCAGCTCCAGCTCTGTTCGGGATGACCATAGACTCCACCTGTATCTGGTGGAAAACTGCTTGTGGGAAACTGCAAGGATGTGGTTACTATGACAACAACCTCCTTAGAAACAGGTAAGGATACGTTCTCTTATGACCTAAATGCATTACGAATGTACATTTGTGTCAAATATTGGTGGATTTTGAATTAAGCGAGTTTAAACAAATATACACTCTGCATTTATTCAGCCAAACAGGGCTAAAACAGAAAGCAGACTATATCAATTAGTGTTAGCAAACTAATTAGCAGCACTGATAATGATGATGATGACTTGTTGCAGGTATCTAGGACTGCAGGTGGGCTATAAGACATTAGGCATTGCGCTCCTGGCATTTATTGGCTGGAAAATGCAGCGGACCAGAGAGTACAGCTTAGAGAATAAGCCAGAGGGACTCCTGTGATGCCTCAGCTCTGCTTAACCCATCGCAGCTCACTTTTGAGAACCTTCTCAGTGAGCTGAGCCCCTGGATATTTCTTGTCAGAAACCTCTCCTTTCAACATCTGGCTGGAAATGAGATGAATTCAGTTTGGACATTTCTCAAGTTGCACACTAACTTCTTGGGTATTTATTTTCTACCTGCTTGTTAGCGGGGCCATAACTGGACAGATTCAGGGATTTTCCACCTTCACAGTTATTTTAGTATTAATAATTAACTACATATAGCACTCAAAACAATGTATCATACTTTATAGCCACAGTTCTCATCAACGGATTATTTAAGATTTAGGACTGTGGCATCTTTGGGGACGTCACAAAACTTGTGACAGAAATGTTTATATATTGTCCTTAGCTTTGCATTTTTGGTCCGTCTGTATTTGAAGACTAGGATGTGGGGTGCTCTTGATACCCAAAATGCACACAGATTTGTGTGACAAAATGTGTATGATATGAGGTGTGTGTAGCTTCAAATAATTATAGTAGCCCGTAACAGATTTAAAATGTTACTTTCAAATGTGAAGACATTTTAAAAATAGGCATCAGATGTTTGTAAAATATATTTTTATACCTGATATCGCTGTTTAACTATACACTTTGTCCATACTTTTTTTTTTTTTTGCCACGGTTCTTAACACAAATGACAACATGCTTTTCTAATTGCTGCTTGGAATAATGAATCGTGACTTTCTAAGTCTTTATTATTCAGTATATAACATTTATTTACTAATGTGTAAGTTATTTCAAATATAAAATTTGTTCACAATTTGATGCTTTATTATTTGCCCATTGGCTGATCTTTAATGAAAACCAATTTCTGTCGCATAAGATTTTTGACTTTTATCTACTAATTATGACTTAATAAGTCTTTTTTTTTTATCTTTAATTTACTTTTTATCTCAGAATTTCAGCTTTTTGTCATAACTATGACTTTATCTTGTAATTTTGGCACTTCATCTCATGGTAATGACTTAATATCTCAAAATGTCAACTTTTGTCTCATACATTTTTATTTTAATGTAAATTATGATGTAACACTATGACACAGCTCTTTTTCCTCTGCGTTAAACAAATTTATGAAGCTCACGATGTAGTAAATACAGAAAAAGAAAAAAAAGGATTTTAGGAGATTAACATATTGCACCTGGGGGTTGTCAAAATTTCATCTGATGTTACACTGGACATTTAGCATCATCATTAATATTATTAAAGTTACTAAGTCATGTAAACAGATTCATCAAACTTGCACAATTATTAGCAATTGGTAACCTATTAATTTTTCCTTCTATTAGCAAAATGGGAATTATTTCCAAGTACCCCCTGGAGCACAACTTAAGTACCCCCAAGGAAGGGTACACACAGCCCTAGTTGGGATTTTAGATCACACAAGCAGATTTTTTTTATTACCAGCTTTGAGATTTAACCATTACTGAACCCCAGGCACCTACCAATTAACAAATAAATCATGCGGTGTCAAGATTAGCCTGTAATAACATAGATAGATCTATATATATAATCAGAAGCAGAGACTCTCCAGAGCTTACGCTGGGTGGGCGATACAGCATGACGTCATGCTCTGTGGGTTGATACAGCATGACGTCAGGCTCTGTGGGTTGATACAGCATTACGTCTTGTATGTGCGTGAGAGCGAGAGAGAAAGAGAGGGAGCGAGAGAGGTGAGGCCGCGCATGCGCAGCAGCTACCCAGCTTGACAGCCGATCCAGTGCAGCATTCCAGTTTCCTAACGCACAGGAGCGCCGCTTTTTCCATCGCGCTGCCCCATCCAGACATTCACACCGGTGGGAACACGCTGTTAAAAAACAAGCCCTCAAACATGTCTGTGGGTAATGACTTTGGAAACCCTTTAAGGAAATTCAAACTCGTCTTTCTTGGAGAGCAAAGCGGTGAGTGTCATATTGGAATTGCCAAGGGAAGTTTTAGTAATGAGGATTATTATTGATTATTTACAGGCGTCTGTATGCACCTGCTTGACTTGAACATGACGAAGAAATTGTATTAAACATCAGATTCATAACCCAGTGGATCTCATCTGTTATGAGATTCACATATTCAATTTTATTAAAGTTTATTTTTCCGTGTAAATAATCACTATATATCTAATAATCGGCCTTTCTGGGGTATTTGTATTTGTTTTCTTTAGATATTCACTGCTGAAATTACAAAGAATATATATTTATATATATATTACATTTATTAAATGCCAGTTCAACTAAGTATCAAGTTTAAGACTATTTAAAGCTATTTAATTCATTTTTATTTCATAATACTGGCTTAATTTCTTTGCAAAAATAGAAACTATTGTTGTAAATAACTGGATTTCGTGAATTTTAACAGAGATGGGTACTGCAGTCAAGCATCTAAAGTCTTTGCTGTTTTTTATAATGTACAATCAAGATGGCATAAAAGTTTCATAAAGGCCCATTTGGATGCATTGGCAGACTCCAGCATTGTGTAGAATGTAGCTTGTGCACTTACAGAACAGAATGAATAAATAAATAAATAATCTGGATGTTGAGACACACCCAGTGTATGCCATTGAGAGAACTTGTGTAGCTGCAGCCTGCAGACTCTGCCTGGTATTGTTTCTCTGTGATGACAGTGATGACTAGGTCAGTTATCCACTGGTATGGTTGAATGAGTCCTAGCGTTGTGAGTGATGTGAGGAGGTAGGTAAGTTAATGTTTAGCAGGACATCTCAGCTCTGATTTCCCCTGGCATTCGGCCCCCTGTCGTCTCTCAAAACCTCCTACCAGATGAATTAAGCCTCCAGAATGTCTTAGCAGTCCTCAGATCTGTGGGACTTAAGACTGGGATTGCGCTGCGGAGAGTATGATTCACACTGCGAGAGTAAACAATGGATGCTGCCATGGTACAGAGGCACTGCTTCTCTCCAGGGATTCTGATCCCGGCTTTATTTTGTTGTCTGCATCTGAAGCCTTTCAGAGATGTTGTGAAGTAGCAAAAAGACCCTCCTCACAGCTTTTTGTGGATTTCTCTCGGTGTTGTTGATCCATGCTGAATGTGTATCAGCTTGTGGATCTGTTCCAGTCGTTACTTCCATAAACTCTCAACTTGTTAGGCTGCGGCAGCACAGATTTTCTCACTGTAAAGAACTCTGCTTTTCAGTCAAATTAGAGAGAATGTTTACATATACACACTGTATTGTTTAAAAGTCTTAAATTGTTTGTCTCTTATGCTCATACTTCACAAATACAGTAAAAAATTGTTATATTAGATTGTAATATTATTACAATTTATATGAATATATTTTAAAATTGCCCAGACCTATTTTATTTAATTTTTATAGCATTTTATTTTATAATATTTTATTCTTACATTTTCTAATTTATTTGATTTAATCTGTTGTGATTTATAAATGTAACTTCATATAAATTTACAAATAATAAAATAAATTTCCCTCACACAACGTCTCAAAAAAAAAAAATATATATATATATAATTTATGTAATTATATAAATTATATTTATATAATGTAATTTATATATTATATAAATGTTACATTTGTGGTGTTCCCAGTCAAAAATGATCGGCCTACAGAAAAAATTGCCAAAATGTCTTATGGTATATTATCACCAAATATTGGATTAAATCTTTTTATCGGTGTGTTTTATTTAACATTTTTGTTTTATTAGCACATTTCCTTTTGGAAATAGCTGATTGTATGCCTCATTGATTCTGAGCTTATGCGCCTCAGTCTTTAATACAATATTGTCAAAAATATTCACTAATCAATATTTATCTGATCTGCGATCAATGGCTGATCTATGAACAGTCACACCAAAAAACAACAACAAACTGTGCTAATTGAAAGACAAGTCACCAAAAACACAGAATGCAAGATTTGGTATTAATATAGTGATAGTAATAATATAGTGAATAATATAAATGAGATTTAGCAGCAGTTTTTAAGAAGCCAGCCATTTTTGACCATGATCACCAAATTAGTTAAAGTATCTTCAATACAGTCTGTCAATCAAGACATGTCTAAACGCAGTCCTTTTAGAAACAGGTGATGTGCTGGCTTATAGTCAGAGGCATCCAGTTATTGAAAGCCTGCGAGACAGCTGCAATTACTGCCGAAAGGCTTTAATATGTTGCCTGTGACTTAAGGGAGAGATAAGCTGAAAGGATTCGTATTGACCTGCACAGACAGTGAAGTGTGTGTTAGCTAGTATCACTACAGTGTACCATTTTTTTCCTTCTATCTGACAGAATCAGCCATGTTGCACTGTGGTTAATAAATTATTGTTATTATTATTATTTATTAACTATTTAAATTGATTGGTTTTCATCTTGGTCACTGATTGAGGCAGAGGTAGTCTCTGGTTTCAACCTATGCCAGTAAACACAGTACATGTCAATATGTATGTTGTTGATGCTGAGGACGGGCAGCAGTGTTTCATTCCACATGTTCCTTCTCTCTGCCTCTTATTTCCTTTAGAGACATTTAATGCAACCATTTGTAGAGCAATTTGAGACATGGTATTGATTTTTCTCTTCAGCTCTTCTTTATGACTCTTTTTGGCCTTTATGTACATCAGCACACATCTGAACAAAGATAAGAAAAGTTGAATGTTAATGCATAATTGAAACATACACCACACATTAATGGATTCTAGTTTGAAGCCTGCTGTACAACCTGCAGTAGATAAAACATGTTCAGTATTGTGCTGCTTTATCATTTACTCACTTGAGTGACTTGCAGGTTTTTTGGATTTACAATGAAAAACTGGTTTAACACTGTTTTGGACATTGACTTACATTATATTGATTTTGCCTTTTCCATTGATTTTAATTGAAGAAAGTAAGTCATGCAGATTTAGATTAACACGAGGGTGCAGTATATTATACATTTTAATTCTTTGTGTGACCTATTCCTTTTCTGAGTCTTGATTTAGTTTATTTATTTAGGAATCTCTTGATTTGGTTAAAAGAAGAAGTTAAAAAAGTGTGTGTATATAAATATATATATATAGGCCTATACATATTTCATTTAATTTCTTCAGTGTAAAACATGTGGAATACAAATTCACATACTGTAGATATGTCTCATACAATAACATTTGATTGTGACCATGGGAGGACAATATCAAAAAATGACATCATAAAAGTAGTCCATATGTGACCCAGGACTACAAAACTTAAGTTTTAATGTCTGTTTTTTCAAAAATTAAGATTTATACATCCTATGGTAACACTTCAGAATAGGGGTCCAAAATAATGCATTAGTTAAGCATTAATTAATAGTTAATTTGTTCACAATTAAG
>JAUMHR010000050.1:8307732-8318906 GCA_032361145.1 Enteromius fasciolatus
AGAGGAGAGAGAGATACAGCCAATCAATGGGGGGGATTATTGGGAGGCCATGATAGACAAGGGCCAGTGGGAATTTTTTGGCCAGGACACCGGGTTTACACCCCTACTCTTACGATGAGTGTCATGGGATTTTTAATGACCACAGAGAGTCAGGACCTCGGTCTAACATCTATAGGATAATGTGGCAAAGACTGGAGAAACTGTTGCAGAATCACAGGAATTCATTACAAAATATTAAAATACTGTAGAAATGTTATATATTACAGTGGTAACAATAACAACATAACTAGTTTACTGAATTTTAATCAAATGCAGACTTAATCAGCATAAACAAATCCTACCATCCACAACCTTATTTGTAATAATTAATCATGATATATTAAATGGAAACCTTGCACATGGAAGCTTTTTTCCACCTTGATTTTCTCCTTACCCTGGTAATCTCATAATATATCATAATATAATTCATATATAATTTAAAAATGTTATTTTTTCCATGCTCAACGTATTAAAGCTATGTAATATCTCTGTTGTTTTTACTGTATGTCAACATTTGTATTAGTACCATAGTGTCTATTTTTACTTTAGGAAAGACAAAGTTAATACTGAAAATGAACCACAATTTAGAAACTCAAGCTTTGAAAGACCAATTCCTCTGGGAATTTTTAAACTGCGGTAAGAAAAAAAAGCTGTGTATAAGAAATGGGAACACATCCTCTATTCATTACCCCATTCTGTGTTTGTACTCACTATCAGATGTGCCTTATAAAGGTGTATGTATGTGTGTGTGTGTGTGTGTGTGTAAGATTGAGTCACAGCTGTGCTAAACTGCCTCGATGGCTCGGATTGACTCTATGGGTAATTAACACACTCTAAAACCAACTGGGACTGTTAGCAAGGAATCAACTAGAGACAACTGCTAAGAAGAATGTTTATTATTTCTCCACATGAAGCTGAATATCAAAGCACGCATCCACAGTCTCTCTCAGCCTTCATTTTCATTCCTTTTTATCCATGCTAATGCATTCAGTGCGAGGTTTCCCTTAGAGGAGCGAGCAGTCTTGTTGTTTTCACTGTTAAACTGGGATTTTCTTCTCTTTTATTTGCCCTGGTGGTGCCTTCTTCTCCAGGCCAAATGAAGAAAAAACTGAATGGCAGCTGTAATGTGTTTTCCCCTCGTTCATTATTAGTGAGCCTAATAGACCGGCCATTATTCTTTCAATTTACATGATTATGTAATTGAATTCCCTGGATCAGCATGCTGGTCATCTTTAAGGGTCCTCTTCTGTTTTTATGTAGCTCTATGACAAATTATCTGCTCACGCAGCAGTGGCATAGACTGATGTGCCTTTCAGTGAGCAGCTTTTCAGCAGTGACCCACAAGAAAGAACTCGGCGTGCACTTTTTTTTAAAAATGTATTTTTAAACCAGTCTTGACAAAAAAAGTAGTTGAACTTAAATAGATCTCATCTCGTCAGAGACGTTCAGTGAAATCTTGTACATCTGTACACATGTTTTAAATTAAAAGTTTACCCAAAAATTTAAATTCTGTCATTAGTTACTCACGTTCATGTCGTTCCCAACCTGTAAGACTTTTGGTCATCTTCAGAACACAAATTAAGGTATTTTTGATGTGTACTAAATTAAGTTGTTTTTGTTTTCTTTGCACACAAAAAGTACTATTTTGACATGGACTATTTTACCAATGTCCTTGCTACATTTATGGACCTTGATCGTGGTTGTAACCAAGTTAGATCTTGTATTTTAGAAAATATCTTACGGAACAAAGGTGAACAAAGGTCTTACGGGTTTGGAGTGTCATGAGGGTGAGTAAGAATTTTCATTTTTGGGTGAACTATCCCTTTAAGGTAATAGATGAATTGATGCTAATTAGAATGCATTAGGTTTGTGTTTATACATCAAAAGAAAGTAAGCAGGGTCAAAAAGATATAATGACTTTTCCACAAACTTTTTCTTATTTACAGGCAGGTGTTATTTAAATTATTCAAATGGACTGTATTTTAGCCCAGACCCCGCGTGATTAATTTAAGTGCAACCTGGTTGATTTCCATCTCAAACTGGGATCTGTGCGATGGCAGAAGTTGGCAGCCTTGTCCGTCAGTCAGTACTCTGAGGGTTTATGGTTCTCGGTGCAGCAGTCATTAGACACGTACACATGATTAATGCGAGGCGTGACTCGGCTGCTTCTGCTGGCTGCTGATATTGATGGGCCTCTGACACCAATTACAGCTGAATAATTAGTTGATTGACTTGCTGTTTGGGAACTCTGTTGCACATAGCGCAACCGGTTCACTTCACTTGAGGCCTGAACACAAGATGGTGATCATCCTGTGTTGAGGAGTGTTTTGGACGGAGTGTTTTGGACTAACTAATCCAGCTTTGCTGAGAGTCCACCTAGACTGACTTCATTCAGCTAAGACCAGCAAACCACCTTAGGCTGCCTTGCTGAATTAAAAATGACTTAATACGTTCCAAGATGGTTTTCCTGATCAGGCTGGTCTGGTTTGCTGAATTTAGACCAACTGAAAAAAGCTAATATTTATAAACCACTCTAAAAACCAAGAGTATGAATATTTGTAATAAATGCCATCAGCACCCTGCTTTGTGTAAATGTACTGAATTAATATATATATATTATTATATATATATATTAAAAATGTAACCATCATTAGATATATAGATAATATTACAAATATGATATTAATATCATACACTGATTGAACAAAAACATGTTTATACAATACTTTAATAGCAATAAATGATCTAAAAATAAATTTATTACACCACACAATAAACTACACTCGCTATTATTATAACAACAACAAAACTCTAAAATATTTTAATAAAACAAAATAATAACTATATGTAAGTATATATATATATATAATAACTACAGTATATATACAATAATAACTCATTGTAACTATTATTATAATATTATTGATATAAATTACAACATTAATAGATGGCTGTTGGTGATGATAATAATTATTTATTCAAAAGAAAATCATTTACAGTTGTGTCCAGTGCTTGTGTATTTATTTATTTATTTATTTATTTATTTATTTTAAATAAAAGTTGTATAGTAAATGATAAAAACAATAATTACAAATTAATACTTGCCAAGGAACTATTCTTAAGTAAATAATTTGCTTATAGTAATAATTGGTTGACACAAACCACTAGTAGTGCTTAGTGCTCAAGTAGTGTAAAGGATAGTCACTCTTCATCAGTGAGAGAGGGAAAGCTCAGTGTTCTGACTGACCTTCATCCACCTTGTTACCTTGATAATGAGCTGTAGGTGGTGTGCCCCGGTCAGAGAGCCGTCGGCCTGCAGACGGAGATGGTTTCAGCACAGATGGGGAGGCTCCGCTAGGGGCGAGGAGGCCACCGTTACACAAGGAGGCCATTTACAGGGTCTTGGCTGCAGGGTTGATTCTAACAGACGGAGCTTAGTTCAACAGCAGTGAGTCACTGCATAAACTAGACAAGACTAAAGTTAGCGCTAGAGAGTTAGTAAAGAGAGGAAGTATGAGAAAGACATGCGAGTTGGTGGAAGAAGAAGAAAAAAGAGTAGGAGACAGAGATGCAATATTCAGCACCGCTGCACTGAACGGGACGTCACTTTCTATGACGCACGGACTCCAGAGATATGGAGGAGGGCTAGAATCGTTCCGCAGAGCCTGGCGCAAGTTCTTCGTATAATTACCACCCTGTCTAGGATGTATCCTGTAATTTGATTCGTGTCAAAAAACTGTCAGATATTTTTGCTGTCGTCAGTTTGAGTAGAATGAAAAAGGACATGACGATTTTGGGTCTCTTTAGAGAGAAAGAAAGGAAAGAAAAATGCCTTTCATATCTAATCCTTCCCATCTCATGCCCTTGGAATTTGTCCTTTACTCATGACACACTCAGCAGGGTTTTGCTCTGCTCAGTTTAGGGGTTCTTTTGCTCAAAGGATCAGTTTGCCCATGTTAATTAAATGTGTGCCCACCTCTGCTGCCAAATTTAAAATGAGGGAAGATCAATAATTCAGCTCAGTGGGAGTGGAGATGCTCCTCTTCTCTCTCTCTCTCTCTCTCTCGCCATCGCTTAAAAAGGTAAACATTTGTACAAATCTGTTTAATGAGAGTGTTGTGTCTTGTGGATTGGCCTTTATAGCTTAAGGAGGTCTAGAATACCTATCTATAATAATAGTATTTTCGTTCATCTTAATGAGAGTTCCTGTTCACACTTTATATCAGGTGGCCTTAACTACTAAGTACTTGCATCAAAAAATAAGTGCAATATACTTATTGTGGTTATACTGTACTGGATGTGAGTAAGGTTAGTGACAGGTTTGGTAATATGGGTAGGTTTAAGGGTGGGTCACGCTGTAAGGGATGGGTCAACAGTGTAATTTTAAACGTAAATACAGAAATTTTAATGACTTTTTGCTGTTTGTATAATCTTTATTTATTTTTAGAGATTTTTACATGCAGGTTACATGGTTAAATGTCGGTGGTTACCAGTAACTTTAGGAGTGAATCATTCATAAACTACGGTATTTGTTCAAAACCTTACAAACTGACAGGTTCTGTGTGCATTATTCACTGCACATGTTCATGTAATATGGCAAAAATGCATTTGTTCAGAACATGGTGCACCGTCATCAGACAAATAACATATTATCAACTCATAAATGTTAAATAATAAATGATAAATGTAGTGCTGCCAAGTTATTAATCGCAATTAATCGTATCCAAAATAAAAGTTTTTGTTTATATAAATACAAACATGCATGTATGCATTTCAGTAACAATATGTTGTTTATATATTAAATATATTTAAATATAATATAAATTATATGCATATAAATATAGACATAAAAATGATATATGCTTTGTGTGTTTTATATATACATAATAAATATGCACAGTATGCACACATAAAATAAGATAAATTTAATATAAAAGATCATTTTAATTAATGTGCACATTTATATAACACACCCATGTATTAATATAAAGTAAGCAAATTAATATTAATGATGTTTGAAGGCACTAAGGCACTAGTGATAAATGTCTATTGTGATGTTTCATAAAAATAAACCTCATTTGGTTGTATTTATTTCACTTAACCATAATCATGAAGGTTGCACTGTAACTGTTAAATCTAAAGCACTTTTACCACAAACAGCTGTGTATAAACTTCACCCGGGAATAATTAAACTTCCAAAAATGTTTACTTTGTGATTATTTTAGTCAAATCTTGCGTCTTGCAGCGCTGGGGTGATATGCAAAAAATGGTGGGTGAAAGTCCCTCTCCCCTTCATGTAACAGTGCTCCTTTATTCTCTATGCTATTCGTAGTGTCCTGAATCTTTGTTCCCTTTGGATTAGAATCTCACCGAATGACGGAACACCCTGTGAAGTCCAGTTCACACTTGTGGCGTTGTGTGTTGCATGAAGATGCTTTGGAAAGTGATTTGGGTTCAGTGTTTTTTTTTGCTTGTTTCATATTTGTAGTGTAAAAATACATTTTATTGTCAAAAATAAACAAATATTGTGTCTAAAATTAAAGTTACACAATATTAAATTGTTGTTTATGGAACTCTTGTCTGTATGTATTTTAATATTTTTATATGCCTTATTTTAGTTGAGTTTACCCATCAGATCACGGGTTACATTATTTAGATTTGTAGCATTATGGATGTTGTGTTTCAAACAGGGATGCACGGACTCTTGTTATTTTATGTAAGCTTTGCATGTTGTGGCCACTTTGCTTTAACAGAGCACCGCTGGTGTCAGCAGGAAAGTTTCATGCTCACCTGATCTCGTTGGACACGCTTCAGGGGTTAGACTTTACAGAGTCTTTCAGTTTTCAGTCACCGTGGTTGAAGGGAATCTAATTTAAACATTGAAACATTAAGGCAGCCTCTCCTGGCTGACTGGTCTCAAATGGCAGACATATGACTCCCATCTTCACTCTCAAGGCAATCGCAACCCCCTCTGGAGTCATATATTTCAAATCCGTTGTCACTGCTGTTTGTTGGGGTGCGCGTTGCCCTTATACCATGGAGGTAAAACGCTTCATTAGACTGTGCTTGTGGAGAGAGAATGGTTCAGCTGAGAGTCGTTTGAAGTAGAGTAAAGGGTCCTGATCTCATCTTTATTTTTAGTGTGAAATATGGAGTGTTTGCCCTTTACAAAGACCAGTCTGATGTATTGGCAATATTGACCTGTCACTTGAGTGGCAGTATACTGTTGTAGATGCACAAATAAGCAGTGGAGAAGTAAAGATGAAAAAAAGATATACTTGGGCAATGGTTACACATTTTAAGAGTCATGCCATATGCTGGGGAGCTTGTCTTAGCTGCTCAGTAGTGCAACATTTTGAAAATACTGAATACATTCCTTTTAATATATACATTTGAATTAGTAATTATTAATTTGGCCACTTCTCAAAGAAAGCTGAATTGAAAGGACAAGAAATTTACTGAATTGAAATTCTAATACATTTAACACCATGTGCCATTTGGGGAGGTTTCTTCCACCCTGAAAGTCACAAATGTATTTGTAATACATATAAATTCTTCAAACCTTCAAACAAAGAACTTTTAAAAAAGGCAATCAAGCCGTGTTTTCCTGACTTTCTTTTTCTTGATTTAAATTCTGCTTCCACAAATTCAGTTAATTTGCCAAAACCAACTAGTCCTTTTATTTCTTCTGCAGAACAGATAGGAAGATATTGTGGTGATCATTGACAACCAAACAGGATAGGAGCACACAGACTTCTACTGTATTAAAAAAAACATTTCTCAATATAACTTATTTTATACTCTTCAGAAGAAATCATACAGTTTTGAAGTGCCATGAGAGTGATTAACCAGCAGCACTACCAAATAAACCATGGTGGTCGACCAGCTTAGCTACATTTAACTGTGTTCAGCAAACCAGCCTGGAGTTATATTGTAAGATACCAGAAAAAGTCTTGCTCTGGCTTTTACGATTTTAGCTGTACATAATATACTTCCAAATATTACAATAATTACAATCCCAATGCCATCAAAGCACTAGATGATTTTAAATACTAGATGATTTTTTATATAAAATTAGCATTTTATGAATTTTACAGGAGGTAAATCTTCTAAAGAAGAGTGTCTTCAGGCTTCATTTAATTTCTCAGAGGACTATTAAAGGGCATAGATGGATAAATTCCATTTCATTCCATTCATTCCTTTTGCAGAAAGAGGATTACATACAGTAGTCCTCCAAATCCTGTTCAGCGATACCCTCACAGTACATCAAAAGAGCCTGAAAATCTGGGATTATTTCTGGGACAAAGGAAAGTAGGTGATGGGACTAAAGTCCAGAAAGCAAGTAGGGTTGGACTTCTATTATAAGTTGGGAAGGAAACATAGCAGTAATACATAATCTACTTATGTAGAAGTGTTGGATCACAAGCATAACAAAATTACATTTCTCAAACTGACCCATACAAAAAAAAGACCAAAATCAGACCTTTATTCAACAGACTATTCTAGCTTGTTTTATAATCTACCTACAAATGTTGTCTTTGTTTGTAACAAAAATAGTACTCTTCACTTGATTTCTTTAAAAGAAGCTTGAAATTGATGCTTATGGACAAAATGTTTAGAATATTGCATATATTTTTCTCTCTGGAAAAAATATGGTACAGCTCATTGTCTGTTTCTCATTGTTCATGGCTGACTGGATGGTAAAGATAATTTCAGAAGCACATAGTGTGAGCTTCCTGATTGCTGAGTTAATTATGCAAACATGACTTGCTAGAGCTTTTAAGAGCAAACCCGCTGCACTTCCGAATCCTAATCTAATGTCTTTTCTCTTCTTCGTCTCTCACTAATGAATGTGTGCTGTCTTTACGGACAGTACATTTTTCTTTGGAGGATACTGAGTCGTCTCGATAGCAAACCAGTGAGGGTGAATGGGTGCACGATAGTTGCCCTCTGACTGGGTTTTGGGGTGGCTTTGAATAACCCCTCTGAAACTAGACTTTTGAAACAAAATACTGGTACAAAGCTGCTATCATAGATTAAGTTTAAGCTAAACTGCTTAAATATTTACTCAATTTCATCTGCATACAAAATTTACAATTATTCTACCAATTGGTTAAAGAATGCTGATACATTCAGGTAAAAACAAATGTGATTATGATTTATGATTGAGATATGATTTATTATGAGTCACTAAATTAGTAATTTAGTTAAAAACAACAATGATTCTTTCAGTATATATATGTTTATTGCAGAATATACAGTGCTTTGCAAAAGTACTCAAAAAGTATTCAAAAGTAACCCTTCATTTTTCACCTTTTGTTTTGTTGCATCCTGATGTTAGAATGCTTTAAATTTCTTGTATTTTTTTTAATGTCAGTCTACATTCCATACACAATGACAAAGCAAATAACAAGTTATACAGCTATAAATGCCTTGTTCTTGATTTATAAGCATATCCAAATGTACAAAGGAGATTTAAAGGCTCAGTTATCTTCCTAACATAAAGAAATAAACAAATACAACACAGAGGGATACAGAACTATTAATTTGAACATGCAAAACAATATAAAACTGTACTGTATTTTTTTTTTCTATAAAATTGAAGGTTTGTTTTCTTATTTATCAAGTGTACAGTTTGTTTACAGTGTGCATCCCTGTTTGTTTAACATTTCTGTTTGGAAGATAAATGAGCCTTTACATCTGCTTTATAAATGCTTTACAATGTATAACTAGCCCTCACTTTAGATGAGCTCACAAAAACAGACGCCTGGCAACTACTAAATGCTTTATAACTACCTGACTTAACCATGAATTACAGCAGGAACATATGTTAATAAAGCATTTATTAACACACTGAGCAACTATTATCATGTGTCTAAATAATAAGATTTATGAATGTACATTTAAATAATTTATTAATCATTTACTTAGACTTTCTAAATGGTCTTATTAAACACTGACAACTAGTTTGTAAATAATGTAATAATTTTAAAAATAACAAACTGATCATTAATAAAGTATGAAAATACAATTATTAAACATTATATGTAAGGCATTTAAAGATGTAAACTTGTAAACTGTTTACTAATGCATAATAATGTTGGAACAATGGTTTATAAAGGATGAAATAAATGCTTACTAATGCTTAACTAATCATTTATAGTGTGTAGTTAGTATGAAGTGTTACCTATATATATAATGCATCCAAGTTTAGAATGACCTAAAAGCGGCTATATATATATATATATATATATATATACTAATAAAAATGAGATTATTTGGCACAAGAATTTGTATTTTTAAGTTAAGTAGATCTGCTTGATGGTCTCTGCTTACATACAGCTCTCAAGTCAACACCAGACACAACAAACATCCATATCTATCATCTCAACTGACATCCCACTTTCATTCCCTCTTCTTCTCTTAGCCCCATCACTCTATTCCACCTCTCCTCTCCTGTTCTCTCTAATGAATTTTTGATGCTGTATGTTTCTTTCCGGTGTGTTGGGCTCACGTCCCAGTGTCGTGTGGAGGAGGCTGGGCCAAGACGGCCGCCCGGCTGTCGTTTATTTTTATCCATCTCTTGGCAAACGGGAAGCAGTCCCAGGGCGTGGCGCCGAGCTCTGATTGGCTCTCTGTCTCAGTGGGATTGCATGATGGCAATGCCCCAGAGGGTAAAGCAGGAGCCATTTCTCTTTGGCATGCTGTAGTGAGGGATTACTGCTGAGAGATATCATTGTTTTGGAGATGGTAAGCGCCACCTTCAGAGAGAACGTGCATCTGTTCATGCTGGTCCGGCCAAATCGGCTTTTTCAACAGAGATTAGCTTGCAGACTGATTATGGCTCTGTTCTTTTATGAGTCAATGATGTAATTAAAATGTAATGATATTGATGAATTTCAAATTCATGATATTTGAAAACAAATATTTTTTACCCTAATTTTATTGGAAAATTAATACAATACATAGATTTTTTTCAAAGTGAAAGGAGTTACTGCATTTTACTAGATGTTACACCATATGACATTTTTAGAGGTATTTGTTTAAATAGTATACAAGTTTTTTAAAAAACATATGATGACACTGTTACAAGTACAGAAAAGACATTTTGGATTATTATTTTTTTTTTTTAAATCCTTTTTTTGTAGACACTTTTAACCAGACCATGTTTCCATTGGGCCCATTGACCTACAGTGAATTATCTTATGTCATTGGCCATTGCTATGTGTATTACAGTCTTTTAATTTGTAATATTTGGGTAACACATTATTTTAAGGTGTCCTTGTTACAAGTTACATGTACTTTTATAACAAAAATAAATTATGCATAATTACAGGCAAGTAACCATAAGCCAAACTGTAATCTTAACCCTATAGTAAGTACATAGTTAATTAATATTATATAAATGTATAATTACATTGTAACAAGGACAACCGAAATCTTGAGACACCTGTGTTATCTTCCATTCCTCTAATTCTAGCTGATCTTGAATGCAAGAACATGTGTGAATGACCTCGTAAATGCGCAGCAGCAACCTTGCTGTACTAAAAGCTTATCTTTCTGCTAAATTGGTAGCATGTAAACCTGGAGCTTCTTCATAGGTCAGCATGCTTCAACTCAAAAGTTGGTAAGAACAATAATCCAGTTAAGTATGATGCAGTTTACAATAGCATTGAAGTAACATATGGGGAAAAAAAATCATATTTAGGTTCATTTTAGGCTGATTTGAAGTTAATAGAGTAGAGTTATTTATATTTTCATAAATAAAAGAAATTAAATCTATCCTTTCAGGTGCCGTATGTGCAGAATATTTTAATTAGTTTCTCCAATTACCTTTACTATTAATCAGTCTGCTGGTGAAGGAATAGTTGCAGAACCTTATTTAATAACTTAAAAGACTTGTTGGGTTTTTCTCCAGCAGGCAATGGTAAAAATGTGTGGGCTGCTACAGCATGTCATCTTCACCGTACAGCCTGAAACTATGAAGAAATAAACCTTAGTCCACAACCATGTTTTAATTAGGCAAAAATTCTTAGTCCTGCTTTCTTTCTAGATAATTGTAACGATTGAGACTCGGAGAGACGGTAGAATCCATGTGCAGGGTATTTAATAGGAGATTCCAAAACACAACAAGC
>JAUMHR010000050.1:8322353-8336138 GCA_032361145.1 Enteromius fasciolatus
ATGCCAAGAGTGTGCAAAGCAGTAATCAGAGCAAAGGGTGGCTATTTTGAAGAAACTGGAATATAAAAGATGTTTTCTGTTATTTCACCTTTTTTTGTTAAGTACATAACTCCACATGTGTTCATTCATAGTTCTGATGCCTTCAGTGAGAATCTACCAATGTAAATGGTCATGAAAATAAAGAAAACATATTGAATGAGAAGGTGTATCCAAACTTTTGTCCTATACTGTATGCATTTATTTTGACTATTTACTTGTCTTTAGTAAGCTTGAGAACATTTTTTTTACATTTACAGTCTAGTACAGGCTAGTATTGGTTTTTGCTGTGATACTGAAATTGTTTTTATTATGAAAATGTATCATATTGTATTATACGATTTTGCTTAAACCCACCCTGAGTGATTTGTAGCAGAAAATTGGATCAACATGACAAATCATGAATAAAATCACTGAGCTGGAGAAGTTACTGCAAGAAGTGTTACATCCATCCCTGATCTCCCCTATATAACCTATAAATTATGTATCTGAACATGAACATATAGTACATGGAATATTTTCCATTTGATTCATGAGCCTGCAGCACAAATCTGCTGAAAGCCCTGTTTCTCCAGACATTCATTAAAAACAAACATGCAGAATTTGAGAAATTAAATGAGAGCTGTGGCTCAGATTTCTTTCCGGCAAGACTCGCAGCACTGACAGTATACTTTTATTTTTTAGTACTGTTACAAGTAACCAAGGGGTCAGAGTTTGACTAGTTAACATGACCCCTTTGGCCCCTACTGTTAAATGGTAGAAACTCACAATTCTGACTATTCTGACTTTTTTTTCAAGCAACATATAAGTTAGCAACATACTGTAGCTCCATACTATATATCCTCATGGACAAAAGCTCTGATCTTATTTTTTTCCTCATTGAATATCCTGTTTTACTTAGCTAGTTACATTACAGAAGTAAAATAGATTGGGAAAAGGGTTTTAGACAATCTTTGGGAGTAGTTCACCCGCAAAATTCTTACTTAACCACAGAAGAAAGTTATACAGGTTTTTTGTCATAAATTATGACAAAATTTGAACAAACTATTTTTATAATAGCTCAAAACAGGCACGGGGGCCACCAATGTCTGACATGTCAATCAGAAAATTCCAAGTTTGTAGACCGGCAGTAGAGAGATGAGCACACAGAGACATGTTGTCAGTAGATCATTCTGTACTCCTCCATTCTCTTTTAAAGCCTTGTACCCTGTGCTGTTAATACAGACTGAACATCCTCTCTGGCTAATGGCTCTCTAATTGTTCTTCATGTGTTTTTATGTCCCTTCAGCCTTTGCTGAGAGTGATGATTTATAGAATTTGCAGCAAAACATGAGCTTTCCTGGGATGAAAGAACAGCATGCACCTTACAGACAGGGAGATGCAATAGGAGAGATGAGCAGGTGTCATTATAGATACCTCAGCAAGTTTTTTGCTGTTTGTTTGCTTTCTGCTGCAGTTCTGCAGAATGACCTTTGTCTCGATGTAGTTTGGTTTCATTACATTACTGTAGTGTGATGATGTAAACAGATGGAACATGGACGGAATCATAGAATGCAGTCATAAAAATAGAATTCACCGTGTAATGCAGAATGTCACGGAATTTTGCAAATATATCAAAGGTTTTATCTGCTAACGTACTTATATGAGTGTCCATATTGTTCATGGGTTGGTCTCATGAAACACACCATTGTCTACCTGGTCTCGTGGCATAAACGTACCTGGGTGCACTTTTTAGCGAGACATGAAATATGTACCAATAAGTACATATCACAATGAACACTAGAGGCAGTAAAACTCAAGACACATTTTATTCCTTTTCACATAAATTTATAGAGTTTAAGTTTTTTTCACAAAATTAATTAAAGTATATCATGTTATGACTTCAAAACTATATTAATATGCTGGGAGATTTAAAAATGGATGATTTTGAATGTTAGCATCACACATATACGGTAGGACAAAGATGTACTTGAGAGGCGAGGAGCTCCGGTTCAAATCCTGTGTAACTAAGATTCGACAAAACAGTTCAAATCTGTGTAAAAGGAAGTTGAAATGGCACGGTTGAAATGGCAATAAATGCCTATTTATATTTTGTATAACACTATTGGCAAGGTTTAGAGTTGCATTTGATGTAGGGCATATTTCCAACATGATAGAGCAGATGTTTTAGTGACAGTCCCTGAATATTTGAATTCTTAACTGTCGCAATATGTACCTGAACCAACGTACTAAAAGCACAACAATATGTACCTATATCAATGAAATAAAAAATGTGCCAGTGTAAACCTGTGTTTTAGTGCCACTCGGTAAGGTTCTTGAAAACCTTGTTGTGCAAAAATACACAGAGATCTTTTCATGAGACCATTGTACAGTAAAATGTGTACTTATTGCTACAATATATTGTTGTTTAAGGGTGTTTTTTTGTTGTTGTAGTTTTTTATTATATCAGTTGATTAGAATATTAAAATAGAACCTTGAGAAATGTTTAATTTGGTCAAAATAAGAGATTTCATAAGGCCATTGTCTTTTTAGCCATGCTAAGATGCTGCTAAATAATGCATGCTAATTATCTGAAGCACTAATTACAGTTAAATAATTCCTGCATGAAAAGTGTCTAAAATAAAGTTAATTAGCCAGACTGATAAACATAAGCTTTCATAATTGTTATTGCTGATAGATTGTCTGTGACATTTTACAAAGTTCAGACACTTCCTCTCCAGAAACGAGGATTCACAACATTAGTCCTGAGGATTTTTATCAGCATACATGAGTGGATTTGTCATGAATATATAATAGTGATGAAATAAAGCTGTTTTAAATTCAATTCTTGGAGTTCTTGGTGTGTCTGCTAACATTTATCAGGCAACGCCTTGAGTATGCATTAAAGAGATATCAAAGACTGGAATCTCTGTACCAGAAGCCTCCACTGTCGGTTGCGTTCATGTTTTATCAGTATAGTTCTTTAATAAGATTTCGATGTAGAAGAAGCAGAGATGATGAATATTTCTCAGGATGGGCTTGTTTTTGAAAGTCAGTTTCGATACAAGCAAATTCAATATTGTGTTAGCTAAAAAGAAAAAAGCTATTGAAGTGTTATTTCCGCTGCACAGGAAGTAAGATACAGTTCATTAAACACATTGACCTTTGTGGCACATTGCCAGTGTATTTAGACTAGGTTGTTCTGCCATTAAATAGCCCTTCTTCTCAACAAAATTTAAAAGTGATAAATTTAGTAGCTATAAATAAAGCAGCTATGAATAATTAATAGTTTTCTATTGCAGATATTTTTATTTGATACTAGTGCTGTCAAACAATTAATCATGATTAATCACATCCGAAATAAAGGTTTTTGTTTACCTAATAAATGTGTGTGTACTGTGTATATTTACTGTGTGTATATATAAACACACACATGTACGATTTTATAAAATCTGTTATATTTGTGTAGGAAATATATTTATATACAATATCAAATATATAAATATATACATGTAAATATTTTCTAAATATATAAGAGAGTATATAATAAATATACACACATGTATTATGTAAACAAAAACATTATTTTGGATGCAGTTAATGGTGTTTATTTATTAATTGTTATTTGTTGTTTATTAATTTATACAGCACTATTTGATGCATCTTATTTACACACATCACTTACATCAGAAAGGGTAGAAAATGTTTTTGCATTGGGAAAGATTTTGCATTGTGATGAAATTGCATGTGTATGCAACATAAAATACAGATTAAGTTAATTTATTCATTAATTTATCATAGTAATCATGGTACTAAAATATAAATTTTATATTAAAAACACTAATTTTCCTGGAATCCTACACATTTGTTATTTTATTAACTTTATTTTTAATCAAAAATAAAGTAGTAATATTCTTAAATATTATTACAATTTAAAAACTTGTAATTATTCCTTGGATGCATGCAGAGCTAAAGCTGTCTGAGCCCAAACGGTTGAATGGCAGTCATTTTTATGTAAATGCATGCATACTTTCTCTGTGCAGCACTGAACACTTTGTGTAATGTACCGTTAGCGATATACTGTATATGTGGTTTAAAGATACATGGCAAAATTCTATTTGCAGCTTCTCCCATTAAGCCGCCAGCTTACTCTTACATTTTTCAACATACTTTAGTCTCTTCCTTCCAGTTTCCTTATCCTGTATCCATTATCTGATTGTGCCTCTAATGGGCACTCTTAGTGGAGTCAAAGCACCAAATCCAATCTATCACAGTAAAGTCGAAGCGCTACGCCCTATGTATAGCTATAGCTCTGCTGTCTGGAATAGGTGATTAACTGAAAAATGGTGGATGCCCTCTGCTCCACTAAATGACATGATATTAAATATTTAACAAGGACTAAAATTAGACGCCCACCACTCTGTCTGTTAGGAACAGAGTTTGAGCATTTAGTTTGGTGGATTCTGACGAGACTTAAGAATATAAAGGAAAGGACTGTTTGCTCTTAACTGAAACAATTTGTTTTTAATAAATCTATTTAGGCTTCAAGCTACGTTAATGTTAAAACAATTCTGTTAAGAAATTAAAACTTCTTTAGCAAGTATTCAGTTGATTTTCTAATAGAAGCTGTTCTTTTGATCTTTTTATTCATCAAATAATCCTTAAAAAAAAGTAACATGGTTTCCACAAAAAATATTATATGATAATAATGCTTTATGAGTATTAAATCAGCATATTAGAATGATTTCTGAAGAATCATGTGATTCTGAAGACTGGATTAATGATGCTGAAAATGAATTTGCATTTGATAATATATTAACCAGAAAACAGTTATTTTAAATTGTAATAGTATTTTTTACAATATTACTTCATATATATTTACTTCACAGTTTTACTTCATATTAAGTCTTTATGAGGTGAAAGGTTAAGAAACATGAAAAAATCGTACAGACTCCTAAACAATATTTTCAAGAGAAAATAACATTTTAAAAGAAATCCAATGACCAGTTTTCTATCTGAATGGGCCGCTTAAGCAAAGGAAATGCACGTGCATGTTCTGTTCCCACTGGTTTTGATGCAGTAGGAGCTGATATATGTTAGCGTCTGCCTCTCCGCGTCAGCTATAGCAGGGAAGACTGGCTCTCTCTCCTTTAGCACTCCCAATTTGTACAAACGTCTTCCAACCAGCGGCTTCGTCTGCTCTCAATAATCACGGTTCGTTTGACGGGGAGGGAAGGAGGCATAGCCCAAACCATAATTCAGTATTTACTCAAAAGCATTAGATAAAGCCTTATGAGCCCCATTAATTTAGATCCTCCTCGCTTTTAAACGGAGACAGATCAGTGTCTTAGGGAAAATTAGCATTTAAATGACTTGTGACCTGCAGCCTCCAGTCAACTCGCTGCGAAGACTTCTCAGCCATGAGAAATCCTACTCTCCTTTATTTGATCTGTAGCTCGGAGTTATTTTCTGTGTGTGGGTGTGGGTAAATTCTTCCATTTGTCTACACAGGTATATTTTCTTGGGGTACTGTTTTTATCAGGGGAATCTCGGGTCAGCGGGGCAGATGAAGTCGTGCAGATGTTTTTACTGCAGTCTCATATCTGAGTTTAGGTTCTGTGATGCTATTACTGGGATATTTTAAACTGTTTTTCGCCCTAGATTTAATAAACCTGCCTCAAAAGAAGTAAAATCTAAATAATCTTCCTTTTTAATACCTTTTTTATTGCTTGCACGAAGGAGCTTCACCGTATTAACGTTCATGAAATATAGAAGTGAAAATAAAACACTGTTATATGCTGCTCTGGAAGATGTAGCAATTTCTGTGTCTCCTTTGACAGCTGGTGACAAATTGAGTCTATTCTTACCACAAAAGAAATCCTTTTTGATTTTTAATTCTGAGAGAGTTAAGGTTCTCTACTGGCACCTATGGTTATATACAAAATCTGTGGAACCTTTTTGATCACACAAAATGTGTGAAAAAATGTTCATACATTTTTTATTATGTTCTTTACACTATGAAAAAAGAACTGTTAAGGGAACTGAAAATGAAAATTACCCTATATTTTACTCATCCCAAGCCATCCTATATCCTATAGCCTATAGGTGTATATGACTTTCTTCTTATAGATGAGCACAGTTTATCAAATTTATCCTGGCTCTTCCAAGCTTGGTAATACTGTTGGATAGTAGTCATTATTTTGAAGCTCCATAAATCATGTATATATATGTCGTAAAACTAACCTATAAACCTCTGAGGGGGGTTAACACATGTCTTCTGAAGCAGATTGATGGGTTTTTGTTACAAAAATATTTGTATTTTTAAAATTATAACTCAAATCACTGACTTCCGGCAACATCTGTATGTCATTATAATTTAAAAAATATTCATATTTTAGTTTCAAAAACCCATTGATCTGTTTTAGAAGACATGTGTTAAGGCCCCCGGAGGCGTCTAGGTTAGTTTTACAAAGGATACTGTATATGTGATTTTTGGAGTTTTAAATAATGGCCACTAATCCATACTAGAAATACCAAGGATCATTTTTTTTAGTTATATACACCTACAATAGGACAACTTAATTATGGGATAACTTTCATTTTTGGGTGAACAATTCCTTTAACTGAAAGGTTTATATAGCAGCCAAAAATTATTCTTTCTATCCTGCGAGAACTGCAAGGATCCCCTTTTTGACACTTTCTTTTTAAAAACTGTTGTCCTAATGCAATCATTTTCAATGGTTCCATAACGTCACTGACGACCTTCTGGGTTAGTCTCCAATTGAATGATTAGATCTCTTGGCAGAGGTTTCAATTAGCGCAGTTGGCAGCCCACAGCTTGCAAATCAATCCAGTAAGCCCAGGCAGGCATCACTGGCTTCCTCAGTCTCCGTCTGCTTTCAAATGGCTTCTATTTTAATGTTTCTCTTCTCTTTGTTCTCTTACAGTGGGGAAGACTTCCCTGATCACACGCTTCATGTACGACAGCTTTGACAACACGTATCAGGTAGGCAGCTGGCGGGCCTTGTCATTCTGTCACTCAAAGAACTCAAAGTGTCCCTCCCCTTATTGTGCAGCATCAAAGAGTCATTTCGCACAATCTTCAGAAAACATAATGGGCCTAGTTCAGTCTTTCATTGGTGAAGACAATTCTTCCAAATTGATTATAAACATTCAACATGATTGTGTGGTTATTAAATCACAGAAACACATTTGCAAAATGTGATTATTCCTCTTATATTCACCTCCAATCTCATCTGAATTAGTAGAAAGAAACATTTTATATGACACTGTAGGAACTGATTATATACTGTATATATATATACTGTATGACAATCATGATATAGTTATTTTTGCTTTAAATAAGGTCTTTATAATATTGCCATTTTTTATACCATAGAAAATTCATAATTCTTGTCACCAGTGTCAATATCACAAATAAACAAATACTAGCCTTAATTAAAAAACTTGATTAAAAAAACAATATAAGTAAAAAACCAATTACAACATTTATGACAAAAAAAGGCTACAGTATAACGAATAAATAAAAAAAAATCATCATATAAAATAATTAAATTAAAAAATTAAAAAAAAGCTGCATATTCATAATTATGTAAATCACACAGTGATTTAGTCAAGAGCAGTGAGAGATTTTCTTTCTCTTTTGTTGTTTGCTTAACATGAATGACAGACAGCAGGAATATTAGACTACTGTCACTTTAAGAGTTGCCCAGAACCAATACACTGTTACGTATTTGTTTTCTTTCTTAGCTGTTTGTTTTCACTTAAGACCTAAATTACTGTGTTTACAGGGATACTTGCAAATAATGACATATTGACATATATACAGGTGTGTGTATTTAACCATTTAAGGCCTATATAACTTTGTTCAATACTCTCGCATTCTGTGAGCAGCATCTTCATGTGCATGTGTCTCTCTGACAGAAACAAAAATATAAGTTCTCCTTCACTGCTGATTTCATTTCAAAAGCTTAAAATCACTTATTTTTCAGTGCTTAAAAATGCATGAAAACAATGTTTTTATGACCATTTAGCTCAGCAACATCACCATGTAACCACGATAGAAACAATAATCGAAAATCTCTACCAAATTTAATGGTTTCTACCATATATCATCCAGCTCTACTGCATATGATACTATTTAGAGAAACCTTTGGGAAATGGTCAACCAGAATTTCATCAGAAGTGCACTTCCAGTTGTTCTAGACAATTTTTTTTTTAAATTTTTTATTGTTGTATTGTTGAATAATGGGGGGGTGGAAAGCATGCTGTTCGAAACATCTCAAGAAGAGTTCTGTCTATATAAGATTCATATTTTTAAATTAAACCGGTGAAAGAGTGTGTAAGAGGGAAAGAATCTACTTCATGTGAGATGAGTTTTATCCTCTAAGCTGATTTTGAAGTCGTCAGGAAAATGTATAATTGGTTCATGTATATGTTATGTTTACATGAACATTGAACTCAATAAAAAACAACCAACAAATGCCATAAACCCCACCATTATACAAAATAGACTGCGCATCATATTCATTTTAAGTTTAACACAACATCTTAAAATGAAAAAATAAAAAAACCAATGGATAGAACCAAGCTCTTACCAGACTTTTTTTTTTTTTCTTTTTTTTTTTTTACTGTTTCACTTATCTTAAGCTACATTTGAATGTGAGTGACAGTATGGAAAAAGAACCCACTGGAAATGTGTGAGTCTGCCTGTTCAAAACTACATACACACAATTCACTGCATTTTTCAGGTGAAATAGACAATAGTGGCAGTAAAAACACAAACAAGTGCCTTTTGTGGACGCATCATTAAAAAAGGTTTTCTCAGAAATGTAGCCACCGTAATACATTTCCAATGAGTCCGAGTTGGATATGTTGCGTCTTATGTTTTATCACGAAAAGTCAAATCAAGCGACCTTCATTTATATTGCGCTTTATACAAAAGAGATCAAAGCTGCCAAAGCAGCTTTACAATGTTAAACAGGAAAATGTGTCAATAATGCAGACAATATTCAATTCTGCTGTAGAGCAGCTGTAAGAGGACAGTAGTAAACAGTTAGTTTATCATTGATTCGGTATCATTGTCCAGCTCAGTTCAGTTGTCTGTGAAAACAAGGTCTACAATATTGCCAAACTCCATCTGTAACAAAAATATAAAAAAAAAAAAACCTTGGGAGAAACCGTGCTCAGTCAGGAGCGCAGTGAAATTATTTGAGAAGGACAGTTTTTGATAGTTTTATTATTTTATGTGTATCTTTAATTGTTTTTTTTTGTTACAAACAGCTTGATTGAATGGATTTGTGAGTGAAGTTGTTATTGAACTGTTATTGTTACACTGTAAACAATAAAAATCTATTCTCAATTATTTTTAAGGGCAGTTGATGCTGTTTAAGCTAACAGTTCTAGCTTTTGTTAAATTGATAAAACAAAACTATTATAATTAATAACCTATAATTCTAAATAATCTGTTATACACCATTACTGCCTCGCGATTCTCCTTCTGACATTTCAGATCATTATTGCATCAACTCGTTTGGTATTAATGTGTACAGTTTGCAGTTTTTGTAACAGAATCAATATTCCTATCAGTACTTTTACACCAAGCTTTTTGGAAGACAGTTTTTTTCACAAAGTAGTCAAGTAGTCAAATTACTTCAAGTAGTCAAAAGGGCCTATAATTGAAAACTCAGCCATGTGTATTTGACTGTGTTTTGTCAAAGTGTCTAGTGTCTGGATTTGACTTGAATGTTTCCATTCCTCTTATCTGCATGGTTTACAACCCATAAAACCCGAAGGACAGTGAAATGATGCGAATGGATAATGCTTTTCAGGCTGAAATGCTCTGTAGGCAAGTGTCTATTTAGATGCCCTTGCGTTTGAGCTGAGTCACAGCGTTAGTGCACTACAGGTTCTAACTGTCACAAAAGTCCAACCGTCTGAGACATATGCATGATGATGGCTCTCTGAAGTCCGTCAGGCCTTGATCTTGCCTTTCTCTCTTTATATCCTTCTCATTCTGCTGCATTAATACTATGGAAGCATTTGTGTAGCAAAATTCAATTTGCAATGCAATATTCAAAATGCCAATGCAATATTCATAATGGCAATGTATTTTTTACTTAAATTTACATTTCCATACCCCACATGTGCAAAGTTTGGTGCAGAAGGAAAATGAAATAATATTATTTACATTTGCCATTTACAACAGTAATCTTAATATGTAAATTGCATACTAATTTTAATGCTTTATAAGTTGCAAAATTATGAAAATGAAAATGTATAACCCAAATTGATCTGACATGTGTAACATGTCTAAGCAGAAATAGTAGCAAAATTATCATTTAAATGTTATTTATCTGAAATGCATATGTGGGGTATGGAAATGTAAATTTTAAATAAGAAATGCATTGCCTTTTTTAATATTACATTGTCATTTTGAATATTGCATTGCAAATTGAATTTTGCTACACATATGCTTCCATACTGTATAATACTGTGTCCACAAATTCATTCATTCAATTCAATTCATTCATTCATTCATTCATTCATTCATAAAGTGTGTGGTTAAAAAATGGACGCTTTCAGTTTTTCTCCACACTGACTGCATAGTAGCTTAATATTTAACAAAATGCCAGAATATGGAGTTAAGCTCTAACCAGCCCCCTGATCTGTACTCTCACAATGTGTGTAACTATAAGACTGTGTTTGTGTCATAAACCAAACTAAGCAGGCTGTAGCTCTAGAGTGTCAAGCGGTAATAAGATTACATGCGTGCTTTGTGAACAGACTGTGTTGTGCTTTCTGACGAGATGATAGATTCTGGAATCTAGAGCGCTGTTGCACCATGTGTTCATTCCGAATAAAATGCTAAGTGTTCTGTTATCAATTAATATAAAACAAATAGAAATAATAATAATGTAGTAAACAAATAGTGTTATCTTAATCATCAAATGGCTTGAAAACATACTGAGCATGACAAATTGTAATTGCAATTTAACAATTAATAATATCTTTAAAATATATTTATTAAATAATGGTGTGTACACTTACATGTACTCAATATTAAAAAATATTATTTTAACTTTGTATTTACACCACATGACAACCCACAGTGCTGTCTGTCATGATTTCCAGTACCCACAAGCCCCTCAAGAGGTCACTCCATCCAGAACATCATCATCATCATCTCAGAAACTCAATTTCCCATAACAACCCATGCCTAAGACTGTTTGAACACACCTGGTTAAGAACTGATTGTACACACCTGGTTACTGTTTGCACACACACACACACACACACACCTGGTTCCTATCAGTAGGACTATTTAAGTCACACACACATTCACCTTATTGTGAAGTCTTGTATTGCCCTGGCCTGCATTTCTGAGCAGTTTCTTTTCTTTTTGTGGTTCCTTCCGTGTATTGCCTTGGACTGTTCTCCTCTGTTGATTGTTTGCTTGCTGCCTGTCCACTTGATCTTCTCTGCCTGGACTATTCTGACTCTGATTGTTTGCTGCCTCCCCCGACCTCAGCCTGGTTATCGTTTATGCCTCTGGATATTCTCTGTTACCCCTGTCGCTGTTGTATGAACCTTGCCTGTCTGACATTGTCTACTAAATGCTGCATATGGATCCGCTCACCTCAGACTCCTTCGTTACAGAAGACTTCACCATGACAGGATCAAGCAGCTTTTCAAGAGGACTCTGCCCAGGTATGGACACTACGGGAATGCTATTCTCTCAAGCAGGGTACAAAATCTTTGGAAGATCATGTCCAGAATTTTCTAGCCATTGTCAATGATTCCGACCTCCCAGATATAATTCTTATTGAATTTTTTTGTGATTTCATTAACAAGCCTTTGCGCTGAGACACCATGGTCCGCATTCATCTTTGGCTGGATTTATTGACTTTGCTTTGTTGTGCTCAGGTTCTTTTCTCACTATGGGTGTCATGGCGGGGGAATTTGACCCCGCAATCAGTACCGAAATGGCCAATGTGCCCAAGTGCATTCACTTTTGAAGTCCACTCCGACAACGGAGGCGGATCATAAAATGTCGGACATTATTGCTCCCCATCATGCCACAGTTGCCTATGTTGACCCAAGACAAAACAGTCATTCTTCAGTCAAGTCAAGCCATCGCTGAACTCCTCATGCCAAGCCAAGCCAAAGTCGACCTTTATGAACCAAGTCAAGCCATCACTGACCTTCATAAGTTCAGTCAAGCTACAGTCGACCATCAAGAGTCAAGTCAGGTCACCGTTGAGGTTCACCAGCCAAGTCACCCCACAACCAAGCTTTATGAGTTTAAGTAGAAGTTTCATAGATCTTCACAATTCCAGGCAAGTTATTACAGATCTGCACAAGCCAAGTCAAGGTTATGTTGATCCTTACCCATCAGGTCAAGTCATTGCTGATATCCACTTCATCGCTGATCTTCCAAGCTCCTGTTACCTAATCTGATCAGCTTGAGTCACGTGACTCCACATCTGTTACCACTCCACTACATCTACCCTTATCATTCAGAGCCACGGAACCTCTACGCCGATCTGCCAGACCCATGCCATGTCTCATCTGCTCAGCGAGAGCCGCTGCACAAGATGGCTGCTGCCCTTGAGCCGCCTCACAAGATGGCTGCCGCCCCTGAGCCACTGCACAAGATGGCCGTCAAGTCAGAGCCACAGTCCCAGCACAAGATGGCCACCTCTCCAGACCCACAGCCCGAGATGGGCCTTCACAACGTAGCCTCCAGCCTTCACGGAAATCAAGCCACAGTCTTCAGCCACCTCAGATGTCTCGGATGTTCCCGAACATTGTGGATGTTGCAAATGAAGACACCTTGGCTACCCAAGGACATAGGAGTCTGGTGTTCAGTTTGGAGGACCCACCGCTAATGTCGGTGCTTGTAGCGGGCATCTTCAGGGTTTCTGCGCGGGCAATATCAGAGACAGTCCCTCTATCCTTTGCACTCCCTATTTTGAGTTTGGGCTGCACACTGCACTCCAGAGCCAAATTCAGTCCAAGAATCCTCTGAGCCCAATTCAGTACAAGAATCCTCAGAGTCCACTCCAGAGCCTGCTACAATCCAGGAACCCTCAGAGTCCGCTCCAGCAACCGCTGGAGGTGTCAGCTTGTGCCGTAGATCCTCCGGAGGTTCTGCCGGTGACTGCACTACCTCCAGAGGTGTCGGCTTGTGCCGTAGATCCTCCGGAGGTTCCACGGTGGCTGAACTACCTCTAGAGGTGTCGGCTTGTGCCGTAGATCCTTCGTAGGTTCCGCTGATGGCTGCACTACCTCCAGAGGTGTTGGCTTGTGCCGTAGATCCTTTGGAGGTTCCACCGGTGGCTGCACAACCTCCAGAGAGATTGGCTCGTCCTGCCCTATCACGGATATGAAAGCCGTTTCTGAGCTCTCGTCCTGCCCTTTCATGGCCACGGAGGCCATCGTCAGAGGGCACCAAGTCAGAGGGCACTCCATCCAGAACATCACCATCATCTCAGAAACTCCATTTTCCATAACACCTCATGCCTAAGAACTGATTGCACACACCTGGTTAAGAACTGATTGCACACACCTGGTTAGGAACTGACTGCACACACACCTGGGGTGTTTCTCAATGTCAAGGATACTTCCTTGGCAGGACTGGTCCTTCCAAGTCACTTCCTTCAGAGGCTAGGCGCGCATAGGATTGTGGGTGATTGAAGAGCGCGAAGGCTACACTTATGCATCCTTTCCTATGTATGGGATATTTTT
>JAUMHR010000050.1:8336238-8347347 GCA_032361145.1 Enteromius fasciolatus
TCGACGGATGTCGATGACGTAGCATCCTCGAAATTCTGGCTTCCGAGGATCCTTCCTTGACATTGAGAAACGCCCCTGGTTCCTATCAGGAGGACTATTTAAATCACACACACATTCACCTCATTGCGAAGTCTTGTATTGCCCGGGCCTGCATTTCTGAGCCTTTTCTTTTCTCTTTGTGGTTCCTTTTGTGTATTGCCTTGGACTGTTCTCCATTAGGTATTTATATATACATAATAAATATGCACAGTGCACACACACATATTATGCAAACAAAAACTTATTTTGTAGATAATCTCAATTAATCGTTTGACCTCCCTGCTTTTGCAGGGTTTCTTAAATCATATAAAATCAACATGTATACAAGGAGTACTAGTGCTATTTTTAATAATTTAGCATGTTTTTAAATTAGATCCCAGAGTCTATATATATATATATGTGTGTGTGTGTGTGTGTGTGTGTGTGTGTGTTTTGGTCATGTAATGTATCTTTAAAAAAATTTCTTTGGAATAAAATCACTAGGAGAGCAAGTACTTTAAATACCATATTAAATTTAACTTAACAAGAAGGTTAATTGATAACAGCTGAATCTAACTATAACCAAACAGTTTCTTGTGTCATTTGCATATGAATAAAATATACTGCCTCATCAGTGTCACCTTTTAGAATTAAAGGCATCTTAATGAGCTGTTGCTCTCTGCAGTTACACTGGAGAAAGGAAGGGACACCAGAGCTTTTCTAATTAACATATTCTTGAATAAGCTCAAATCAAGCTGCTTCTCAACATTGACATTGACCTTAAGATGTCTGTCAGTGGGATTTCATGATAGCATATGCCAGAAGAGCAGAGAGCATCACCCTGACTCCTATCATCTGTCAGTCTTCTGTTCTATGCAAAATGAGAGAGGCACATCTGCATATTTATGACTTTCCATCTCACGTAGCTTCATTGCTGTCTGAGTCTATATTGTATCAACATTTAGAGTAGAAAACGACCATTTAGAACAAAAGGTCCTGTGTTTCCCTTTTTAGACCTCAGCTACCAGACACAGGCAGTTTATGTTAGTAATATATAAAAGCATCAAAGAATCAAAACAAAATAGCCCAGAGGAAAATTGTATTGTTAAGAGGTTGCTCTTTCATAAATCAAGATGCATTCTCAGTTTATATTTATTAACTTGTTTCTCTTAAAATTCCTTAGAAACAAAAAAAAAAACAATTGTTGCATTATTAATTTAGCCATTACTATTTATTTCTAAAGTAAAGCAACCTGGATGCTGCCATCTTTAATTATTGGGAACCCATAGTTCTTCTAAGTACATCTATAAGTACATTGAATCACATTCATTTACACAGAGGAGCAGAGCCGAAGCACAAGCAAATCAATGTTCATCTACAAAACTCATGCAGCTTTTTTTTTTAGCCACTCGTTCCATAAAATACATAATAATTGCAAATGAATTGAGAAACAGTTGCAGGATCTAAACAGCTGAACCTTGAACCTCTGGGCCCGGTTTTTCAAAAGGTTTAATTCCGGATAAAATTGATCCGGATTTAGTAATCCTTTTTTTTTGTGATCCGTGATCACGTAATCCATCTTACATTTGAGACAGTTTTTCAAAGCAACATCGGATTGGATCAATCTGATCCGGATAGGAACTTTTCAGGATCACCAAATCTGGATAACCAGTGCTAAAACAGGATAGGAAATCACAGTGTAGAACTATAGATATGTAAAGAGCAACAAGTAGAATGTGGGGTCAATATAAGCTTATTTTTATTTGAAATGAAAACACACATACTTAAAAAAAAACCTAAAAACAAGAAAAACCCCACCCCATCCTCTTCCAGCAGTCCGCTCATATGGGACCTACAACACAAACACTGTACAATGAGGATATTTTTAACAAGTTTCAAATATATATGTATTGAATAAAAAAAAAGGCGTAATGTCAAATACTCTACAATAATTTCAGACTTCCTCATCTGGAAAGACCAGCTTGTCTCAGCGTAGCCTTTAGGAGGCGGATTTCAAGTTTGGCCTTGGTTTGCTGCAGTTGGGTCAAAAGTCAGTTTTGCAACAGGGGACGCAAGAGTTAGACACTATTTCTGATTTGGATTTGTTTTGGATTTCAAAAATCAGTGATGGCCATTCTTTGCATTTTTTTGGTTATTCTGTAATCATTGCATGCATCACTAATAAATATTCTAAAAACAAATATATTTTCGATTGTGAATATATATATCAATTAGTGACACAATAAAATTAATTATTTTTGGTCAATTTTGACAGATGTTTGGGGGATTATTTTATGAGGCCAAACTCTTTCTACTTTGCTGTAGGCCTGTACTGAAAGGCTGAATACGTTAAATCCTACAGTACCTAATCACTTTAGCCTGAGGGATGAACAAATAAAATGAAAACCTTATGAAAAAATCTTGTAAGATACTGCCTGATCCAAATCTAGTATTAATTGATACGTTTTTAAAGTTTTCATTTCATTACATTTTGGGCATGAAATCCACGCTGAATCCACCCTTCTGATAGGATCAGTTTAATCCAGATTTTTTGGATCAAAGTGATCCAAATCCTACAAAAAAGTTCTGAAAAACCCAAACTGAAGGTTTGATCTGGATCAAAACCAAGATGATTACGTGATCTAATCCGATTATGTAATCCATTTTTTCTTCTGAAAAATCAATTTTCAAGATTTGATCCAATCCATTATCCAAAATCCTAGTGGATTACTTTTGAAAAACTGGGTCCAGGTGTTAATGTAGTTTGCATTGAAAATATTTTAAGTAGTTTATGTATGTTTTTACAGTATTAATAAGAAATTCCTAATTCAATGAGCCCTACGTTGTTTGATGGAGTGAGGCGCAGCGCAGCAGGAGGTTTCAGATCTTCTCACTTTAGTGGGGCTCTTGAGACCTTCGCTCATTAGAAAAGGCTGAACATTCAGCTGTATTAAACACACGCTACATGTTTCACTGGGGCTTTAAGTCATCCAGAAAATGCTGCAATGACACTTTCTGCCCTGGTTCTAGCATAGTTCTTCAATTTTAAGTGGGCCGAGGGACTAAGGAACATCTTCAAACTTGGCACCTTTATCGTAAAATTGATTTGAATACAGATAAAGTGGAGGTGAGAAACAGCAATGAATTTAGAAGACTATTAAGCGAATGAAAAAGAAGACTAGAGACAGACTGCCTGTCAGATATTCAGCTTGATTTGCTGAGTTTGTGGTTGTTTTGCTGTGATGGCCGTTTGGCTGCAGATAGAGTGAGATTTGAACATGCTACTCGAGGTCCAGCGGGAGAGCTGTGCTGCACCGCCTGACTGAACTGCCACTCAACACAGGGCACTGGAGTGTGACTGTTCTCTGCTCAGCACAACCAGGGAGCAGAGAAGACACTGAGGCTCTGGTTCAAATACTAGTGAGCTACATCTGTAGACAGCATTATAGGCACACTCTTGACTTGAAGGCTTCTCCAAAAAGTAAGCATCTATCTCTTAAAATACCTTGTTTTGTCCAAATTCTAGCATTACTATTATAGAGAATGTAGTCTCATATCGCAGTCAGCAAGTAGCCTGGCTTCAGCGACTATTAAGCTCATAGGAGCTTAGTCTGGCCAAACTACCTTAGCGGGCTTAACCTGCGTCCATCAGATGCCTCTGTATATTACTGGACGAATCTACAACCAACTCATTACGATGGCGTATGCGTAGCGACGGAACCTGAAGCCACCGTAACCAATTGTAGCTAGCTTCATTAAAGCAGTAGGAAAACTTATTTACTTTAATTACTTCTGCTCCGTCTTCAAAGAAAACCTGTCATGAAAATTTCTCAAAACAGCTGCAACAGCATCGGTAGATGCCTTGTTTGAAAGCCGGAATGGATTCCGGTCGCTGAACTGCTGCGTCATCGCGTTAAACCCGCCTCAGTCGTGCCGGGGGTGGGGTGTGTTCGTTTCTCATTGGTTCCCACTTTTTTGGGAACAGAAATGCTCTAAATCGGTAGCTTTGCCAGACTAACTTTGCTCGCGAAATGAATGTAGTGTCAAAAGGAAGTATGGGCAGGCCCAGGCTAGTCAGCAAGATTATGTGGGGAAAAAAAAAAACTATTTTGCTTTAGAACTATTGATAATGATTATTTAAAAAATAGTTTTGCCTTAGTCATGATAGCAGTATATTTAATTAAAGAAATTAAAACAAGGCTGTGAAGTATACAAGTACAGTGTGTTGATTTTCTGTTCACCTGAAGGTCTTTCTAGAAGAAAAACAAACTTTTAAATGAAACAAGTTGAGAAAGTGTCATGATTTGGTCTATCCCTCACAGCCTTTTTTAGTGGCGTTAAATTCAACATGGAGTCTAACTTAATTAAGGTCTTAAGGTCTAACTTAATTATGTGTCACATTCCAAATCTTCCAAATTGAGATTCCAGAATACACAGTAAGCATCTGCCTACATTGACAGTAGCCAACAAGGCAGCGCACCAGTATTTGGAAAAGGACTAAAGTGAGGAAATTAAATGACATAACACTCCAGTGGGATTTAATTATTTTTTTAGGCAACACTTCCCCTCTCATTACCATATTTTGTCAAAATAACAAAACAAAACAAAAAAATATTTTGTGCAGTAATATTAGTCTCACATACAAGTTTTTCAGTGCTGCAAAGTAGCAAGTTTAAAGGGATAGTTCACCCACAAATGAAAATTCTGTAATTAATTACTCACCCTCATGTTGTTAAATACCAGTAAGTTCATCTTCGGAACACATATTCGAGAGCTTTCTGTCGATCCAAAAATAGTAAAACGGCTACCACGTTCAAAGCCCCGAAAGGTAGTAAGCACATTGTTCAAATAGTCCGTGTGACGTCAGGGGTTCAACCTTAATTTTTTAATAAAAATCCAAAAATATTCTTTGTACATTGTGTTACTCTCATGTACGTGTATAGAGACTGAAATGAAGTAGATGAAAAAGTTCTTTACTTTTTTCTTTGAGCACAAAAGTATTCTCATAGAGCATACAGCTTTATAAAATTACGTTTAAACCATTGATGTCACATGGACTATTTTAACAATGTCTTTACTACCTTTCTGGGCCTCAGATGTGGTGGTATTTCATCAACTCGATTTTTATTTTAAAAAATCATATATTGTGTTCAGAAGATAAACAAAGGTCTTACAGGTTTGGAATGACAAGAAAGAGATTAATTAATGTTAATGTCAAGCTTGATTACAAGCAACCCCATAATGAATCAGTCAAAGTTAGTCTTTAGTACATCAGACTACATAGATCACACTGTGTGTTGTGTACTATTATTGAGAACAAATTGACAGAAATTGAATTACACACCTTGCCTAATAAGTAAAGTACTAGTAACATACAAAATGCCTAAATATACTGAGATTTACAAGATGGTTGATTTTGCTGTTACAGGCAAGATTCATCTGTTCTTGCTTTATTGAAGTTGTCTTCAATAAATAGATAAACAAACCCAGATGCTTCTTCTTACCTGACATTCTATGATTTGGATCACTAAAAATACATCATACACATCTTGTCTTTGTCTTGCGAGGCAGATGGTTAAATGTTAGTGCACCATTTTATTTCCACCACTCCCCTATGTAGATTTGAGATTCCTGTCACATTGTCACGGAATAGGCATAGGCGTGCAGATCCATTTGCAAGACAATTTATTTGAAAAAGGTGAACAATCAAATCAGCAGACCGAGCAAAAGGGACATCCAAAATCGTAATAAGTTACAGGCAAAAAGTCGGAATAAACAGTCCAATTCATACTAGGCAGGCAGGAATAAACAAGATTACCAGATCAACAAGAAATCGAGGAATTCAATTCAAAACCACGCAATCGTCAGTACAAAAGAGACCTGTATATATACAGGGACTGATAATGACCTGAATGGATACAGCTGTGCAAGTGTGTAGGCAGAAGGGTGCAAAGACACATGGGAGATGCAGTCCAGATGTGAGAGTGACCTCTGGTGGTGAGAGCGGGAGCTCATCATCACACACATGCTGATGGCAGTGAATGTAGTTGTATAGTGTAAACAAGTTAAGGCCTTCCCGATATTGACCAGACGCCCCAACATTAGCCCACCCGACCGCTTAACGTGTCTCAGATCGTTCATCAGGCCGACTGAATGACGTTATCCCTTCAGGTTCTGCATTGAGCTGTTACATTCCAATCAATATGCTTTAATGAAACACTGTAGACCATTGCATGTCATTTATCTTAAGGGTACAGGGGTATCGATGCCAAAACGGGCAGCTCGCCAAGGTCTAAAACTACAGAAAAATACCTACTCAGTCGTAGACCCAGATTTGATTCCGTAGAATTTTACAAATGTTCATCTACAGGTCAGCTTTCCATTTTTCGTAATGTGATTTGGAGGCTCTGACTGTACAATCACTGTCAGGCAGGCACTTTGTATGCAGCTAAGCTCCCAGCATGCTTTGAGTCTGCTCACCTGGGGCATGTTGCATTCTTTAAATTTATGCTTTGATTAAATGCAAATAGAAAGATAAACAGATAAACAGGATTTGGCCTGACATTTACTCAAGGTGGTGCTTTGTGAAGCAGATTAGTGTGGCTAATTTCTCTTCTGCTGGAGTTTTAATTGGCGTTCGATTCCAATCAAACTCCTGCCACCCTCCCTAGGGGCCCTTTGTCTAAAGGGCATGTGCCGTCTGCTGTGCGATATCGGCCATGATGGCTGCTTTTTCATAATGTTTTACATTTGTATGTACATTATAGTCTATATTCATGCTAATATTCTCAAAAGGCATAATTCAGGTCACTGATATTGTCTGAGCAGAGTATTAGAGGCCTAAATAAAGACTTCTAATTAGCTGCCTCCTCATTTGATACCTCAAGCAAACAACTTTTGTTTGTGTGCTTGTCACAGTTTTATTTGCCAGTTACACTTTATTTATAGGAATTTTAGTAGCTACAGGAATTCAATTTCTCTTTTCTTATCTGAACACCTTTCTCCTCTGAGGCTTTTGAGGAGTTGTGCTGGAAACCACACTCTGTGTTTTAAAGCTGATGTGTGTGAAGCTTAATAATTAAAATGTTTATGAATAATTCATTCTGGATCTCTTTGTGCGAGCACTCCTCTAGCTGTGCAAGTTTCTATATTTAACATCGGCGTCACTTTTTCTCTCTCTCTTTCTCGCCGCCTTTCCTTGAAAAGCTCGACACCTTTGGGTTTTCATCTTGACACTGTTTAACGGGAGGTTTCTTTTTATTTTTGTCTCAGAAATCCCATTATATATGTATGTTTTGAAGCCTGCACTAGGCATAAACCAGAATTTAGTTTAGTCATTTTAACACAGAAGATGACATTTTGAAAAACGTTGGGGTCTGAATAATATGGGATCCCGTTGACTTGCATTGTATCAAAAAAGCCATTTTTCAAAAGACAGAGGAAAGAATATAATACAATTCTGTAACAACATGAGGTTCTTCATAATACGGTTCATAGAGGTTTTTTTAGTTCATTTAGAGTTGGCCATGAGTAAGGATGACTTGCAGTTCAGTAAGTAATTCAAATCAGTAATCGCTTGACATCAGTAAATTATTCATTTTGTAGAATGATTTTGATTCAGCCCGATAGCTTCTACATTTGTATGTCTTTTCTTACTGATTCCTTAAAAGAATCAGCTCATAGGAGTTGCTGGTTAATGAATCAGACCCTAATGAATAGCAACAGCAAGCAGAGTTGTCTTCATTTTATTTTGCAGTACCCAGCTCTTTTCATCTCTCCTTACATTCGATTTTGACTGAAGGCAATTTCAGTAAAATATAATTTCTTTTCACTGTCGAATCAGTGGAGGCGGTAAATAGCAGCGCTGGAATCACTGGAATAAGCTAAGAAAAAACACATTATATGCCTCATGTGTAATATAAAAAAATATTGGCTGAAACGTTAGTTTAAAATTTGATATATTAAATTGAAGGTTATTTTTAATACACTGTGATTTATTACCTCTTTCATGTTCCAAAAGTAGAGCGAGAGAGAGAGAGAAAAGGGGGTTGGGGAGGGAGGAGCAGGTTTGGAAAAGCTAGATCAACCAACAATAAAACTTATAACAGAAGAAAGAAACAGAGTGGCAGGGTGAAAGAGCTCACTGCTTCTGTTCTGAAGACAGCACAGTGGGTTGGCATCGCTACAGAAACGGATGCGTGATCATGATGCTGATGACCAGCTGTGTGAGTGCATTGAGGGACAAACTGTTGTTTTGAGTCTCACATCATAAGCTGTACATTCTCAAACACAAGATGTTGTGTTTTGTGTGAAACTGTCAATTAATAGGGTCAAATAATGTTGCTACAAAGAACATTATTTTGTATATTTGGTGTAATGCAATGTGCTTATGCGGCCTCCTGAAATGGGTCAATTTGCAAAAAGCTTATCATTCTAAAAAAGCGAGGTGTGCTCTGATTGGCCAACTATTCAGTGCACTGTAATTGGCTGAATACCAAAACCATCTGGTGGAAACGTAGGTGTATAACGTGATGTCGTGTCCCGGCACTATGGCACCAAAACAATAAAACACATTATAAACGAGGCATCTAGTGGGGAAATAATTACTGATTATCATGACTTACTCCTGTATTTTTATGCGTCGTGTTGCATCATGCCTCCTAAACAATACCATGTCTGCATTCGTCATCGCAGTAACGACAAACAACAAGCACTACCCTCCACTACTCGAAACTCGCATTTGATTAGTACGTAGCAGGTTCTTTTAATAAGAAAAGGTTACTTACTTAAAGATTGTGAGTCAGAAGCACCAGACTGTCCTTGCAGAGGTAGAATTGTTCCCCTTTATAGTCTCTGTGCACAGCCAGCACTGGCTACTCTCCAGGTTTTAGGAGTCCGTCCTCCGTAATTGTGTTGAACACACTCTAATATTTGGGTTGAACTGTTCTGGAACAGTGTCAATACAACTTGACCACTGTTTTCTAGTTATGTCCTCTTTTGGAAGCACAAATAAAGTAGTTTTCACTTTCACAACGCCACTCAGTGCATCCATCAACACTACAGCGGGAATAATAGTTCCACCTTCTTTCTCTGTGAAAACATTTGGGTGGTGTTTGAAAATAAACCCACTCTGTGATGTAGAAAAGTGGGGCTTGTTTAAACGAGCTATTTTAGGGGGTCGTAGACAGGTCATTATCTATGCACTTACAGCTTCTAACACTCCAAAGAGAAAGGAAAATTTGAAATCACATCATATAACCCCTTTAATAGTCCAGATACTAGACTAACCTGGATTTGTTTTTGTTTGATTGCTTCTATTGTGATCCTTTGTGATTTGTTTTGGATAAAAGTGTCTGCTTAATGATTAAATGTAGAAACTATGGATGAGCCTTAGTCAACCAGCAAATTGTGCTAAACTGATCATGAATAAAAATGTGACTCCATTTCAGATGAATAACCTTATTACACCTGAATCACAAACAAAGTAAAACATGCACACAATTCCATCTACTCCGTGGGCAGATATAATAATATATGCGTATATGTGCAAAATATCTGCTTGCTGCAGGCAAATTAAAATATGCACATTTTTAATTGTTGATTTCACATTATCCATTATGTTGGTCAAACTGCCTTGAGGGGCTTGTTTCATTGTGACCTTAGGAATTTAAATATAAAAATACAACCCATTCAAGCATATCAAGAGTGATAATGCTCCATAACAGAGCATAGCAAGTAAATAATACGTTTTAATTATTTAAGAAATAATAACAATTTACTCTGCTATACTCACGGCCGGATCAATGCACAGGCTTTATATGGCTTCAGCCTAGGCGGGGCCCCCAATTGGTCAAAAAAAGAAAAAAACTTAATATCCATTGGATTAAATTAAACATTTAAATAAGTGGACGCTGATTGGGTGAGGCCTTCTGTATATAAACGTCAGACGCACGTCCAGTGTTGCCAACTTAGCGACTTTTCAGACCCGTTTGGCGACATTTTTCCAAACAAACGACAAGTCTAGCGACGACTTGGACAAACCTCAGCGAGTTCTTGTTTTCACAGCGCGCGCACCCCCCTCTCTGCGTCTGTTCTATTCAGCGCGCGGCTGTGAGCAGCAGAGCTTTCAGTGAAAATAGATATTATGTTGCTGCTAACTCTATTTTACATGTAAATATAGCCCAGATCACAGCATAGCCATTGTCTATATCTTATGTGTATTTGATTTAATCAGAAAACTGCTTGATTAAATCAGGATTTTAATCCAGATTAACATTTTGTAAGGTAGAGCTAGTTTAACCTAATAATGGGGTGCATTTCAGTCACTATTTCATATTCATTCCGTTTTTTCTGACAGAACAGAACAGAAATTATTAAATATATCAGTGAAAACAGTTAAATTGAGAATTTGGGTGCATTAAATAACATTATGTGACACAGAGAAGCAAGATAATATGACGCTCTGACGTAATAAATATTCAAATTGACGTATGACCTCGTGTTTGTGAGGGGGGGCCTACAGCAAACTGTAGCCTAGTTAAAGCCTAGCCCTGGCCATGTTAATCCGGCCCTGGCTATACTGTGCATATATCAAACATACAAGTTATAATAGTCATAATAATTAGTATGTACCACTACCATACAGTTGAGGTCAAAACTTTATATCTCCCAATGTTAATTATTTTACCAAAATGAGAGGGATTATACAAAATGCATAGTATACATGCATTTTATAGTATAGTTTACATATAGTCCACAAGAATGAAAAGCAAATAATAGTTGAATTTATAAAAAATCTTCAGTTCAAAGTTTTCATTATTAACACTGTGTTCTTGTCTGAATGATCCACAGCTGCATTTTTTTGGTTAGTGATAGTTTTTTCATGAGCCCTGATCCAAAAGTTTTCAACCCCATCTTAATACATGGTTTTTCCTTCTTGAGCATTTGAACCTTCTGTAATAGTTGCATATGAGTCCCTCAGTTGTCCTCAGTGTAAAAGGCAGTACAGTACATGTGATATACACTATATTACCAAAAGTATTCGCTCACCTGCCTTTACTCATTCTATGAACTGAAGTGCCATCCCATTCC
>JAUMHR010000050.1:8362072-8372335 GCA_032361145.1 Enteromius fasciolatus
TAAGATATGTCAGAGCAAGATATTTTCATCTGAGACAGCTCAAACATGCAATTTAGTCTGGGACTAGCTTAAGCCTGAAACTGGGGGTATATTTCTTTACATTTTCAAACAACATTTTTTTTTCTTTAAAGAAAGTTCCACTGTTGGTCCAGTGTCCAGACCTTCCCTAAAATGGAAAATGTTTTTCAGCAGGGTTCATCACAGTTCAATAATATTTTATAAATAAACTCATGAATAAAAATCCTCAACTATTTCACAGGCAAATCACGATTGAGGAAGGCGAGCAGCGGGCCAAGGAGCTGAGTGTGATGTTTATCGAGACCAGTGCCAAGACAGGCTACAATGTCAAACAGGTGAGTTTTACCTCAACACCTCGCTCTGTGGAGTGGAAAGAGCGGTGTGTAGGTGTGAGAGATGCTCTGCGATCATTCTGATTTCTCTTCTGAGGTGCAGTTGAAAGCATGATTCAGGATGACTAAGCATCGAGACGGGAGAGATCAGATGTGACACAGAGCACTGCTGTGTTTTCTCTGTCTCTGAGAGCCGGAAGTGCATACAGCACACAGTGTGTGTTGTGTGGGCTAAAATGTGTGTGTGTTAGCGTCAGCTCTGTCTGACTGGATCACAGACTGCACCAGTCGTTCTGGCTCTCTTCTGTTAGAATGACCAAACTTTGCTTTCTTTTTGTCTCACATTGTGTTATTGGGAGCGATGGGAATAACGCCGTTATACATAATCAGCGTTACTAACGGCATTGGGGACATCCAAGCTATTTGACATATTTGAAGTTACTTTCTCTGGTAATTAGTTACTTTTATAATGATGTAACAGTTACTATTTGTGGGAAATAACTATTAACTATAACTAATTACTTTTTTAAAATAACGTGCCCAACACTAGTTTTGGTCAAATACAATAGTTTCTTTCTCTTCTTTTAGGAGAACTTTACTGACAGAGATGTGATGTTATAAAATAATCAACAGTGCTTCAAGGAAATCTTGAAAAGGTTTAATTTTATGAGCTTTTCGATAAAAAAAAATTAATAAAAAATAAACACACATTCTGTGAAATGAAATAAATACGGAGTAAATATGCTTTCCATTGGTGTATGGTTTGTTATGATAGGACAATATTTGAGGAAAAACTATTTGAAAATCTGAGAGTGCAAAAAATGTATTATTAAGAAAATCGCTTTCAAAGTTGTCCAAATGAAGTTCTTAGCAATGTGTATTAATTATCAAAAATTAAGTTTGATATGTTTATGTTAGGAAATTTACCGAACATTATCTTTACTTAATATCCTAAGGATTTTTGTAATAAACTAAAAATCTATAATATTAATTATTTTAATTATTTATTTAATTACATTGTATTTTTGGCTATTGCTACAAATTTACAAATGACCGGTTTTATGACAACTGATTATCCTAATATTAAACAATATTAATATTTGAACACAATGTTCTGATCAGAATTTAGAGTCAGAACTGTGAACACGGTCTCACGAGCAATTCGTACATATTCATACGAGGTGCCAAATTTGTGCCAATTCGTACTAATTCGTACGACCTCACTCGTACGATTTGTCTCAAAACCACGTGATGGGTAGGTTTAGGGGCGGTTTTATGTTTAGGTCATTCGTACAAATTCATACAAATTGGCATCTCGTAAAATGCGTACAATGTAGTTAAGGTCGTACAAATTCATACAAATTAGCCACCTCATAAAATATGTGCGAATTGCCAAGAGATCAGGTTGGAACTTTCCATTTTACAATTACAGTTTGAAACATACAGAAAAACACATAAGGCTAATTTCATATAGTACTGTCATTCTTAAAATGAAGAAGCTGTATCATTGTGCATTGTTCCATCAGCTGTACTGGACACTAAGCCTTTATTCTTAAAGCCATTATCACTGTTTCAAAGGAGCTCAACACTGACAGTACAAGACAACACTAAAAGACTCTAAATCTCTCACACAACATATGATTGTCACCAGACGTGGAGCTGACTTGTTGCAGTCTCTATTACAAATGGAGGTCGCTTCCATGCCTTTACATTGTTGCACATGTATGTGTGTGTGGTTAACTGGAGCATGTGCTTGTTTGCAGACTTGTGTTGTCTGTAGCAGGAAACTGCATTCATTTGAGATTACGATCAATACTGAAATTTTCTTATTTATTTCTCCAATAACGGCAACATTAGTTAAACTGATTACCTCACAGAGGTAATTGCAAAATAATGACTCAAATATTGATTGAAGAATCGCAGGGTGTCAGATCCTTTTCAGGATGAAATTGAACTCTTGTGTAAATACAATGCTTAACAAGTTTTTATGATGATGATAACAATAAGAGTCATTTGTTGTACGGCAGTGTTTCATTGCTAGTAATGATAAGTTTCATTATAGATGTATAGCAAGAGCATTGTTTATTTTCAGTTTTGAAAAAGTCCATATTTGGGTAGAGTAGTATAAGTGATTCATTTAGACTTCATTTGAAAACAAATGAAGTGGCTCTTTTACATGCAGTGAAGTGTGTTTATGTGTGTGGAGCTACTTAACCATGTTTTGAGGACAAATACCCATAAGTGAGCTTAATCAAACAAACCTAAAATATTATTTAGGCGACACTTTAATTTTGTAAAAACAATGCAAAATATTAAATTTCTCCACCCCAAAATGAATATTTTGTCATTTTGTCTTTCCAAACCTGTCAAAGCTTTGTTCGTCTTCTGAACACAATTTAAGACATTATAAATGAAGGCTTGTGACTGTCCCATTGACTGCCAAGTAAATAACACATATAGTAGTCCATCTGCCATCAGTGGTTCAACTGTAATATTCTGAAGCGAGTACTTTTTGTACGCAAAGAAATTAAAAATGGGACAATTACAAGCATCCTGTAATGAGTAGTCTGTGATGACAAAGGAGATCACGGAGGGAAATGTAAATAAAACAAAGTCTTTTAATGTAGAAAACAAAACGTGGAGCAGTATCCAATAAACTTTCAAAGACGAGCATTCACAAACACACATGTAACGTTTACAATGACGGACAAAGACTGGTACAAAGGGTTCAACTTAAGTAGGGACGATAATGAACGTTAACAAGGGAGACACACCTGAACTGAATACATAATTAACAGAAAACTAGGTCACGGAGCACATGGGGAAAGACAACAAAACATAGCACATACGCATCCCAGTTTGCATCCTAATATCTTAAATTGTGTTCCAAAGAAAAGCCAAACTTTTACAGGGTTGGAACGACATGGGGGTAAGAGATTAATGACAAAATTCTTATTTTGCGGTGGAGCAACCCTTTAAGGAAACGCAGGTTTTCTGTTAGGGTTAGGTATATAAAAATGCATTGTCCACCATTTAGTATCAGAATCCCCAAGAACACAAAATATTGATTTGATGAACAAACTAAAGTTGTTGTACATAAATATCTTATCTAACACTTACACAGCTGTGCTATGCTAAAAGCTCATTTGTAAAATGACAAATGTCACATTGTATGGACACATGGGCCTGTCTGTGTTTTTCTTAATTGGAATGGTTTTGTGTTCTTTTTGTCCAAGATAGATTATGGCTCTCTCTGTCTTGTCAAAAACAATGACCTGAAGGTAGTTAACAAAATGAGTCTTTTTTTTTCTGACCCTTTCTACTTAATGGTCCAGTGTGTCCCATTTCCCCGTGGCTCTTCCATTGTGATCGATGGCACGGAATGAGAGGGGTGGTGTTGGCTACATAAGCTAACTGCCCTGTTTGATATGATTGGGAGTGAGTGGGGCTATATATCATTGCGGTACGGCCTCATATAGCTTCTGGGAACAGCCCTTTATAGAGGATGGCTGTAATGGAGGTGTGTGGTGGGCCATTAATTGCTCTGCTAGTAGCGATATGCCAGCAATGCATTGCAAGTTTCAGAAGGCAGAGCCAGACTAAGTGCTTTTTGCTGTCCCTTTATCATCTTCTACACAGAGTCCGCTTTAGCAGGTGTTTTAGTCTGTGACATTTATGGTTCTGAAAAGAAGTAGTTGCATGGGATCTTCATTCTAATTCTATTACTATATATAACAGAGCAGCTTCAGTGCACCAGAGAAAGTCCACTTTGCTCCAAATTGCATTCTTACAGGTTTAAAAATGGTTCAGTTCATGTTTGCTGCCAGAAGGCTGAACAGTATGACACAGGGCCACTGCGGGACCATTCCAAGTACTTTTGAAGTATACCGCATAACCAAGAAAAAGAATGGAATACTGCTGATATTTACTTAAAGAATCTTTTTCTCCCAACTCTATTTCAAAACAAGCAGCGTTCTGCTGTGACTAGTTGAACCTTTTACTCAGTTTGTGTGAAAATGTTTCGCTCTCAGTGCCCAACTGCATAATTTCTCCTAAAATGACTTTTAAAATGGTCGCAGAGCATATCATGCCACCCACTGACTTTACAGACAACATTTTTGTATGAAGTGTTCTGGTTACTGTCACCGCTGGAGTCCCTAACTGCATTCTCTCTTTTCTCCTGCAGCTGTTTCGGCGTGTGGCAGCTGCCCTTCCAGGAATGGAGAGCATGCAGGAGACAAGCAAAGAAGGCAGTATCCTTTCAGTGAGCTCAAACCGAAACAAATCAACAATTCAGATCCAGATCAGGTTACTCTGCTGCACTCACATTTAATAATATGTGACCATGGACCACAAAACCAGTCATAAGGTAAAATTTTACAAAACTGAGATGTATACATCATATGAAAGCTCAATAAATAAGCTTTCTATTGACACATGGTTTGTTAGCATAGGATAGGCCGAGATACATGTATTTGAAAATCTGCAATCGGAGGGTGCAATACAATAAAAATCAAAATACTGAGCAAATCACCTTTAAAGTTGTCCAAATGAATATCTTATCTAATCAGAAACGACCTTTTGATATGTTTACAGTAGGAATTTTACAAAAAAATCTTCATGGAACATTATCTTTACTTAATTTCCTAACGATTTTTGGCATTAAAAAAAAATCTGTAATTTTGACCCATGCAATGTGTTTTTGGATATTGCTACAAATAAACCCCAGCACTGGTTTTGTGGTCCAGGGTCACATATATAAATCAGCAATAACTGATCGAGGTTTAGTTCTCTTATGACCTCTAGCACATTTTTTACAGTTTATTTCTTGGGTTTGAGACTTCAATCTTTGCGACTTTACTGTTCTTACAGTATATATGCACGAACAACTTGCAACACTCCAAATACAAAGGATATGAAATCGTGTTATATGACCCCTTTTACCAAAGTCACAAAAATAGTTTATACTTTAGGAGAAAAATACATTCTTTCTTACCAAAGAGGTGTATTTGATAACGCGTTTCAAAAAGAAGGTGTGCTACATACTATGTAATTTCTTTCATAAAATATACCAGCAGTTTCTAACATTCTAGTAAAATTCTTTTTAGTTTTGAGTGACAATTGGGCAGGTTTTGCTGTAAAAACCTGGCAACCGTATTCAAAACCCACTAGTAGAGAACCACTTATATAGACAAAATGCATTTCGCAAAATGTTGAGATGCATGTGCAGGCATCATGAGGTTACAGTTCTGTGTTGTATTGTAAGAGTTTCCCATCATCCCTCAGGCTTTAGAGCTCTGGCTCATATCAGTCAGACTCCAGATACTGACACAAGGTCAGCCTATGTGTTAAAAAACAGTTTTCTGACGTTTGCCGTGTGTCACAGTCCTTTGATACTCCTCAGTGATGGACAGCCTCTCTGTTTCATTGTACTTTCCTTTTAGATTTGTTATGACTAATGCAACACTTAAAGTCTCAGCAGGATTCAGCATAAGTCATAAGCCTCAATAAGCATCCAACTCTGATTACTGTTTTGTTGTCCAGTATCTTGACAGTTCTTATATCCTTGAGACATCCTTTAAAAGAAGACACTGGCAACAATTTACAATAATGTCCCATTGATTAATGCAGTAAATTATTCTTTATTAAACATAACTGTTAGCTCAGGTCCATTCAATTATTAAAGGACACATATTGTTTTGGTAACACTTTAAAATAGGGAACACTGGGGTAGTTTGCCCCAAAAGTAAACATTTTCTAAAGATGTTCTCACCCTCAGGCCATCCTCGGAAGAACACATTTGGAGAAATTTAGCATTATATTATTTGCTCACTAATGGTGAATGGGTGCCGTCAAAATCCAAAAACAAACTGTGATAACATGACTACATAATAATCCAAAAGTAATCCACTCGCATACATCAATTAATATCTTGTCAAATGAAAACCAGTAATAAACAATTGCATCAAGTTGTTTTTAACTTCAAACTGTTGCTTCCAGCTAAAAGTCCTCTGTTCATAATATTGATTTCTCCATTTAAAACAAGCACTGTTTACTAACAAAAGTGGTCCAAATCATTGGGTTTTGATGTGAGAAGATGACAGTGTGCACTTTTTCACTGGAGGAAGCATTATTATAAATTATGGACTGGTATTATGGTCAGAAGTGACAGTTTGAAGATAAATTTTATGTCTTCATATCTTTCCTAAAACAGTGGTTCCTCAACATGGTAAGGAAACAGTTTATAGAATAAAAGTAAACTAATACTTCCAACACACATAAAACATGGTGACCGTCAATAATCATTTTTATCTGTTTCAAAAGTAGGTCATGTTTACTAGGTCTTTTACTATACATAGTTTTGCATGTAAAATAAGTTCATTTTACAGCAATACAACCTGTCCATGTTGTTCCTATCTTTTGACTGATTACACTAAAATCCTGGATGCCTAGCATTAACATTAACAGTTGTGTCTTCACCTTTCTTTAAAGTTAAATTGACATTAGAAAGTTCCAAAATATGCAGTAGTCATTGTACAAAAGCTGTGCTATTCTAAGCGATCCTATGATCTGTAGTGCAGAGTTTTGTCAGTTGATAGCTAATATTAATTTATTTTGTCTCATTTGTTTGACAGAGTAAAGTCTCATTTACAAAGGTGAGGTTTTGGTGGGTATACTTCTCGATTACTCACTCATGTCATTTCCACCATGAAATTCAAATATTGGCCTTGTTCCACTCTGAGGCTAATTTATTTTCCTCTCATTACGTTTCCTGCCACATTCAGTCACTTGTTATTAGCGGCAGCGGAAAGTCTATTGCTATGGTAACAAGAAGCATTTCTCTCTTCATTATCTGTGTGAATATATTTGCAGCAGAATAGGATAGTTTTCCAATCCAGTAAGTTTGAATGACACAAGGTGTCCTCTTTCTGTTTGTTTTCTGGGCCTGTTACAGGTGCAGAGTGTGTATATTGTGTTCTATGCGTGGGGTGTATGTTTGCATGTGTGCAGTCATAATAGCAAAGAGCCATTGAGATATTATGGCACTGAGTATCCATACAGACACGGAGAACAAAATAGAGGCATAACATTTGGGAACACTTGTGTGCAGTAGAGGTACTTTAGGTAATTTCATAATAATACAGTTATGTCTATAAATATAATTTGAAGAGAATGTTACAGGTTGAAATGCAATCTGATCATGTGCCCTGATGCTGTGAGGCAACTTTAAAATGCAGTATCCCTTCATTCCCTGTTGGTTGCCTGTGTAGGTATAACTTTGTTTGGAGGTACAATAAAACAAAGTTAAAATTGATTCGGTATAATATGATGTATCTCTGCACTATATTGATATATAATACAGTGTTGTGGAACATGATTTTTACTAGATCTAAACTTATTAGGTTGTACAAGCCGGTCAACCACCAGAAATGAAAAAAAAATAAACAGCTTGACCATTGACAATTTTAAGTTCATAAGCGTTGCTCCTCCATTTCTAGTGTGAGAACCACAATATGCCATGCTTATCTTCAGACTAGTAGCATTCAAGTAAGAATTGTCTTCTAATTACATCTGTAGGAGCTCAGTCAAGAGCAATGAGGAATTTATTGGGTTTTAATTTAATATAATTTAAATTAATATAATTAATTTAATATTAACAGCTCAGACAGCAGTATAGGTACTGTATATTACATTGCTGTCAATTCATTCACAGAACTAATATAAACTTGCAATTTCTTTCCCAGCTGTTTCCTTTGACAGACATAACAGACTGTGTATTTGAAAGTTTAAAGGCAGGTTATACGATTTTTCAAAAATGCCTTAGAAAAAGATTCGGGCCCTTTAGCAAAACAAACTTGTAGTAATGGGCGTGTCTATTCGTGACGTGGCGGAGACAGTGTTCAGTGAACAGCCGAGCAGAGCGACAGAAAGATAAAGAGTAAAATGTCTGCAGAACGATAAGGCAAGAAATATGACCCGTGTAAATATCGTATCAGCTTTCCAGAGCTAGAGAGAACTCAAGCAGTGCAAGGCCTTCGATTGGACGCCGAGGTTTTTTCGGTGCTTCTTGATAGGTGAGTGACAGTATGCACTCACACGTGGCGTCAGCGTCAATGCTTCCCATTGACTTTGAATGGGTGACGTCAAGCGTTGCCGAAAGGAATTGTGGATCGGTCGGCGTCGCTTCACTGGCGTTGCTCGCGGCAAAAGTTGAATTTTTTTTAACTTCTGCCGCAAGCAACGCCAGTGAAAGTGCCTCCGACGGAAGCGGCAGCCAATCAGGATCGCTCTATGCAAATACAGTAGCCAGGCAGCAACCAGTCACATTCATCCTGTTCAAGAGCAGTAAACTGTCTAATTTCATTGACTGGCGCTGCTATGACCGTAACACGGGGCGTCAGTGGCAACGCTTGACGGAAGGTGTGGCTGAAGTTTGGCACTGACGCCATGGTCATAGCAGCGTCAGCCAATTAAATTAGACAGGAACTCAACAACAAAAACTTGGATACAGGATGAACGTGATTGGCTGCCGCTTCACTGGCGTTGATCGCGGCAGAAGTTGAAAAATTCTCAACTTCTGCAGCGAGCAACGCCAGTGAAACACCGCCGACAGAAGCGTCTGTCAATCAGGGTCGCTCTTTGCAAATACAATAGCTAGGCGGCAGCCAATCACGTTTCAAGTTTTTGTTGTTGAGTTCCTGTCAATTGTCTGTTACCATACGTTCACACGAGACGTCATCGTCAACGCTTGAAAAGCATTGAGGCGCTTCACTGGTGTTGCTCGTGGCAGAAGATCCAAAATGCTTTTCGGCAACGCTTGACATCACCAATTCAAAGTCAATGGGAAGCATTGACGCTGACGCCCCATGTGAACGTACCGTTACACTGGACGTGATAAAGCGGCTGTTGAAAATCATTTGAAATTTATATAAGCAGGTCATAAATAGAACGCGGCAGCAGTTTCAGTCAGAGATTTGTCTCGCCGCTCACATCCCATGTAATCTATCCATCTGCAGTTAATGCATCTACCTAATGGATAGGGAGGAACTTGTAACCCAAAGGTTGCGGGTTGAAGTCCCAGGTCCGGCAGGGATTGTTGGTGGGGAAGTGAACAACCAGTGCTCTCTCCACCTTGAGCAAGGCACCGTTCCCTCAGATGTTCCCCGGGCACTGGGAGTATGCTCTGGGTGTGTGTTCACGCTGTGGATGGGTTACATGCAGAGCACAAATTCCAAGTATGGAAAACCATACCTGGCCACATGTCACGTCCTTTCATTTCCTAAATTGTGTGTGTATTAGAGAGAGAGAGGCTGTACTTTTGAGTCCGTTCGCCTCTCAAAAGTGTTTGGCTAAAACAATGAACTAACAGCGCAGTTGTTACCTCGCTCGTGAGAAGTAAAGTTGTTTTTAAGTTGATGTTAAGTATAAAGTCAATGTTAATGTGTGTGCATCTGAGGAAGAGAGAGCAGGAGAGATAGAGTATGAGCTTGCCGTACATAATAAAACAAAATATGTGGCAAAATATGGAAATAAGCTGTTGTTTTTGTCATAATGATTATTATATTTATTTGTTTGGGCAGTGTCATTGTGGGTTTTGGTTATTTTGCTGTTGTAAGACCTTTGAAATAATAGAAACCATTTGACGAAGTCATATGGAACTGTGATGCGGTCAAAGAGCTGCTTGGAACTACGTTCGCCACGCAGTTCATTGAAATTAATTGCACACCTTAGAGTTTAGCTCCAACCCTAATCAAACACACCTGCCTGTAACTTTCTAGTGATCTTGAAGACATCGATTAGCTTCTTCAGGTGTATTTAATTAGGGTTGGAGCTAAACTCTGGGTGTTTCTCAATGTCAAGGATACGTCCTTGGCAGGACTGGTCCTTCCAAGTCACTTCCTTCAGAGGCTAG
>JAUMHR010000050.1:8387329-8416631 GCA_032361145.1 Enteromius fasciolatus
TGTGGTAAGAGCGTCTACGGCATATCATGTTGGCTAAAACACACAAGGAAATGCGTTGTGGAAAATAATATCACAGATGTCGCATTCGGACTCTAGAATTATCACAGAGGTTGTGAGAGAAAAACACAGACATGGCAGATTCGGACGGAGTTATAATCACCAAGTACATCAGTGAAACAAAGCATTCTCTAACGACCTCCTGTAAAACTAGTCCTGTCTAGGACTTTACTTTTAGTCATTATTTAGGTAGCACACATATTCTGAATGCCTTTGGCAGAATTCATATGAGCCATTTTAATCTAGATTAATTTTTTAAATTAATTTTTTTAATTAATAGATTAATTTTTTTAATTAATCTATGCCCGTCTCTAATTTTAATATAAACAAAAAAATTTGAAAAGCCTGAAATAAATATTATGACATAAAATAAATAGAAAATAAGATTTGTTTTAGCTGATTAATCAAGTGACTATGTGAGATGAGATTATGTTGGCCTCAAAAAATGAAATATATCAAATATACATGATTTTAATTTTAATTTCTTTATTTAGTCTTTGCAATAAAATTCTTAGGGTGATTTATTATGAAAAATGTTTTAATTTTAATGTTTTAAATTAAATTTAGGAAAAAATACAAATGTTTTGGCAAGTGATTTCAGACAATTGGATCACCATATTATATGATCTTGACCATATTCTGCATATATAATAAAGTCAATGTCTATCGATGTTGTAAAGAGATAACGTTCCACTAGGTGTCAAGTTTGAGCTGCATTTCATATTGACTCTAATAAGTGTGATCTTATGTTCTCCAGATCCGAGTGCTAGGGAAACAGCTAGATGAGATGCAAGCTGGAAAACAAGAGCTGGTCGTGAAGTATGAAGAACAGCTGCAGCATGTAAAAGATGAAGTATGATTCACTTTTTATTAATTTTTTTTATAGTAGTGGTGCTGTATATGTTATCGTTAATTATCTCAGACACACTGACGTTACTTTGTTCCTTATCACATGCTTGTCACTGTAACAATTTTTTTTATCTGTATAGTTAACAACTAATTCCTGTCAACAGTTGTCTAAACTGAAACACAGCTATGAAAAGCTACAGCGTAAGCATCTGAAGGAGGCACGAGAAGGAGCTCTGAGCAGGGAGGGGGACAGGACTGAGTTGTCCTGCCTCAAAAACAAGTTGGAGGTACAGAGTCTGGCTTCATTTTTTTATTTAGAATGGTTTAATTAGTTTAAATGTTATTAAAGGACATTGAACATTTATTTCTGTGAATGCAGGAGTTTCGTCAGCGTTCAGCAGATTGGGAACAGCAAAGACTGCAGTATCAGAGACAAGTGACTTCGCTGGAGGAGCAAAGGAAGAACTTGGCTGACCAGTTTGCACTCATCCAGGTGACCCTCTCCCATATTTTTTTAACAAACAGCGTAATGGCCATTTAGGCAAAAGCTTAAAAAATGTTTTATGGTTCATATAGTATGATATAGGACTCAAATCAAATTTAAGGAGCTTAAATCAAGGAGTAGGGTAAAAAAAATGCCTAAATATTCAGCATATATTTATATTTTCAAAATGTAAGGTGGAATTCTCACAGTCGATTTGATTCGTTTTATTACTTCAGAAACTTTATAAATATGAATTATCGCATTATATCTTTCAATAACATTTTAGTAAGATAATATAAATGCTTTGTTTTATGATATAAGCTATGTAGTGTTGCATATAATGCAATGCAAAACAGGAATGATTGAGATATATACAAATAAATCTCAAAGAAACTTGATGGATTGTATATTTGATATTCAGCTTTTTTTCTAAAATAAATTATGTATGGATAATCAAATAAACGTAACTTGCTTCAGGCCATTTAGTGTTTATATTGAAATTACTAACAAAAAAGTTTTGCTTATGTTTAAATTATTAAAGATTTCACATCAATAAAGAATTTTATATATTTTTTAAATATAAACAATTTAAAATAACTAATAGATCAGATATGATACTGTAGGCTTTATATGGTTAATAGTATTTTTTCTTTCAGGATTTTTTTTCTTTCAAGGAGTTGTATTTTAATATTAATATATGAGAAATTGTATGTGTCTCAGTCTCAGGGTGTAGGTCGGACACAGGAGCAGGGGGAACTGCAGCGGCTGCGCTCTCAGCTACAGAGGGCTCAGGACAGCCTACATACACAAGAACTAGAACTGGATAGACTTCGGCTGCTTCAGGATGAGCTGGGAGACTCCATCAGGGAACAGCAGGTCAGCTGCCCCGCTGCAGCGCACATACGGGGACAGGTAGATCCAGATCCACCAGAATAGTAGAGGCAGAGATCGACTTTTAGAAGTAGAGATTATTAATGGGTAATCTTTAAACTTCAGACTTTAGTTATATAAGTAATATAGGGCACAAGTTGAATGGCCAACTTTTTTTAAAGTACTTTTTGCTTTATATTTTATATTTTAAAAACTCCAAACTCATCTTACTTATATAATTATTCTAACATGACTTCAAGGCAGAATTAGCTGCTGGTTTAATAGCTAAAGCATTATTAGCTGAATAAAGCATTTCGCCATTTTATAAAATAAGAAATGCTATTTTATATCAAATAAATATATCATTGAATAACAGTAATGCTATTTTTTGCAGGTTTTGAGTGAAGAGCGAGAGGAGCTGAAGGCCACACTGGATGCTCAGGATCAGTTTGTACGTAGCACAGGAATCCAGCAGCAGCAGTTACGGCGGGAAGTGACCCGACTTAACCAAACTCTGCAAGCAAAAGAGCAAGTCATCAGGTATATTATCATCTTCCTTTCAATATTCTCTTCTTACAAACACAGAACTAGTCTTATTATTTATCCCTTAACAACAGTCTGACTTGCTTGCTAGGTTTTAATCTCAGTATGGAACCATGCTATAACACCTCTTATCTCTTTGTACAGGTCTCTAGAAGAATGTTTAACATCACACGGTTTGTCTCCAAACTTGGCCTCCCTTAGACAAGATCTGGAGAAGGTCACAGCCAAGTTGAACAGTTCCCAGACTTGTGAGAGTCACCTGAAAGCTGAGGTCATCAGACTTCGAGACAAGTGAGATGTTTTTGAAATGTCTTTTCATGATAATATACAGCAGCAGCAACTAACAATAGAAAACGTGAACTCTGTTTTGTTTTGTCAGGTTGGAGAGCACCAGAAAGCATAAAGCAGAGATGTGCAGACGCGAAAATGAGTGGAAACAGATGGAGGAGGAACACACTCGCTGTTCAGCTGAAATCAAACGTGTATGCACAATAAGCAATATGTTATTTACAGTTTTGAGGTTTCATGTATTATCAGTGTAATTCCAGCTCTATTTGTCTGAACACACTGAACTGTCTCATTGACAATTAGATTATTAGATTGATAAATATTGTATGTGCAAATTACTGATGACCATATTGGGTCAAATTTAACTCTTTGTGTCCATAGTTACGTGCAGAGCTTGAAAGGGCCGAACAGACTCGTTGTGGGGAGTTAGAGGGAATGAGGAAGGAGGTGTCTCAGTTAACCAGCGAACTTCATCAGCGTGACATCACCATTGCCACGCTCACTGGCTCCGCCTCCAGTATTGAGCGACAGTTACGGGCAGAAGTGGAGCGAGCAGAGCGACGGGCATCAGAACTCAAGGTACACCAAAACACACTCACTACCTGTCCAGATTATTAACACCAAAACCCTGCTTTTTATTACTGCTTTATTATATCATGAATAAACTGAATGTTGGTTTTTGTAGGTGACACAGGTCCAGCTTGAAACTCTAAAGCTTGAGAATCAGCATCTAAATGATCTTCTTGAGAGAGTCGAGTCAAGATCACATAAGGTTTCATTATTTTGCTCACTAAACCTTCATTTTAATTTAAATTCATGGCTATATTAATAGCATCTGCCTTTACATTATTTGAACATTTATTGGTCCCACACTTTGCAACAGCAGTGGTTCCCAACCTTTTGGACTCAAAAGCCTCCAGTATTCAAAGGACCCATGATTTCTGCTATTATAATGACTATAACGTCTAGTTTTTAGACAGTTGTTTTTTTAATTACAGATCTGACAGGGTCAGTATGTTAAATTAATTAACCACAATTCATTAAAACTGAATGAATGTTATTTTATAGAAACACAGTTTTTATTTAAAGACTTTTAAGTCATTCTGGGGCCCTTGAAGGTTTACTGACGTCCCCTGGCTTAAGAGTTATAAGATGCTTTATAACTTGGACAATGTTTGTACACAATTGTGTTTGACTGTCTTGATGGTAATAATTTGATTGTGTATTTTTATCTTTAATAATGCCTTGCCTTACTTTAAACGTTACTGTTTACAAACTGAAGGATGAATGTATGATGCGAGGCAGATTTTTTTGTCAGAATTGTATTTTTTACTTTAGTTTTGCACGCTTTAATCGTTGCTCGTAACGTTTTCTCTTTGTTAGAGTGGTGATGGAGAGCTGGCGAGTCTTAGAGACAGCTACGTGTCATCTCTCAATAGTTTGGAGGAGGAGAACAGGCAACTGAGACTGGAAATTACTGAGCTGCGAGCTCGCATGGAAGCCAACAACCAGACCTGGCAGGACAAGTACGAGAGAGCGTTAGTACAAAGTCAGAATAAGAACGCTCAGAACAGGTACTTGTTACTTCAACATATAAAAAAAGTTCACTCATCTTAACACATGCTGTGACAGTTTGGGATAAACAAAATTTTTTAGGGATTTTATGATTTTTCATCATATCATGAATGCTCCTTAATTATGCAGAAGTATGACATTTACCATTTGAACTCTTGGTACAAGAATTGAGGTTTCCTTGCTTCATGTGATACCAACAAGTATACCCGCATGTTCAATAGCATTTAAAAGTTTGGGTTATCAAGAGGAAACTCAACAGAATTTATTTAAAATAAAAAACATTTTTAAAGCATGTTACAAAAACATTTAAAATGTTATATAAATGTCTTTACTGTTGCTTTTAATCAATTTAATGCAAAATGTAATATGCATAATGCAAAAACAAAATAACTATCCAGACTTTTGAGTGGTAGAGTATGTAAGTGCCTTCTGTTGTGTTTTGTGCTGTCATAGATCTGATGTGGATGTACAGCGCAGACACCAGGAGGAGCTGCAAGCCATGGAGACTCGGATGCAGGAAAGAGCTTCACACTATGAGGATCAAATACAGACGCTCCTCAAGCAACTTGAGAATCTGTCACAAACTTCCCCTCGTCGCCCTGATGGCCAATCACAAGAGAGCAGGATAGCTGTGTCCCCAACCCACTCTTCTGCATCATCTGCCTCATCTTCATCTTCAAGCCGTAAAGCCCATAGAATGGCAGCTCTTCTTAGCACAGCAGTTAATGGAGAGGAAGTTCAAGCTTCCAGCTCAGAAGACAACTTTCTGCCTTTGGTTAGTAATAGAGATTTGGGTCACTGACACAATGTTTCCATCTGTATATTATATTATATATATATATATATATATATATATATAGCAAGATTTATTTTTAGATATTTTATGGACACTGCTATTTGCCATTGCCGCAATATACTGTACACCAGATGGGCAGCAAGAATGAAGAAACTGTAAATAATGATGTTATACTTGAGGAGAATTTTGTTGCTTTTGACACAGTGCTTTTATAAGAATGATACATACACAACAGCCTTAATGGTCATTTCCTCCCTCTTCCTCCAGGACTCTGCTGGATCTCCAAATGGCTCAGTGACTACACGGTTTCTAGAAGAGGAAACGCTAAGGTCTCAAGAGCTGCTTCAGAGACTTGACACCCACATTCAGAGCATGAAGCAGGAAAATGCCAACACGGTCTCCAAATACCTGGGCAGGGCCGGCCGGCCACAAAACGGCCACTGAGTGCCTTGATCTGAACTTGCAGGGACATTTACAGGTGATGACTTATCTATAGGGCCATTTCTATTTGAGAAGAAGAATGTGTTTTGGCAACTAGCCAGGATTCATAAAAGCTGCACGGTGATTGGACAAGATCAGTACAGCAAATGACACCAAAGCAGTGCCATACAACTTTTTATGTCCCAAAAGTGCTAAATACCTCAATGATTATTGCACTAGTGAAGGAATGACCCCAAATACACTCCCTATTCCCTTGACCTTTCATATGGCCTCTTGTGTTTTTTGAGCACTTGAGACATCCGTACTGTTTTGCTGTGCCTTTTTCTTTCAATATTTATGTACAGTGTAACCTAACAATACATATAAAAAAAATTGTAAACCTACTGACAAGGTTGTAAAGAGTATGTGTTTTAAGGGTTGAATTAAAAGAGCTTGTTTTCATAGCTATGTTTGTTATGGGAGTGGATGAGTTTGCGTGAATGGTTTTATTTCCTCATCACTTTGCGCTTCAGGGAAAAGGCTGTTTTGGACATGTGATGGGATCAGATACATTCTCTGGGGTTGTATCCTGTAACAGTGTTGCACAGTGTTGTAACAGTTGACGTCAAACACACAAGTTTCTCTAAGTCTCCACCTATGTTTAGTGGCCTATCGCAGCTTGCTTTAATGATTTAGTACAGTTTCACCCCAAGAATGCACAGATTGTGCCAGGCCTGTCGGTTTGCAGCACACACACAAACTACAGCAACTCACACGTTCAACATGAGAAAGCTCATGGAATGTTAATGTCATCCATGTGGGATCCTGCACATGGAAATAGCTAAAGGCTGTTATTGAGCACAGACTCATATATTACCAACGGAGTGATACTGAGTGGGAGACATGTGCTCCCTTGCTTTGAGAAACGGGGGGGAATAGGAATATCCTAAATCTAATTTGTTTTGGAATGTGTCTCTTTTTTTTTTTTTTTTTCTTTCTCGCTCCTTCTTCCCTTCCTCAGATTAGCAAGTGCTGGAAATATGTTTTGCCGGGCTCCGGTCCAGCGGTTTTGCGATTGGAATTCCGTAACCCTGGATACCAGGCCTGCAAAGCTCAACAAACAGCACTGAGGAATTTGGCAATGTGGACGTTTACTCTTTTGCTTGCAGAGGAAAAGCATTTTTGATTGCAAGGATCTTATGAATCTTGGGGCCCTGGATAAAGTCAAGGGCGAACTGACAGATTAATCAACGCTTGACTTGCTTAATGGTTGAACTGTGGCCAAGAATGCACCTGATAATTTTGTTTTGAACAGTCAAATCTGTTGCTTTAAAAGGTCAAAACATTCAGAATGCAATTCTTTTGTGCAATGGACTTTTTGTAAGGTGGAAATCAGTCATAAAGCTTGAACGTCTAGCTTCAAACCTAAAGGCATAGTTCAACCCAAAAAGTGAACCGTTGTCCTTTACACTTTACACTTACTATGTTCTTCTAAATCTGTTAATGTTTCTTTGAATAATACATCTTTTTTTTTTTGTCCATACAGTGAAAGTCAGTGGAGTTCAATGTTGTTTGGACCCTCAACGTTCTGCAGGTTTAGAACGACATGACAGTGAGTAAACCAATAGAGGGCGCAATCACGATTCCCAATGTATTTACACACTCAGATTTTCATCCTGTTCTGTACATTTGTAATGAATATTTTTGCAAACAGATAAAATGGTAACACTTTATTTTACAGCGTTTTGTTATACATGTTACTTATAACCTTATATAGTAAGCTAATAATGGTAAATTATACATGATTACAAGCAGTTAATGTTAATTAGCTCATATTTGTGCAATTACTCCAAAACATCTTACATTAAAGTATAACAGATAAAATAATTATGAGAAAAATCCAGAAAATGTCACTTGGCACAACAAAATAGTAAGAGGAAGTGTTTAGTATTTTTTTTTAAATAAATAATTACATTTTAATTTATTTATTAGGAAGCATTTATTTGTCATAAAATTATTCTATAGCAATAAAAAAAAACAACAACTGATATTTGTTGCCAAGCAGGCTTGTTGTAATATTAATCTCTTTCGTTCTTTAGCACGAGACCATAATAGTGGCTTTGATCCAATGTGAAGTGGATGTTTCAGCTATAATTCATGGCATCAGGTGACTTCTATCCACTTCTTTAAATAACATGAACACTAACATTTTCCATTGACCACACACCGCAAACACACACACACAGAAACCGACTTGAAGTAAACAAGTATCCACACTGCACTATAGTAGTGCACAAAACATACATTAACATCTCAAAAAACCATTTTAAAGTGTGAATTAGTTTTGTTTTTAACATTAACATTCATTCAAGTAATTGTAGCTTTGATGTTATGTTGTGTTAAAGGCACAGTTCACCCAAAAATCAAAGTTTTATTTTTTTCTACATAACACAAAAGATATTTTGGATATTTGATATTGTTGGATATTTAAGTTCTACTCCATACAATGAAAGTGGAATTTAAAACATTTATGAAAAACATTTCATATTTCACCAACCGTTATTAATCGTGTTTGTGAAGAACGGTGTGTATGAAATGATGCTCTGTGGATCAGTGAGATAGAGATGCCATGAATGTTCCAACCAAATGCATGTCTCGCTAAGCTTTGAGATCAGCTGAAGTCATGTGTCCTCAGAGGCAGAACTATCAGAATGATCTGACCCTCAGCAAGAAAATGTTCCACTACATAGCTTCCGATAGACAAACATGCGCAAATGTGAGGTGTAACCATATGCTTGTGAAACTACAGAGGTGAAGTCATGGCTGGCCTTCAAAATGCACACAGCGTCATGTCAGAGAAGCTTTTGTTATGGTAGAACTGCAGCCGAAATAAACAGACAAACATCACTGACCAGGAGCTAGCAGCATCTCCACTTAAAGTGCTTAGAACTGTGACGTCTTTATCTCATACCTGAATGTAGCTTGCTTGCATATCTGAGCTTCTAATGTGACTCCAACAGGTGTATGTGTTGTATCTTTACACATAGATCACATTCAGTACATTTAGTTCCTAAAAAGAGTCAAATGCCATTTCTGTCTGCACAGGAATTGGAGTCGCGTTGTAACTGCAGACATGAAAAGGACTGAGTTCGGTATCACCATGTACTGTGAGCTGCTGTGTGTACAGCTAATAAAATAGAGCAAGTACGTCTATTTTCCTAATCATGTACTACCTAGCATTTCTATATTGCCTAAATTGTCCATGCTTTGACTGTTTTGCTGTTGTTTTCCATGTTAATGACTACTGAAAAGTAGTTTGACCAATAGCATGCAAGCATCCATAACTGAAAAATGATGGTGTATGAGAAGGTGGGGTTTATAGAGGATGATCAAATTGGTTCAAACACAGGTACATATAGCGTTTTGGGACTGTAACTGTAACAATAATAACAAATTATCAATTTGTATCTATTCATTCCATTTGTTTCATATCGTATCTAAGTTTTATTGTTTGGGTTTCATAGGAAATTTCTATCAAATGTATTACATTTTATACTAAGTAGCCTATGTAATAAAATTACATACTAGCCTTTTTTTAATAACTAGTTGTATTTATAACATGTTATCCAGACTAAACATACACACTTAAAGAGAGAGTTCACCAAAAAAAGTAAAAACATAATTAATTCATTTACTTACTCTCAGGCCATCCAACATAGGTTTTAAAACAGGAAATGCGTTTTTTGGTAAAACCGTTGTCTGTGGCAGTTCATAAACTGCCCAACTATGGCTGCTGGTTTATGAGAGCCAAAAAACATACAAACAAGACTAGATTAATACTCCTGTGTGGCTCCTGATAATATATTGAGGTCTTATGAAGCAGAACGCCTAGGGAAACAGTTCTCAGGAAAACAAAGCCAAAACCCTGACATTTCGGGTGATTTAAAAATCCCAGCCAGAACATATCTGATAAAAAGTGAATGTATGGTCACTCTAAATGAATGATGTTGATGCAGTCCATTATGGTGTGTGCTTGAGCTTGTATATTTTTCTGTGGGGTATGTTGTGCTGTGAGTGGGCAGTCATTTTTAGCCATTTAAGTGTGCTGTTACAGCCATATTGACTGATAGCCTTTGACCTTTACGCATCCTTGTGTCATCTACTGTCTTTCATTCAAAGAGAACTATATAGAAATTAAAGAAAATAATAATAATAGTGACATTAAAATGTACATTAATGCATAAAGTATATATAAAGTAGCCCAAAATTAATAGGATAAATGTAAAAGAATCTGTGCATTATAAGAGCTATGTAAATTTGAATGCTTTTTCGTTAGTTATATAAGAGCTTAATATACAAACAATAAAGATGGATGCACATGTATCCTTTTTATCACTCCTACAAACACCTCAGATACTGATAAAATACTTTCTGCTCGGGGAGTGATAACATTTTATTGCAGTGTAGTCGTTTATAAGTTTCAACAACTGTCTTACTCGAAGTTGCAGAATGATTATTGAAAAAAAATTTTCTTCCTTTGTCATTTAATGTTTCACACACTGGAGGGTTTATCCATATGACTAGTCTTTCACGAAATTGTTCAGTTTCATTTGACTGTTTGGAAGCGCACTTCCTCCTAAAATACATGTGCATGTAATATAAAGAAGCTTCACTATTCCTTGTTTGCTTTTGTTCTTGGAAATAACCTTCCAAGTGCAACAATTGCTAGCAAAAGTAAAATTCTTTCTTCCTTTTTCTTCTCAGGAAGCATCTGTTGCTTTTGAAAGCCTTTGCATATAGCCGCTCTCAGATAACTTGCATTCCTTGACGAGATAAGAGGAGCAAGAGACACTTTCCCACGATTGCTGTTGCTGACCGTACAGCGCTTACGCCTTTATCTTGCATTCCAGAGCCTGGCGAAACCTCCGGGGGGCAGCGTGCCTCACTTCCAGCCCACAGTCTGTGTGTTTGTGTACATGATTGTGCATGGACGAGCTCATTGTTCATCTCTGTCGTGAACAGGGAATAAAGGCCTGGCTGGCGAGAGCTCAAATCAGACCTCTCCAGACGCCCTCAGGATTCTCTAAATGTCTCGCAGACAGATGTGGGGTGCGTTTTATCAGCATGATTCAGTGTGTGAGGAACTTGGCACAAATAGCTTGCTTATGAGCACCTCCATTCAAGCCATGGACCAAGACTAGTCTCCTTTGCCCTGAATATAGCAATATATTCCTTATCAGTTTGTCCATGGGGAAGTTATTCAGCACCGACTACTCACCCTTATCTGGGTTCAGCGTGTAACAGAGATAGTAAATCTATTCTATTACACATTTTACAAAGCAGTCAATGGACAAAGCCATCAACCGTTTTAGCCACGTTTGAAACATGCCTATTTAGCCTCTTCCTGTAGCTCGGTCCCACCCATGGTGATATGGTGCCTTCATACCCTGATTTGAAGCGTGCCGCCACTTTCTTATACAGCAGCCAGATGGAAACATTTATGCAGTTGGTCAGCTATCTGATCTAAGTTCAGTGGAAACAGGCTTGTGTATCTGTGCTGCAGTGTGTGAGGTAGGAAGAAACAAGGTTATTTTGGCGCCTTCGCATAATGAACATGGCAGTAGGATTGGTATGTGTGTTACAAGTGGCAGCAAGCAACTTTCCTTTATTTATTTGAAAGTCTTTTCTTTTAAGATATTAGAGGCAATGTATTAATGTTCTGATTTAATATATTTGTATTTAACCTAAACTCTAATTGAACGTCACAGATGGTGATCATTATGCCTTCTGTACTTTTCATTAGCCTGTGTTTGGCATTTTCCATGAATGTAAAACAAGTCATCCAAACCAAGACCACATAAAATACCTACGTTTTATTATTTTTAACTGTGTTTACGTAGTTATGTAAAAATGTGTTTGTTTTGAGGTCATGTACACTTTTTGAGAATTTTTTTTTTTATAGGAGAAACCCTGCTGGACTCGAGTAAGAAATGATGTTTCGTATAAAGCTTACACTTAAACTGATATTTTATTCACCTAAATCATATTAGCTTTTTTTTGACGAGATAAATTCATGATGTTTTAAATATTTACATGCTCTCTCTGCAAACTGCCAGCCAAAAAACACTCATTGGTTTCGTTCTGTCCTAAATGACATGAATAAAATAATTTATATACATAACATTTGTATTAATATTATTATTATTGTTGCTATGCATGGGACTTCTGTGTAGGACCTTGAGTTAACTTAAACTTAAAAACCTCTACAAATCGGTAGCAGAAGAATCCAGAGAATGCTATTTCTAATAACTCTGAGATAATTATAAGGCAGGATATTTTCTCTCCTACATTCTGTTTTTAGGTGGGACTGTATGATGAAGGTTCACCATAAGCCTGTCATTGTGGCTGGCCGTAACCTCTGTTATGTAAAACTGTATTGTGTCACAGATTCTTTGAGCTCTAATGAGGGCAGCCAGTTGGAAACTGGTCATAATTAGATTGGGTTGCCCTGTGAGGGCAGCATTCAATCCCTGCTCTGCCCATCTCTCAGCTATGCAGCTCTGAGATCTTATGCAACAGAGTGGACACACACCCCAGGGTGTGTGAGAATGCATTTTTGGGTGTAATTCTCTTGTGTTGGTAGCAATAGACTTGATTTTGTGTGTGTGTGAGTGACCTTTGCCTTGTTTTTAGGACAAAAGCAGAAAATAAGGATGAGAACACCTTCATTTGTGAATCAATGGCAGCTTTGGGGCCTGAGGTGAAGACAGTCATTCTTATTCAAACCTTCTCATAACTGCTGCCTTTCTAGGAAGAAAGCTTCGGCCTGTTATTTTATTTTATTGAGTTTTAGTCATGTTTTTGGTAAATGGCTTTACTGTGAAGTAAAAGGATGTGAGTTAGGTGTTTTCAATCCTGAAGATTATTTGCTTTGTTACAAAACAGAGACTTAAATTGTTACAGTGGTTCGTTCGTTCTGACAAGGTAGCATTTCAAAACATACCAAATTTTGTTTCTGCAAGTCACATGTGAGTAAAACCGTTCACATTTTCGATCGGGCCAAGATCATCTTGTTCAAGTCAGACTGATTATTTTGGTGTGGATCTGAGCACGGTGTGAACCAAACTAAGTTTTTAAACAAACTCTTTAAATGAGCTAGGTGTGAAAACACCTTTAGTTTATACTCTTTAGATTAAAACTCTTCCCGAACAGGGTTTAAGACTAGTCCTAGATTAAAATAAATGTTAAGAGCTGTCTAAACTGGAAAAAGCTTGCACTGAGATATCTTAAAATACATCATTGTTTGGTCTTAAAATGCTCACAAATGATGCATTTTTTTTCTTTTTTTAATTCTTAAATGTCTAGCAAAGGTCTAGTCCTGGCTTAATCTAATTCCTATTCGGGAAACCTTAATGCTTAAATGGTTCTTCGCAGTGATGCCGTAGGAGAACCATTTTTGGTTCCTCAAAGAACCATTCAGTCAAAGCTTCTTTAAACCAATTCTTTCTTACATTTTTAATCTGAAGAATCTTCTTTTGCCACAAAGAACTTTTCGTGAAACAGAAAGGGTCCTTCTATGGCATAGCGAAGCACCTTTTATTTTTTTAAAGTAAAGGAATTATTTACAAAATGGCTATTTGCGCTTGATATAGTCACATCTAGCTGTAGCATTCTAACATCACAACGTGGGGTTGACACCAAAAAAGTTCCTGAGCAGGATTTCATAATCCAGAATAAAAAGCATGGCTAAACTTTCTACTAAAGTGTGAAATGTTCCTTTATCCAGAGCAGGTTTTTGAATGCTCAGAACCTGGGGCTAAGTGCTGTGCTAAAATCCCTAGAAATAAAAGAATGTTCCGGCATCATTTACTATACCCCAAGTATAGTACTTTCTTTTTTAAACCATATGACTTTCTTGATTCCTAATTTGTAAACCACTTCTACTGGTGCTTTTGTTTCAGCTTTTGCATCTTTAAAACTCCAATTGTAATTTGGTGCTACATGAAAGAAAGCAAGTCATATAGGTTGGGAATGAAATGAAGGGGATTACATAATGGCAGAAGTTTCATTTTTGCATGAACCATTGCTTTAGTCCATGCTTGTTGATGTGTTGCATAAATGTGAAATATTCATCATTCCTAAATTCTTGAACCGCACCAACTAATGGCCTCCAGTCATTGTATTTCACAGCCTTTTCCTTTAGAGAATTCAACTTCAGGTCAAAATAGACCTTTTTACCTCTTAATGGTTTACATTATTATGCAGTAGTGGCTTAGTGCTTCTTATCTGGACCTGCCAAAATAAGCTGACATTCCTTTTGGCTGTTGAATGCGCTGGATTCTCATTTGCTGTTTTCCTAGGACTGCAGAGGTGGAAGGGAAGTGTGATTGTGTTTGAGGAATGTGCAGGGAGAGGGTGTGCCAACTTTGGAGGGTCATAACCGAGGCACGTTGTACATACAGGAGTCTGATTTCTCCATACGCTCTTGTGTACTGCAGATAGGGTCTAACAGGAGGGATTGCCTGTTTACATTCTTACTTGGAGGATTGACGCAAACTCACCAATGTTTTGGTTTTGAAGTCCCCTTAAAAATGTGGTGGGGGTAAATTTGTAGATTTGTTTCAGTGTGTGAGAAAAAGGACTGATCTAGAGTTGTTCTTATTTGGGTGTGTGGTGTAGACTTGGCTCCACAAGGCAGTCAGAGGGTGTAAACAACTGGTAAATTTCTCCTTGTCCCAATTGGTTTTCTCTGCATATTGGAGACCGGGGCTAGTTGTCACAGTCTGTAGCACTCAATATATTGAGTTTTATGAGTTATGTCCTCCAAATAATATTACCGTATCATCATAACTGAAAAAATGATGCTTGTGTTGGAACAGATTATCTCCTTTTTTGCAGCAAATGTTTTAAATATTATAAATGTATTCTTACCTTCAAGATGGAGTTTCTCAAACAAAACACTTCTGTTTACTGTCATTTACCAAAATCTTCTGCAACTGCCACCAAGTTGGCATTTAATGCAGGATTATTACTGGTTGGCTAGTTTTCCTCACAGTGCGATGAAAAAGAGATTTAAAAAATAAATAAATAAATCTGTTGCATTTGCAACATGCAAATATTTGTGTCTGCCTGAAGAGATGCATTAACAGCTGTTTGTTTAGATCGATGTTTATTTCATTTCTGCACCAATTAAGTGAGAACAATCATATCAGAGTCATATCAGAATTGGCTCTATTACGTCACTCGTGATTTTTATTCATCACAATTACGCACTAGCAGAGTCTGACCGAAGATTTTACATACTTGTAGTTCTTAGGTTAATATGGAAGACAGCTGTGAACCTAGTCAGTGTTGGGAAAGTGAGATTTAATTCATAAGTGAAGCCATTGAAGCCAAGCTCCATTACATCAGCAATTTGACCAGCCAACATTATAATGATGGTTCTCATTTTAGTGTCAGTTAAAGGCATAAGGCATGTTGGGAGTAGAAAAACTCTCAGGCAAATCTCAAATCGCAGACAGAGTAATCTTTGCTCAAATACAACCATCTTTTCAACAAATCTCTCAACTTAAATCCACTTAAATGTTGTTTCTACAGTAACACAAGTTACAAGAAGTTGTGCATACGTATTACAAAGATGTTTATTTAAGGTGGAGATTGTCAATGTTACATCTTGAGTAGTATAAGGTTGCAATCATCAAAACAGTACATTGAGCCATGATCAGGCCTGTTGGCCAGTGTTTTATTGCTGTCATACCTGGTATGTGGTCAATCTCTGTTGCATCTGATATTTCAAGTTCTTGCATTAGGGAGGATACCGTTGCTAATGCTGAATTATAGTTGATGGAACCCCGAGAAAACATGGAATGCAAATGCTTTTGGTCTGGGAATTTCTCCTATACTTATGGTCAGGCCTTCACAGAAACTGCTCTGCAAAATTCTATATTCCTCCATACCGCACATATAGAAAAATATTTTGAATACTTTGAACATAATTTTAGCTAGCAATAAGCTCCATTTAACAGATTTAACCATATTTAATTATAGTTCATAGAACGACACAGATTTTCCCTGTGGAAAAAGATGGGAAAAGATGTGCTCAGGATTCACGTGGGTCTACTGATGAGTAAACAAACCAAGAATTTTGCCGATTACTGTGCATCGCAAAGCACGTCTTCCCTCAGATCTCAGCCGATGCTCCTCATTAGTTCAATCGTTATGATGTAAAAGAGGTCAGGGGTTATAGGACGAGAGCGGGTCCATTTAGGAGGTCGCACACACTCTTATCTCATCCATCTAAAAGCAGGAAATGATAGCACACTGCCTCTGTGGATCCACAGGGAGAAATGGAGGCATTTGTGGAATCCAGCATGACAGCAGGAGGCCATACAATAGGAGTGAAAATGTTAATGTGTGCTTACAGGCATGGAGCAAAGACTGTGAACTCCTACTGAGTTAATGGCCAATCAGATTCTCTTTTATTCAGCTCTGTTTGATCTTTTATAATGCAGCAACAGATGGGGTCATTCGAATTTATGCAGTGTTTTTCATGCCATCTTGGTACTTGCATCCACATACCATTCACAGTTTTGAAATTCAGAGAGCTCATTGTAAAATAACAGTGGGGTGAAGCACATTCCTTTGAGGAGACAGAGATGTGTTTTTCATCATATTTGAGGCCCTTCTCCAAAGTTGCCTCATTCCTGACATGTTTTGTTCTCTTTTTCCCTCGCTTTATCTAAATGAAGAAAGCTGTACATTTGTATTGTCATCGCATTTAGTGCATAGCTGAGTATAAAGACAAACTGTGCAATGTAAAGTACCGAAAACATTACTACTCAGCATATTAACAAATATATAACATTTGTAAATGTTTTTGATGTTTGCTAACCCTGCATCTATTTGTTATATGTGTGTGTATATATATATATATATATATATATATAAACTATTACTTTTATTTAGGTGTACTATATATTTATTTATTTATCACAATGCAGAAAAGCTGTAATATTCTAAAGTAATATTACAATTTAACTATTATAGTTATATACATATAGTAGTCAACACTTAAAGTGAATCAAAACCTTTCATCAGATTTTTCCTTTTTTGAACTCTTTTGATCCACTTCATATGATGCCTACTGTATATAAAATATCATTTGTTCACTTTATTTTATTTGTTATTATGTGTTTATTTCTTTTCTGCAGGCATTACTCCATTTCTGTCACATGATCCTTCAGAAATCAGTACTTCATATTTACTACTTAATATTTTCACAGTAGAAAAGTCAGTAGTTGTGATTCTCAATATTTTGTGAAAACCATAATACAGTTTTTAAATTGTTTAAAATTCATTTCCAATAGATTTTAGTGTCGCTTTTGATCCATTGATCCATTTTTCTTTAAAAAAAAAAGATAAACTGGAAAAAATACTGTACAGATTATACTGCAGTGTCCTTTATTGTTAGAAATAAATAATAAACTGATATAAAGATGAGGAATAAGAGCCAATTTGTCAAAAACAGATGGAGATGCAGTCTTTCTCATGGCTGATGAGCAGGTGTAAGGTCAGTCTTATCTCGTCTGCTCTCATCCGAGTCCTGAGAAAGCTCCAGGCCTGTGCATGACATCAACCGCTCCATTGCACGCCTGACAAGGGCTATCTGCAGGTCAAATGTCCCTCCCGCCTTTACTGATCAACACACACACTTTCATGCACACAAACAATGGGAGGATGTAACCGGTCCTGCCCTGTCATGAGTCCTCCACTTACCTTACTGGCATTTTTTTTCCAATTTACATTTATTTGTGTGTGTGTTGAGGATTTCCTCATTCCGATCACTGACCGCCCATCTGCAGTGTCTTTCTGGTATGTCATCTTAAGCTCTACTGGTAGTGTGGTGAGGTGGGTCAGTCAGTCAGTACATTCCCGTGGTCAGTAGTAGGATGTTTGTTCAGTTGGCTCATGTTTTCTCAGGCTGTAACCTATGGCTATGCCGATTAAAGAGGTGCTTTAAGAGACAAGTAGACCAATGTTCCAAAACTTAGCAAAAATCAAACCTAGAAATGGAAATCATCTACAGTATAGAAATAGTTTTTATTTTTGTATGACCTAAATGGCCCATTCTGGCCATGTTTTGTGCTGCTGAGTATGTGTGTGTGTATATGTTAGTGCTGTCAAATGATTAATCACATCCAAAATAAAAGTTTTTTGTTTGCATAATATCTGTGTGTATGCTGTGTACAGCGACACATTATATAAAGACAAACCCATGCATGTATATATTAAAAAATGTTTATATATATATAATAAGAATATACATTTAAAAATGTATATACATATAAATATTGAAAAAATATATACTGTATGTGTGTATTTATGAAATATATTCCGTAAACAAATACTTTGAATGTGATTAATCACTTGACAGCACTAATAAATAAATATATATATGTGTGTGTGTGTGTGTGTGTGTGTTTATATTTATTAGTGCTGTCAAATTATTAATCACATTCATAGTTTTTGTTTACGTGTTTACGTAATAAATACACACATGCATACTTTTTCCCCAGTCTTATTACACCCATATTATTTATTTTTCAGTAGTGTATATGCTTAACATGCCAATAAAGCTTTGTTGACTTGGACCAGAAAACTATTTAACATTTTTGTATCATTACATAATTGCTATTTAATGTAATGAAGTCATTAATTTAAGTAAGTCTATATCTGTGCAGCTGCATTTACTAAATTAACTGTATTTGAGATTGCGTATAGAACTTTTCTTCACTGAAAACATATATGAGAGTTATCTAATTAAAAGATAAAATTAAGATCTTACATTGTTTTTTGGCTTGTTTGATTAAGTGTGTGAAGTAGGCCCATATGTCAGTGAGTTCACGTGTACAAAAGGAATGTTGGTCATGTAAAGACTCTCACCTGACAAATTTACTGCGTGCTGCTATATGCCCTGGAACAGAAGCCAGTACAGGGTGGTAAACAAGCAGTCGTCTTGTCTAAAACTCCAGACTTCCCCGTTCTGCCTCTGTGATGCATCGCTGGAATGCTGGGAAATGCAGAAATAGACACTAAAGTAAAAATAGTCACATATAATCTTTTTTTTTTGTCCTTTATGCATTCTTTTTGTTTCTTTCTGTTTCACATACACGTATTAACTGAGAAAACAATCCAGGGCAATGTCAGCTCCTCTAACGTCTCAATTTACACACTAGATCAGCCAAAGTTGAAGAGCAACAGATATTTGCCAAGACAAGAATGTGGAAATTCAGGTTTGGATGGAGGTAGTCCAGACAGAGGGAGAAACGGAGATGTTGGCCGGAGTTAGTCCATCACCTGTGTTCAAAGAGTACTTTAGAACTGTTTTGGAAAATATATATCGACATAAATAAAATTAGTAAATAGTAAAAGTAGTAAATTAAGTTAATTAATTTTTATTTTTTTAAAAAAATCTATTTATTTAGCAAGGATGCAATAAATTAAAGACTTTTACATAATTAGTATTCCTACTATTTTTTCAAATTTTTTTTATTTTATTTTTTTTTAAAGAAAAATATTAAGCTGGTTTCAACATTTAAATAAGAAGAAACATATTAGAATGTTTTCTGAAAATTCAGCTTTGACATAGCAAGAAAATGTATTTATTGAAATATAAATAAGTCATTTTGAATATACAGGGTGGGCCATTTATATGGATACACCTTAATAAAATGGGAATGGTTGGTGATATATCAAAATGGCCCATCTTGAAAAGTTTCCCCAAGAGGAGCAAGAGACTTCTTTTAAAATTGTATGTATTTATTTTAAACCCCTACATTTTTGAATGATAGCATATATCAGTAACACATATTCATTGTTAATTTAAGTCCCCCCCCCCAAAACCCTAATTTGCTGCTTATTAATAGCTAATAAGGTAGTTGTTAGTTTAGGTATGGGGTAGGATTAAGGAATCTAAAATATGGCCATGCAGAAATAAGGCATTAATATGTGCTTATGTATTAATAATATACATAAGAAAATAGCAAGAATTGTGAAATATATGAGATTTGACACTAATCTAATGTTACCGAAGAAACCTGATTTTACCAAGTGTGACATGGATCAACATCTTTGTTGACCCTGAAACAATATTGTGATTTACCAATCAGATTTAAAAAAAACAGTGTATAGTTTTTGTGAAGTTTAGGCTTACGATCTGTGTTTGGTGCTTGTAGTTCAGGTTAAGGTGTAGGGACATGGTCAAGAATACAATTTTGGATCTACAAGATGTTGTTCCAGGGTCAACAAAATATGTTAACCTATAGGAACACATCTTACTTAGCAAAATGTGCAGAATGTGGAACATTACCATTTGATTCGCTTCTTAAAAATCTTCAAATGTTCGAAATTGTACAACTTTATATATATATATATATATATTTTTTAAGGTTGTATTGACAACGATCCCAGATCTGTCATGTGGTCTCAGACGTTTGGCCTCCTGTTGTGTATGGATGTGTACTGTGGTCTGGATGAAAGCCTTTCAGCGTGCTGGAATGAACATGACTTTCTGATTCCAACTCATGTTTCTCTCCCCCTTTCTGTTCTTTCTTTCCCACACGTTTCCTCCCGCTCTCTTTGTGTCTTTGGTAGCACATTGTTCTGAATGGCAGTAGGAGTGAGCTGTGGTCTCAGGTAACTGAGTGGAAGTGAAGGCCTGATGGAGTCCTTCCAGTCCGGCTGCTGTATACAGAGCCATTACGCTCCTTCTCTTGTTCCCCTTTTTGGCTTTATGTGGTTTTGGCTGGGCTAGTTTAACACAGCCTCTGGGTATGGAGCCCCGTTTCCTGTTGCCCAGTCAAATGGTAATTACACTCTTTAATGTTAAAAGGTGAGTCGGCTTTCGTTCTTCAACTTTTGATGTGGTTATAATGGAAGGAAGTGAAGGAGGGCTATTTAAGGGGTCCGTGTGTCTCATGTTGCTTTTGGATAGGTGTTAAGTATATCACATCTGCATTGTCTTATTCTCGCACAAATTGGATGACTACTGTGATCCAAATATTCAAAATGGGTACACAACTCACAGTGACACAGCGTAATTTTTCTTGCATTAGTGCATAAATGTTCTTCATGAATCACACTTAATTTGAGGATGTAATTTTTCCTGCACTAAATATTTCTGATTCTTTGTTGATGTGTATTTCGCACCCTCCTCTTCCTCTTTGAGGTTTCAGGCACGTACATTGTTGCCATGAATTATCCCCCCCTCAATGTCCTCTTTTTAAAAGGCGTCTGCTTCACTTCCAGCGACACAGTTTCAGGGGTCAGGCTGTGTGTGTGTTAAATGTGTGTATAGCCGGAAGCACTCGCTCCAGACGCCTGGCTGCAAAATAGCAGGAATTGCGTTCTGAAATCCCAGGAAACATCCGTAATTTCTGCCCACATTCCTTTGCAGTTGACTGAGCTCTCTCTCCCCAAGCACCTCCCATCAGGAAGTGTCTGACAATGGGAGCAGAATGCCAGAAACAGGCAGACGGACAGAGCTGGGGGCAACCAGGGGTATCCAAAGTCCATTCCCCTTGCCCTCCTACCCTAATTCAACAATCTAATGCTTATATAACACACAGGCAGTGAGGGTTATTCACAGGCGATAACAAAACTTTGCATTAGGATAAAGCGTAATGAAAAATGACAAAAACATGTTTAATTTATAATAGTGGTCTTAGACTTTTTGACACCTCTGTTTACACTAAAAATTGTTGGGGAACACTATACTTAAAGCACTATACATTAAAGTAGTTTTAATGCATTCCTTATGTCTTGTAATGCAACTTATAATGCATTGTAGAATATCTTGATTATATATGTTATATTAAATTCTGTTATAATTATTTACATGAAAATAACATTTATTAAACTGCACATTATGAAGACTTATAATGCATGATTCTATTTTATAACCCTTTATAATGATCTATACATAAAGGCTTTAAGTAAAGTGTGTGTGTGGGGGGGGGGAATTGTATATCTTGTTGATTTATTGTTAGATTGCTCAAAAAACATACACTATCAAACTTTTGGGGGCCCCTTTTATTCTGCACGAACACATTAAATAGATCGAAATTTAACAGTAAGTAATATTAAGTATTAGTATTAAGTATTTAGTATTAGTTTTAAAACTAAAATTATTTAAAGAAAATATTAATTGCTTGAATGAACTTTTTGTTCATTAAACAATCTTGACAAAACATTAGTATTATTGTAGTGTTTACACAAAAACATTAAGCAGAACAACCATTTTTAACACTGATAATAAGAGACATTTTTTTCTTGCAATGTATTCAGATTACTTTTTCACGTTATCTTTTTACTGCATATTTTCACTGTATTTTTAATTCTTAAGTGCAGTCTGTGTGAGCAAAAGTGTCCTGGCGACCAAACTGATCTTATGCATTTAAAAATATTTAATTTATTTCTAAAAAAGAAATAAATAAAACATTGCATATTTTGCATGTCTTGCTCAAATAGTGTACTTCAATTGCTCTTATAGTAATTAAAATTCAGTAGTACATTCGAGAAATATGAAACTTTACTGTTGAATCAAGTCCTCACATAAAATTATTATCATGTTGGAGCTTTTTTTTTGATTTGCAGATTTCATATAGATGCCCACATTCTGCTGTACAATGATCTGATGCCGCTCAGAATGTATTGGTCCCTCAATGACAGAAAGCCGTTTACTGCCTGAAGCTACTAAGCAGTCATCGTCTTTGCTTTGCAGAACAAATATTGTTGGTGTCAATTGTATGCAGTGTTTGGTTTTCCATTCAGACGTTTGTTGCTCAAAAGATCAACCTTTTCACATTTTCAATGTCACTTGTGGTTGAGTGCGGTTGTCCAGTCCGATCTCACAGAAATTCTTTCATATTTTACAAGATGTCTAATTCGTACGTCCTCACTTGTACAAATTCATATGATTTTTGCTAAATTGTACGTATTTTACGAGTTGCGTATGAATTTGTGCAAATGACCTACACCTAACCCGCCCCTAAACCTACCCGTCTCTGGGGTTTAGAGTAGTCAAATCATATGTGTGAGGTTGTACAAATTCGTATGAATTAGCCACCTCCTAAAAAAATGTACAAATTGGTCATCAGACTGTTTTGGGTTGTCAGTACTGTTTAACAGTCTTCAATCTCTAGGACTCACAAATGAATTCTAAGAGCAAGTTTGGCTAATATTAGCTTTATGAACCGGTTATCTGTCACATCTTTTACACGTGTGAGGCACATGCTCGGTGTATTTGCTATCAGTCTGTTATTTTGTGTTTTCAGAGCATGCAAAACCAACAGGTCAAGAAGCCTTGATTCAGTTAATAAACCTCAAATTAATCTATTTATTTATGTAGCGATATATTACATTTTAAAAAAAGATGGTGATACAAAACATACTACGATGATTAAATTATTAGTCTTGATTTTACCTTAAGAAAAGATCACATTTTTAGATTTAATCATCTAATAGTAATTTCAGTTACTCTAAAAATATACATATTGATGCGATCAGTCATAGAAAACATGTTCCTTTAAACATGCAGATAAATACATCTTTCATTTTTTAGGAAGCATTCAGCATTATTAAGGAAATAGCCTTTGAAGCCAATTTATGGGAAGAACTTCCTCAGGCTCCATGCAGACAAAGAAAGAAATAGAAGGCGCCACAACAATCATGTTGCAACAATACTGTGAGATTCCAGTCAGCAGCTGGGTAGTGAGATACACAGCCCTATCCGGCCCTATGCCTTCAATCCTGCTCTCCGCCACCTGGCCTATGTGTGTCTCCATATGTGTGCAAGTCTTGTCACTAGGCTTCAGGCTTAGAAGCATCCATCTAATTTCAATGCTTGATGAGACAACCCATGAATTCAGTCAGAATGGCCTAGAGAGACAACTTTATCTGAGCTGTTGGGGGAGGTTTCCAGACCATCTGCTCTTGTACCAGTGTGTCCTGGTCTACATGTGACCCGATCCTTTTGGATGGTTATCACAAGGAAAATGCTAAATGCTATATCAGATATGGGCACTAAATGAGTATGGCTGCATGTCATGAGTTACATATGAGCAATGGGATTAATGAAATATGAGAACTCACTGAAAGTGTCTGTACTCACCAGTATATACACTGCTATTTAAACTTTTTTAATATTTTTATAGGAGTTTCTTATGCTCATCAGGGCTGTATCTATTTGATCAAAAATACAGAAAAATACTGTGATTTTCTGAAATGTTATTGTGATTTAAAATATACTTTAAAAGTACTTTAATTCCTTTAAAGCAAGGCTCAAGTTTCATCATCATTAGTCTTCTGTGTTACATGATACTTCAGAAATCATTCTAGTATGTTGATTTATTAATGTTGAAAACAGTGCTTAATATTATTGGAACCTGTGATACTTTGAGATATAATAAAAAATGAAAAAGAACAATGTTTATTAAAAATATAAATGTTGTGTTACAATATACACTACTATTCAAAAGTAGTAGCCACAAAAATAAAATACATTTTAAAGTATATTAAAATAAGAAACCAATATTAGAAATTGCAATAATATTTTACAATATTACTGTTATTTTTGATCAAATAAATACAGTCTTGATTAGCATCTATAAAAATATTACTGATCCCAAACTTTTGAATGGCATTGTGACTTCTTTTGTCATCAAAGCTTCATGTATTCTATCATAAAAACAGCAATACTGTAAAATAAATTAATATATTTTAAATTATTAGTTATTCCTGTGATGGAAAAGCTGAATTTTCAGCAGTCATTGTGCTCCAGCCTGCATTGTCACAATCCTTCACAAATCACTCTAACTTATTACTCAAGGAGCCTTCTTTTTATTATAGATTTTTGTGTTGCATCAAATTTTTGTGGAATAAGTATAGTTTTTTTCCAGAATAATTAAGAAAAGTTCAATGAAACAGAGATCTTTTGTAACATTACCAGTTTATTTTCTTTTTAATTGTTTCCTTAATGGGGAAAATCTTAAGAAATAAAACCTTACCAAGGAAAGAAAATCTTACCAACTCCATGCTGTTATTTGGTTCTGCGTGTGCGTGTGTATGTGTGTCTATTATCAGAAAACAGGCAGTTGGGGTTTTTAATGTGTGTGTGTATATATATATATATATATGGTGCATGTTCAAACTGTGGCAGGCTTCTTAAACAATTCCCCTTTATGATGGCTGAAAGACTCTCCTGATGCGAAGCTGAAACGTTATCCAGCCCAGACTCTTTTACACCTGCTCTCGTCATAATAGCTGTGTGGAATGCGGAGAGAAAGTGAGAGAATACCTCTTTTCATAAAGCTGCTCTGAGGGGGACAGGTGCTGTCAAGGGGGGAACCGTTCAGAGCTACATGGGGGACTGTTGGTAAACACATTAAGAGGAGGGGAGTTTATAACAGAAGTGGCTCAGATGTTTGCTTGACTGGGCATGAAAAATTCCTCACCATCAGAAGAACTGCTTGGAAAAACTACGTTTAAACTCAGTTTTGTTGACGTTAACCCTTTAATTTTTAATTGTGTATGGCCACAATAAAGATGCATAACATTGAATTAGCAATTTGCAATAGCAATATTTTCAGAGACACCATAAAATGTGACTAAATGTGTATTTTCAAAGAATTTCTGACTGTCAAATGGGTTTCTCAATAATAAACCATCAATGGTTATATATGTATATATATATATGGTATGAGTGAGGTCATACGAATTCGTACTAATTAGCTACCTTGTAAAATATGTAGGAACTGCTGAGAGATCGGACTGGTATTTTAATGTCACTATTGATGAGGATTGTATGATCTTTGAATAACATCGGTCAAGCTAGATATTTGAAATGTCCTTGCAATAGTTCCACTTTAGCACAATCAAATATACTTAAATGTATCATTAGTTGGACTTCAGCACTACTTCTACAAAAAGTGCATTTAGTTGTTGCAGTTTAGTGTGCTAAAAGAACAATTGCAGGGTTATGTCTTTACACATCCTTTGACACTAAACATAAAACCCTTAAAGTCAGTCTCAGGGGATTCTTGTGCAATGACTTTTTGTTTCAATGAATGCAGTTTGGAGATTTGAGAAGAGTTTCTCTGTATGTGTTTGTGTTTGAGAGGAAGCAGAGGGGGTTTGGAGAGTGAATCTAATGCTCTTCTTCCCAGACGTGCCATATGGTATCCGTGTGACAGGTGCATCTGCTACTGAGTTCCTCAGGCTTTGTTTACATAAAACAACAGCTTATTTCATCACACATTTACTGAATTTTCCATAAATACATATATATTTATGAATCTCACAGTTGCACTTTGTTGTGTACGGTAATCTGCCCTTTTGCATTTTTGTAGTAACGGCATGATTGATTGATATACTCTTTAAAATGTTTTAAGTAAATTAAATGGTCGTGTGTTTACTAAATAGTGTATGATGAGGGTTAAATATTGTCAGCAAAAACAGAGATCTGAAATCTGGTGCATGCTAAAGAGATTGTGTTTATGGTATAAACAAGCGCTGTTTATCTATTGAGTGCCGCAAACAGGGGAATTGGGCCCGTAGAAAATTGGAATAGTTTTCCGCAACAGTGATATCATGGAATGTCTGACCCTCTGCTAGAGACAAGGGCAGGCTTTAACACAGATTTTTCCAAACCCTGTTTTTAGATTGTTCCGCTGTAAGTAGAGTTTTTTTGGTGGTAAGCACTACACATGCTCCGTTTAAAGATTTACGGTTTAAGATTTAATGTTAACAAGAAATACTTCAGAGCAGTTAAAAAACGTCCTGTGATGTAACATTTTTATTTTGTTTTTTTTGTTTTTTTTATTTATTATAGGTAACACATTACAATAAATAAAGTTCTAAATGTTAACATTGGTTATTGCAACAGCTGATTAAAAAACATTTTGATTTATTAATCTTGTTAATGTTAATTTTCACATAAACTACATCATTTTGGGTTGAATAAATGAAAATTAATGAACTAACTGCAAATTAATGATGAACAAGAGTATTTATAAACTATTGATGGCAATGGTTTTCTTGTAGCATATTGGATTAAATAAAGATTTTTTCTATCTATCTATCTATCTATCTATCTATCTATCTATCTATCTATCTATCTATCTATCTATCTATCTATCTATCTATCCTGTCTATTACACCTTGATTCTTGATTGTTTGTTGCAATTATGTTATTATATTGAAAGACAAAATTGTCCTACATGAATAAATTCTATAAAAAGTTGCATCTGAAGTAAGAAAAAAAATCAACTTAATAATAATAATAATTTCACTAAAACTTTTAAATTATAATAAAAACTAAAAGTGAATTCTAAACATTCATAAATAGTATAATAATACATCAATAACACACACATATATATATATATATATATATATATTGCCCAGTTTAAAAATAGTAAATATTTTGAGGTGGAAGCTTATTATACATTTTGAAACCATACATCAACTGCCCTTAAATTACTGAAAGGGCTTTATTTTATAAAGACACATTAAGTAATTCCTGTCATGAACAGTTATTGTAGCTTGTGAGTGTTTTCAGTGTAAATGTCAGGTTTGTATTGTAGTCCAGCGCTCTAGGCACATGAACAGCCCTTTGTTCTTTGTGTGGACTCTGATGTGCTGGCCAAAGCCTTCATTGTGTCCTGTGAAGTAGAGAAGAAAATTGCAACCTGCCTTTGAAGGCCACTGTCAGTGAGATATTTAAAGCTCAAACGAGCGGTCAAAGAGCAGACGTCACAAGCGTGTGACAGCGTCCCAGGTCTCGACCCCCGCTATTACACCCCATGCACACCTGGATACCTAGAAAACAGATCCTTTTCAATGCAAGTTATGGAACATTTAGTCATCAAATACCAAAAAGATCCATTCCCTGATTTCTACTATATACCTCACTTTGAAAGAAAGCTCTGTCGCTCCGCTTTACGAGGGGAAGATTTAGATGATGCCCAGAGGGCTGAGACAAGAGCCCTCAGTATGCTTGGCCTCACCTGTCACAGATGATATCACAGTGGTCATGGACAACTACACATTTTCAACAGTAATTTTAAGATGTGTGCAGCTGTCCTTGCATAAGGAAAGGATTTTTTTGAAAGAGGTGGACGGGTCATTAGTGGAATACTGGCCTTCAGGCCAGGATGGATTTGGTTATTCAAATGAAAGGCCAAAAGGGCTGATTGAAATATGGCTGAGGTGATGAGAGAGATAGACATCACTGCCCCAGCAGCTGCGCTCTGACACCAGAAGAACCCTGATAATATACTGTCTAACCAACATTTATTCAGACACCTTCAGCATTTCTCACATTATTTCAGTTTATTTGATATAGTTTAGAAAGTTGTGATATAATATGACATGAACGTCCTACATCATCTGCTGGAACACCGCTCTCTTGTGAGCGTGTATAAATAAATACATTTCTTCAGTTTCAGGCCTTTATTAACCTCTAGAGCCACGTGACCCATTCAGAGCAAGATCATTTTTAATACAGAATTTGTCCGAAATAAGAATGTCATATAAGATGATTTTCGTTTTGGGTGAACTATCCCTTTAACAGAATTTATGTTGTAGATAAGTGCAACTGGGGTCTTTCTGTCATTGTCTGCAGATGTTACTGCGCATATATCTATTTAATATTTTACAAAATTAAGAAATGAAGAACCCATGGCTGTTATGTAATCTTGACTACTTGTTCAAAGTCTAAAAAAGCACTCACACACACACACAGTATAAACAGACACACAGAGCTCCCATTGTCTTGTGTACATGCAGTAGCTCATGCATGTAGACATGTTGTTTTTAAAGAAAAGGCTAATTAAGTAGAAAACCCCTCCTCAACCCCCTTTTCCCACCCATAATGGCCGCCACACTGGCCCCAATGCACATGCTAATGTGTGGAATGCGGCCATTTCCTCCTCCTCTAGGAAGACAAAGAGAATCAATAGAGAGACAATCTTCCCCCCTCTCCATAACCTTCAGTCTTGTTCTTTCTGAAGAAAAATACCTCTCTAGATATTACACATTCATCTTTATGAGGGAAAATCAATTTTAATGTTTAAATCCAAATTACATAATTAAAGAAGAAACAGATTAATGTGTATGTATATATGTCAACTACCAATATATATATATATATATATACACACACACACAAACACATTATATATATATATATATATATATATATTTGCAGCTGATGTATAAACATGTTCTATAGTGTGACAACAAAAATGTAAAAATAAAAATAATAATAATAACCTGTAACACTGGTAACAAGCTACACCGGACAAGCTGCAATTGTTATTTGTCAACTATATATATATATATATATATATGGTAGTTAAATA
>JAUMHR010000050.1:8419394-8432154 GCA_032361145.1 Enteromius fasciolatus
AGTGTAGTAAAACCGAATAACAAAGGTTACAGATCTTTGCGACTTTTACTGCATTCCTCTCACCGTTACAAACAAAAACGCCTTTAAGAAGCAGTACAAATGCGCACGGGGCTGAGAGTGAATGCAGTCCCGCGCACTGCCCCCCTTCAGCAGCGCGCTCCGCGTTCTCCCTGCGCTCGCTCGCCGAGAGGAGGCGGGGCGAGCGACAAGCGGAACTGCTTTTGATCCCCGAGGGACTCGCAGCCTTCACATTCCGCGCATTCCAGGGGCCGTGAACAATCGGAGCTCGGTCATTTATTAGCAGAGCCCCTCCCCTCCTGAGCTCAGTCTGCTGGAGGAGCTCTCCAGACGCGCACACAGCTCAAACATACGCATGGAAATAAAAAGCCGTACCCAACGAATTTCCTTAAGGATTACATCGTTAAACAGATAAACGAGTAAAGAAAGTCGTCCGTAACTTTTGGTCGTGATGCGATTGTGATTCGGTGAGTTTTTAAAACGTTTAAAAGTAGCTTGTTGTTGTAAATTGTCCCTTTTTTATGACACATTGCTTGGTGTCTATCAGTGAATGGTGCTTTTATACTGTGTGGTTTAATGTTTATTTAATACACTGTAAATGTACGATAGTATTTTATGAATTGCTGTGTAAGCTATATGCTGTAAATCCAACTATTTGACTTGTAGAATACATAAATGTAAATGTTTTTGTGGAAGTTGCCAAATTCAGGTTTAACTACAACAAATATAATATCCCCTTGTTTATAATGATTTATTTTGGAACATTTCAATGCATTACTACAGTTGTGATTGTAAAACAAAGGTGAGACATTGGAAAGGAATTTGTCTTTGTAGCAGGAAATAGTTTTCGCAACTTTGGAAAGTTATTGGAGCCTACCCAATTTTCCTACACTTTTAATTCTAACCACAATGTAGATATATAAGAGGAAACCCAGTGCATGTTGGGGGTTGTAGGATGGTGCCAGTGGTATTTTGGGTAAACGTGGTGTTGCTATGGGCAAAGGCAGTCAGCCTAGAAGCATGTAGAGTGAGGCACCACTCACTGGTGTTTGCTTTTGTAGAGTGTTGCAATGTAGATGAGCAACAAGCAAGGATTGCATTTTAATTATTTATGTATTTATTTTAACCAGGTTCACAGTCTAGTCCAAAGAAAAACTCTCATAACACACTATCATTGATTACTATCTGCAAAACAAAGACTGAAATGAGAACAGCAGAGGATTCATCAGGCACTGTGCTGCACAGACTGATTCAAGAGCAGCTCCGTTATGGAAACCCTACTGATCCTACTCTGTTGGCCATCCAGCAGCAGGCTCTGCGTGGAGGCAGCAGCGGTGGAGGTGCAGGAAGTCCTCGTTCATCGCTGGAAAGCCTAACGCAAGAGGAATCACTTTCCCCACAGTTGTCCACCCGGCAAGAGCCCCAGGGCCAAGAGCACCAGGGAGACTACCAGCATTCAGAGAGTCCCGTCTGCCACCTCTATCAGCTCCACACAGAGGAGCTGCCTACTTATGAGGAAGCGAAGGCTCACTCACAGTACCTAGCCTACCAGAGAGGTCAAGTAGGGCTTCAGCACGGCAGCCTGGAGACCCCCGTTGTGGTTGGAGGAGCCGAGCAAGAAGAGAGAGTGTGGGATATGAAGAGAGAACATGCTCGCTCGCTCAGCGAACACCTCATGCAGCTCTCGCTGGAGAGGAACTGTGCCCATGACATTATTCCCATGAGCTCATCGCATAGCTACCCCCAGCTCTCTAATAACCACTCTGGTCCTGTTGTAAACGAGAGGCCAATGCATGAGCCAGACCAACGCGGTCCACCCCCGGAATACCCCTTCATGGTCAGATCCCCTGGATATATGCTTAGTCATTCACAGGAGCATGGGCAGTATTACAATGAACCTCCCCCTGCTTTCCATTCACAACATCACAGGTACATTAAATTGATATTTTGATCGTTTATTTTACGTATGGGCACGTTGTGGTGGTTTGGCAAACTAATGGTTCATATTTTTCTCGATCAGGTTATATCCGACACAGTCGCAAATGCCCCGCCATAGCGGGCTGCCCACGTTGACCCCTGCTGGTCAGGATGTCATTGTTGGAGGATACAGCATCCCGGTGAACAACTGCCAAGTAGAGCAGCTCATTAAAGAGAACGAAAGACTGAGAGGAGAAGTGGAGAGCTACAGCGAGAAGGCAGCAAGGCTACAGAAGGTAAGAGAGGGCTCTTTGTTCCTTCTTAGAAACCTCCCAAAACTGGTATATCCTTGGTATTACCCTCACATTTTGCTGCTGATGCAAGAGAGGCAGCCTTGGCCTTTGATTTTCATTTGAGAACGGACCAACAAAGCATATGAAAACAAGAAATCAATGTGCGCTGGTGTCTTCTAGCAGCCTAAGGAGATTAGCCCTCTCGCCGACCGTGCAGGAATGCATGCAAGGGAGAAGATCACAAGGATTTCTATTTAATTTGAAAAGCACTCATTCCTAGTGACTGAGTTCAAATTCCCAGTAACTTATTTAGCATGTGAGACAACACTGAATTTACCCATGCCTGCAATGCCAAGCATTTTTTGGTAATGTGATAATGTCATCACTTGAATACCAGAGTGTCATGCCAGAACAAGGGGGGGAAAAAACGGGTTTATTTTGTTTGTGTTGGGTTTGTTTTGGTAAGGTTTACTGGGTATTGCATATGTCATTCAGTGGTGTAACATAGATTGAATTTCAGTTTGGATTCCACATAGTTCTTGGAATCAGAACAATTATGTCCTTAAAAGAATAGATAGATTAGTGGATCATGAAGTCGCCTTGATATGAAGCGAAAAATTTTACAATTCCAAAAGGGGAGGCCTCCCTGTGTTGTTCTGTTGCCCTCTTTGTTGGGATTCCAATGGGATGCCAATAAGAGCAGATGTCTTTACTCATCTCAGCGTCCGTGAATGAAGAAGGGGCTTTGCGTAGCCCACAGCTGACAGACTGGACTGCAAAGAGCAACAACCAGACCCCACAGCTGTGGATTCCCCGTCTGAATGGCCCCTTTTACTTTCACTCTTGAACAGAAACCCCACATAGCACACGGGGTCCTGCTTAAGAATTTAACCACGTATGTGAAATGACTATGTTGTAATTCAAGGAAATCAGTGATATTTCTCATCTTGTGTTCTGTAATGACAGTTTAAACCATTGTGGAAATATGTGCTCTTTCATGAGCCATTTTTGCGTCATAAATACCATACAGGTGCATATAGTGTGAAGTACTGTTCTTGTCTCTGAATGGTGTGCTTTCATCATGCACTTGTCCTTTGTTCCCCACATTTGCCTTTGGCATCCCGCCCTGTAGGGAGATGAATGTGCAGACACCTGGGACTCATAAGTGTTCTTTCTGGAATGTTGATTCAATTCCCAGTCGCTGAAGAGCTCTGTGAGAGTGATTCACTTGTGGGCAAGCAGCAGGAAAAGCTCAGCCAAGCACATTCCTCTCTCTTTCCCTTTCTTTACTGAATTGTTTTTGTCAATATGTCATTCTTGCTCTCTGATCGTAGTCTTATAGTGTTTAGGTGTACGAAAGACAGTATAGCTAACCCAAAAATGGACATTCTTTTGTATGCTCACCCTGATGAGTTTCTTTAGGATAAAGATGTTAAAATGATTTTCCCCTCTCTTGCAGCTCGAACTGGAGATTCAGAGGATATCGGAAGCCTATGAGACTCTTATGAAGGGATCTGCAAAGAGAGAAGCCCTTGAGAAAACCATGAGGAACAAGCTTGAGAGTGAAATCAAGCGACTTCATGACTTCAACAGAGATCTCAGGGGTAAGATGGTTCACATAGCTGAGTAATTGTCTTAAATATGAGCTACATGTTTAGGTATGAGGCGATAAATACTAATTGTTGACTCCCACATCAGACCGCCTGGATACAGCCAGCAAACAGAGAGCAGCCATGGAAGTTGAAGACAAGAGTCGGCATGCCTTTGCCAAACTGGTTGAGCAAAGTAAGAATTCCCCTTTGCTTCACTGTAAATTATCTTTCTCCCAATGTGCGGACAGTGCGGTCAACCATGTGAGCGGCCCCAGCTGTTCCCACTGACTTTTAATGTCAATGTTGTAGGCATTCCTCTAACAATAAGGCACTGCGTGATTATCATTGATGTGATTCCTGACAAAGCATTTGGTCTAATATATTTATTGCTAAGCGGAAGTGTTCAAAAGCAAAACTATTTTTTTATTAACCAAAATAAGTCAGTGAATAGCTGGTTAGGTACATGTCGAATTCTGCATCTCAGTTGTTTTTAGATTTCGACCACCAACCATTTTTAACACTGGAAGTAAATGTGACCTGGATTCCTGAAATATTTTCAGGTATTTTGGGATATTCCATCCTCCTGGAATGCTTTCCAACAGCCCCCACCTCTAGTTCAGTTTCTGAGGCCCTAAGCACCCCTTCTGATGGCCTGTGCACTGGCTCTCCATTTTTGGGCATATTAGTGCTAAAGAATTTAGAGCTGTGTTAGGGTAAATTAGATTTGTTTTGCTAATCCTAACAGGGATCGTTGTTGTTGTTCAGCATTTGATTTGACCCCTTTGGAATGGATATTTTTTCTGTTCCCCAAGGGTAGATGTATAAAGTGGTCTTTCATACTTGTGGATCAAAATGAGTTCACCTCCAAGTCTGAAACAGAGCAGTTTTGTGCAAACAAAAAGCCTGGATTTTTAAACATTTAAAATTTCTTGTGAGCCAACATATAAGCATGTCCAAGCCACAATTCAGCATTTCTAAAGAATTATGATGTGTAAGTTAACATTTATGACCTTGTGGAGCTATTTGCTTTACATGTTTACTGCCTGCCTCAGAGGCATTCCAGAGATTCAGTTGGTACAAAGACGTGCCTGTGTGTGTAAGTGGATAAGAGGAAGTCTGCATTCCTTCCAAAGGCATTTGTTTTGGGTTGTATAATCAGAGTAGGAGCAGAATGGAAGACTAATTGCAGTCTAATTTGTTTTCCATCTCGCAAGGCATTCAAAGTGACCCAGAAACAAGTGAGTTAGCTTTAGTATGTCCCTTTTCAACAAGCCAAGTCATCATAGAGCATTTCAGAATTCAGCATCCCAAATGGGAATTCACTGAATTGCTTTTGTAATCTGGGAATTCTAAAGCAGTCTGCAGTGTAGGTCAAAGGACACGCGGAAACTCTGCCACTCCCCTGCAAACCCAGACAGACATGTGTAAATCAAGCATGCCTCTTTTGTTCCAGACTCTTGTGGGAAGCTTATCCCCAGAGAATTGGTTAGAATGAGAGAATGCTCTGGACACACCCCAGTTCTACAGCATGGTCATTCATTTTGTGGCCTGTGTAACAACTAGGCATGACGAGGGCACAGCAAGCATTGCTTGTACCCTTGCTGTAGTAAGTTGTCTTAGTCCATAATTCTAATAATGTTTATCACTTTTTCTCCATAGATGAGGATCACCTTAGAGAGCGGGAACGTCTGGAAACAGAGCTGCAGCATCTGCACGTTTCAGGAGAAGAATGGAAGAGGCGCAGAGAAGCCTTGGAGCAAGCTCTGATGTCCGCTCAGACACGAAACAGGCAGCTGGAGGAAGAGTTACGTAGGAAAAGAGCTTATGTTGAGAAGGTGGAGAGAATGCAGAGCGCCCTGGCACAGTTGCAGGCGGCATGTGAGAAGAGGGAGGCGCTGGAGTTGAGATTGAGGACCCGACTGGAGCAGGAGCTGAAGAGCCTGAGAGCACAGCAGGTAAAAAAAAAATGAGACAATCTTTTGTGCACCCAACTGGTGAAAAAATTATGTTTTGGGTTTAACAAGTAAACCTGTCCTTTCTATTTCAGTGGCAGTCTCAAGCCCAGCAAATGAGTCCTGGGTCCTACTCAGACCTTAACATATCATCGCTGCATCAGCAGCTGAGGGAGCGAGAGGAGCAGGTTCTGGCCCTGGAGGCCGACATAACACGCTGGGAGCAGAAGTATCTAGAGGAGAGCACGATGCGTCAGTTCGCCATGGACGCCGCTGCTACTGCTGCAGCTCAGAGGTGAGTCAAAGCAAGTGATACAAGCCCTGCCTAAAAGGACAGGAAATTAAAAATACATTTGACATGAAGCTTGTGTAAACTCTTGTATAATGCTGTAATGCTTGTTTCAGGGATACAACAATCATCAACCATTCACCTCGCCATTCACCCAATAGCAGCTTCAATGAGGACCTGCCGTCCCCTAACCACAGACATCAGGAGATGGAAAACCGGTATGTCCACTATTACATTTCTCTTTCCACAACTGGAAAGTCCATCACAATTATTTTAACAAACTTTCCTGTAGTGTCCATGTGCCGTATCTCAAAGAAGTCTCTTTTATCAGGATTCGGGCACTTTATGCTCAGCTTTTGGAGAAGGATGCAATTATAAAGGTCATGCAGCAGAGGTCACGTCGGGAGCAAGGCCGACCTGAGTCACAAGGGCTACGACCTGCTCGATCCGTTCCCTCCATCAACACGGTTGACACAGCTAACAGCACCCGAACCAAAGGTGAGCATAGTAGCCATAGTCAGCGGTTTCCAATCCTGCAGAGTTTAGCTCCAGTCTACCTCCCTGAAAATTTCTAGCAATCATGATAACCTTTTATTAGATGGTTCAAGTGTGTTTAATTTGGGCTGCAGCTAAACTCTGCAGAACGCTGACCCTTCAGGAGAAGGATTGGACACCCCTATGTCTGTAACTTATCTGAACCAAAAATTACATAGACTTTCAACTAGACAGCTGGCAGCTTCTTTACTTAGCATCTATGTAATGTCGCCAAGAAAGAATGTGCAAACCGAAATAAAATGAGTTGTGGCGACTAGCTGGTGTTCTTGAAATAGTCTGCATCTTGTAAAACGGAATGCATTTCGCTGTTCTCTAGAATAGATCCTCCAGAATAGTAAAGGGAGTTTACAGGATGCCAAATGTTTGTGTGGTGGAATGCCTATGTTAGAACTGGTAATGAAACTGCTTCCTTTTCCGTCTGCGATTTTTAGGAAAGAGCCTCTCAGATGACCAGACGGCAGCCACGTCATTGCCCCCGTTGCCCCATCCACTAGCCAAAACCCAGTGTCGAGACCGCAGCACCCAGTGTGAAGAACCTTCAGATGAGACCAACCCTAAAACAGAACCTGCTTCACAATCTTCCACTGCTTCCAAATCTGGTGTGTACATGTACATGCACTGACATACAATGTGATAAATCTAATATGTAGTATCAGATGGCATAGACAATGCTTAACGGTTAGAACTTCTGTAATGATGGTGCATACTTGCCCTTTTGAACCAGAGTGGTTAAAGAGTAACCTGAGCACCATGTCAAAGCAGCGATTGGGGAGTAAACTCAAACAAAACATAGGGAAAGTTTTGTAAAACCTCCTGCCTTGTTTGCTCTTCAGGCATTAGCCAACAAAGCTGAATATTTTGTATTTCATTGCAGATTCCTCTGTTATCAACACAAACCAGATCAGCAGCGCTGTTGAAAACGACATGGTGGAGATTCTCATCTAAAATGAATGGGTGTTCAGCTTGATGCTGCCTGCTGTTCATACACACAGAAGATTCTCATTGGGTGTCCATCTGAGGACCAACCACATCAAGAGGATCCAGTGTTTGCTATGAGAAGGAGCTTGCCATTGAAGCATCAGACAGAGAAGATCAAATAGTGGGAGTAACTTAAAACTGATCCTCGCTGAAGGAGAGCTGAGCTCTCCTGACAGTTCCTCTACACGTTAAAGGACAGTGTTCATTCTCAGCCTGGACAGTGAGATGTAAGGTCTGAATGTGAAGTACTTGGACTACTCTACAGAGCTCCAAAAAGCTACCATTAGACTTCTTAAGTGCTTATAAACACATTGTACATGTTCTTTTGTATTTATGAGTATTGCTGCTGACTGTGTGACAGAATGGAGAAATAGGAAGAAATATCCCACTGTTGTGAAACTTTTGTTTTTGCATTTGCTTTTGGTTTGAGGAATAACCAAGGGCAGTGTTGTTGTTTTTTTTAACCAACTAAGTATACCGACCCGTGTAAGACTATATCCCACATTCCTAGATAAAAGCACAGACAAATATATCTCTAACTTTATGTGCTCCATGTATAGTAGATGTACCATCACAACTGCTTCATCCTTAAATATCAAGAAAAGAATAGTTTGGATTGTAGGAGGCCAAATACAGTTTGAACCTGGAGTCCTGGGATTAGACAATTTACCAGAATAGTTGGGTAAATGCCTTCACTAGCACTCCCTTTGACTAAATTATCATTACAGTTGGCGTTCTTGCTATAACTGACTGACAGCGAGTGCTTCTCGCTCCCAGATTTAGGTAGAGGAATGGGAAGCCTCCTTTCGGGGACAGTGTATGAGTACATGCTCTTTTAGCGACGCTTAGGGAAGTGTTACCCTTAGGAGGGACAGGGGGCTGACGTTTCAGATGCCATATTATTATTATTATTTTGCGCCCAGAACTGCAACCACCATGCTTGCCACTCCCTCGCAGACAAGCCGGAGCTAATCTTCCCACATTCCTTTGTGGCGGAATGCCCCTGCTCAGAAAAAAAAGGCTATCTGCAGTCTGACCTTTGGCCTTGTTTAAAACGGCTGGCATTTAGACTACCATCCTCTTTTTGACTCTGTTTATTTGTGTAGTGCTGCAGTAGCTGGTTCTACTGTTAGCATATATTACGCTAATTTGATTTTCGTGACTCAAAGGTTCTGCAATGTATCGACTGTGACTAGCCTTGATTTCTGAGACTGAGACTTTTCTGCCAGTTCGCAATCAAGACTACACTTGCATTATGGTGGGATAATGATATAAAAGGTTACCGTGAAAACAAACAGTCTTATCTATGTGGGTAATAAGTATCATACCATGTTAATTTAACCTTTCACGCTAAATGCTACTTTGTTAAATCGTTAAATGCTACTTTTGTTTTCCTGTTGGCTCTGATACAATGCACTTGCTGGTCAATGCTTTGTAGTGGAGTCATGCTTGTTTTGTTCACTATTTGGACTGTTTACAAGAAAGGGCTGTTTTGAAACGAGAGAATTTAATATATTTTGTGTATTATTTTACGTTTTGGTGTTTAGTAATGTGAACATGCCAAAGATTTGCATTACGATTAAGTTATATAATAAAATATGAGCATTAGCGACGTGAAATGTAGATACGCAGTTCAAACTGGTTGACCCATATTTGAATGTTGCTGTGAACTTCAAGAATGGGGAATTGTTTTGTATGTCATTTAACATTTCAGTAATTTGAATAAAACTTTAATATATATCTTTACATATACAATGTGTTGGCTGGTTTGTGTTTTGACGGTGAAGACCGATGCGCTTAGAGGGTGTGTATCCTCCTCAGATGTTACCATGTGCAAGTTTGCACAGGCTGCTCTTATCGGTGTCCCTTCTTTGGTATGAATGACATCTTTCTTTCAGAGCACAAGGGAGCCTTATTCACAACAGCAAAACAATTCTGCCACCTGCTTCACTGTTGGCAAGCGGTCTTCATAAAGAGAGGCCACATTCCAGCTTTGCTCTCACAGCCTCAAAAAGAACATTCCTCTCATCAACTGTGCAAATGTCAAAATGGAAGACATGGAAAAAAATGCAACACAGACCAAACTGCTATAAATGCATGAAGCACAATGATTAAATGCTTAGAACACAATTATGGAAGTAACTACTGTTTTGTGGGTTTGGATAGACATCATTTTAGCCTCTGTGAGCTCACTTTCAGCTCAAGAAGTGCATCCAGAATTGCTTACTGAACTTCATTTGAGGTGAAAGAAACAATGCTTCTCTGCGATTCACAACTCCACTCTAAAGGTATTGCACTTCAGAATCTAAGTAGCAGGTCATAGGTATTTTCACCTTCTGTTTTCATTACTATGAATTCAGACATGGTACTCCTTTCATTTCTGCTAGTAGGAAAACAAGCATATTAGGATGCAGGGTATAGGGCATTTAACTGCCTTAGGCAAATTAGAGCTAACCAGACAAGGGTCTGGAGTTTGCAAGCCAAATTGATTCAAAGCTCCATAGCTGAACATCAAGAGGAATTTGCCCCCTGGTAAAGTAAAACATGTTATAGCATTCCATTCCAAATGGGGAAGAAGAGAGATGTCTGACATGTCAGATAAGAAATAGAACTGATGGTTTTTCTTTTTTTTTTTGCACCCAGAGTAAAATTCTTCACATCAGATGTTGATCTTTCATAACTTAGGTGCAGTGAACTTCTCAGTTCAGTTATATATCTTTACATGATCAGTTTTGTCTTGAATGTTTCTGATTGTGGAGAAAGAAAAACAGACAAATGAGAATGCTGATAAAATGAAAATGATTGTATATATTAATATTAAATAATTAACACAACTAGATAATTTAATGATAATTTTTCATACTGAAAAACAGATTCAGTGCAATATTGTAACCAATGGGTTCCCAAGTTCAGTCCTGTAGAATTTAACCAGAACTTAAATCAAACACACCAGAAGCAGCTAATTAGGTATATTTGAAACCTCCAGGCAGGTGTGTTGAGGCAAGTTGGAGCTAAACTCTTCAGGACATTGGGCCTCCAGGATCAAGTTTGATGACCCTTGATGTAAGGTTTCTAAAATATCGCTCTTTGTAGTCCTGCAGAATTTAGCTCCAAACGCACCTGCCTGTAATTTTCTAGTAATCCTGAAGACCTTGATTAGCTTGATCAGGTGTGTATGTTTTGGTTTGGATCTAAACTCCAGGATCTCCAGAGCCAGAGATGAAAAACCATGCATTGTTGAAATCTTATTTAAAACCTCAAGAGCAGGATTCCTCAAATCTGGCCCTGTTCTGGAAAGTTTTGCCGTAACTCTCATCAAGGACACCTGAGCATGCTAATCAAGATCTTAAAAAGTACAGGTAGGTGATTTTGATCAGGGTTTGAACTTCTGGACCACTTTCCGGTGCCTCATACAAAAGTCTCACTTTTCGTATTTAAGCGAGTGGGTTTATAAAAAATGTGCCTGGTAGAGTTACACCTTTTCTGTCTGCTCTATCAGAAGCATTAATCTCTCAAGAACTTTGACTCCCAAGTTCTCTTCATTAGATGCATTTTTGAAATAGTTTTCTAAAGAATGCAGACAAATGATTCACTGTATAAGAGCAGCCTTTTTGCTGTTGTCCAGCCAGCCAACTCCCTGCATTCTACTACTTTGTAGTAGTCTATGCATTAATACGATGATCCTTGCACACACCCTGAGCAACGTGATTACTTAAAAGCTGTAGAACACCTAACAGTGTTAAATAAGTCCACTGAGAAGAAGACTGTGTGTGTTCTTCAGTGAGTTTCTGTTTTCAGGATAAATATTTTGCCTCACATGCCTTCCTCGGTAGGTGTGAGCTGGCATTCCATAAATGCTTTGCGAGATACCTGGCCGATGGGTTTGCTTGTGACAGATCAGTGTGACTTTTCTCAGCCGAAGAAGTACAGACGCAAGGAATGCTCCTGCTGGAATGTCTCACTCCTCAGGGGGCTCCAGTACACTTCAAGGTTAACCAATGGCCTGGTGTGCTAGCAGTCACCTCCTTCCACTACCAGAATCATCACTGTCCTTGCGCAATGGCAGGTTCCTGGGCTTATTAATAATTTGTATGTAACTGAAAGCTTTTTCTAGTCTCACTTGAACAGTCTTGTTGATTTCTGGTGTTCTGTCTAGGTGAGGGGTCAGATTGTTGGTCTGAGAGCTTCAACATCTGTTAGTGTGCATACTAAGATCTCACACTCTTCCATGGGGAATGTCATTCTTGGCACTCTGCTTGTTTTAGCAGGCTTCCCAGGCTCCCCAAAATTCAGTGGAACCATCAGGGACTTTCCAGAAACATCTGCAAATTGAAAATGTAAAAGCCTTGAAGACATCAATCAATCAATCACTTTATTTAAATAGCGTTTTTAACAATACAGATTGTAGCAAAGCACAGAACATTATCAAATAGGAGAATAGACTGATGGTAACCTATGATGACGAGATTAAACCATTTATTTATTAAATGTGGAGGCGGTCTCCGTAATTAAAACGACGATAATCACTAGAAATTAGGTGCCCCGAACTAAGCAAGCCAGAGGCGTTTATCTGCGACATCTGCAGTTTCTTCAGATAATCATGTAGAGCAATCTTTTTGCTATAGGTGATGCTTGTAAATTTGCAAACTGGACTATTGCAATGCAAGAAGTGGGCAAGTGAGATAACCGTATCTCCCTCAGCTGCTTTCGTGAAGTCTCAATAGAATGAACAATGAACAGGTGCGTGAGAGGGGGGGGGGGCAAAACTAAAATGAGAAAAATGGTGCCTCGAAGGTGGTTCCTGACCATTCTTAATAAAATGTTTCTTCCAGGAACCAATAAAGCTCCTCAAAGAACCACCCTCTTTTTAATGGCTACCTAGAGGTTCCATAGAGGGTTCTGCCGGCGTGGCAAAGTGAAGAACCCCAAAAGGAGCCTCCAGGAACCTTTAATTTTTACAGTGAAAATTTACTACAACATGCACTCATACCATGAATATTTAAACACAGCAACTTAATGTAAGATGCATTTTCTCTGAGACTTACTCCATTCATATAAGTATTTTCGTAGAATATTAAAACATAATTATTAATTCACTGTAAAATAATTTTCCACTTAATACTGAACATACTGCAGTGAACTTTAAGAAACTGACGCTCAAGTGCA
>JAUMHR010000050.1:8454873-8477332 GCA_032361145.1 Enteromius fasciolatus
CTTTCCCCTGAACTCGGATCAAGCTTACTTATTTTATGTATTAGAGAAATCTAAATTGAAAATGCATGTAGTGACCAGGTGTAAACAGGCCATAAGTGTGTCTTAGACCTTCAACCAAGACTCTGTGCTTTATTTCTCAGTCACGGCTCCAGCTCAGAGCTCAGCTCTACCTGCTCAGGCAGGTGTTGGTGTGGCCACCACTGTGCACTTGAACCCCATGCAGCTCATGGCAGTGGATCGCATCGGACTGCAATCTGCTCAGATCAGCACTCAGAACATCCAGCCAGCCTCTATGACTGCTCAGGGCATTCAACCTGCACCAATAGGAGTTCAGGGGCTGCATGCCACCGCACCAATCAGCACCCAGAGTGTACAGCAGGCTCCAGTCACCACACAACAGCCACAGTCAGAAGCGAAACCACCAGGTAAGTTTTGCACATTCCTCTCAAATCTCAAATTAATCCATTTTTATTTTGGGATTTAAAAGATTATCTGAAAGGATTTTGTTTTTACTAGCTCACTGTGCTTTGTGAAATCTGTTTTGTTGTACAGGTGTCGTTTTGGCTGAAACTCCTGCTTTTGTAACTAATCCAATCGGGAGCCCTTTTAGTGGCACACAGCCTGTCAATACGATGGTGCAGACACACCCCCAGGGGGCGGCTACAGGTGCACCCACACTTGTCTCCTCCCCCCGACCTAGCATCCTTCGTAAAAAACCTGTGAACGAGGGGTGAGTCAGCTTTCCTTCCACAGCCTGTATTACTGTTTCATAGCTTATGTATTTTTAGCATGATAACTACTAAGGGGCCAAACAATCCATCATGTTTGAACAGTTTCATTCATTCACTTCCTTATTACTGGCATCCTGAGAAGTAACCCTGTATCATGTGTTTGCGTCTTTAAAATCAGAGATGTTGATAAAATAGTATAAGACCGTTTTGGGGTGTATTTCTAGGGCAGTGCGTAAAAGTCTGATCCCAGCACAGCCAAGTGAGCATAACGCTGGCCGAGTGGATAGTGGGATAAGGCTCTCGGGATCCCCTCGCCCAGCGGGGTAAGCCCCGCCTGAAAATCCTTTGCTATCCTAATAGAAATAGCACAAAGACAATGTTCCTAACACAGGGTTCCCACAGTCATAGGTGAGTGTGATTTCCAGGCCTGAGAATGAACATTCACTCTTATGGTCTTATTGTTAATGATTAATTTTTTTTTTTTTTTATCAAAATGTCGTAACTTTAACTTCCAGTAACATTGATCACTAGTGGCATATACAGGATGTTCCCAATTATTTAGTTCGCTTAAACTTTGTCTTTGCAAACAAGCATTCTTTTGCCTCCATTTTTGAATGTAAAAAAAAATGCCTACCTATATATTTTTCCCCCACTTTTTAATTAAAGCTGCAGTCCATTAGCCTGGACTGGCAAGGACTGGAAAAGAAAGGAGACACTGACCTGTCAGTTACTGATCGCTTTTCCCAAAACCAGTCGGGAGTAGGGCCACAAGATAATACACACTATATACCCTTAATCTTGCATTTGCTAATGTTTATAACATTAACAATTTCAGAACAATGCATAACAATATAACAGAGTGGCAGTCTTCTATCTAGTAAAAATTTTGATTTGGGTCAAGTCTAGAGTCTAAGAGTTTAAGACTAGAGTCTGTGATTTCAATGTACAGCCACACATACACCTCCTCAAAACATTAAGATTCATCCGCACTGAGGAACCAACACAATAATTACACAGAATAATAATTCTGCAAATAACTGCACTTGCAGGTTTTAAACAGAGATGGCAACAAAGAGGCAAAAAACTCATGGACTGCAGCTTTAATCTTCTAAACATGCCACAATATACTAAACTCTTTTATCGCGTCCAAGCAAGGATATGGAACAGCCATTGAAATTTCCTCCTAGTTCAGTTCTGCAGCATTTCTTAAAAAAATTACAAGAAATAGGGTGTGATCGATGGAAAAATCAAATGTGGGGACCCTGTTAACAGTGCATGTTATCTAATTGCCTAAAACTGGTTTTATGTATGCAGATATGGATGTGTAATGTGTTTCCGCTCTGTCTGTGATTAGAGTAAAGCCCAAATCTGATGTTCATGTTGCAATGGCGCCCCCAGTCATGGCAACCGTGGAGGCTCTTCCGGGACACGGAGGTGAGCAGCAGGGGCTGTCCACTCCTGCCCAGCATCACTCACAGGCCATTCCAACCCTTCTGGCTCCACCAGCTCCAACACCACCTTCTCAGCCCACTGCCGTTCTTTCAGCCCTGCCTGCAGCCATGGCTGTCACTCCCCCTGTGCCAGCCTCCATGGCCAATGCAGTGGCTTCTCCCACCCAGCCAGCGGCCACCAGCACTGCTGCCCTGAGCTCCACCCTTCCAGAGATTAAGGTGAAACAGGAATCTGAGCCAATGGAAACTTCACAAGCAGGTAGGAGTGCTTGTCAAAACAGGAGTCTACAGTTTCTTATACAGTTATGAGAGGTAGAAACAATTGACCTCATCACATTGGCTATTTTACCATTCCTGCTGCTTTTCACGTACTGTATGTCTATCAAACAAAATGTTGTACCTGATGATTTTTGCTTAAATTACCTAAAATACCATTGCGAAGATCAGATTATTTTAAAACGCTAAATATAAAGGTAGAATAATTGTGAAATTACAATATTTTTGATCAGTTATCTTTTTTTGCAGTGCCCATGGTCCCTTCCTCAACAGGTCCAGCTCCATCTCTCTCCTCCCAGGCCTCCACCCTGGCCATATCTTCTCAACCCGGAGACCTCCTGCCTGGGGCCTCTCCAAGAAAGAAACCCCGCAAACAGCAGCATGTGATCTCCACTGAGGAGACGGAGATGGTGGAGACCAATAGCACAGACGAAGAGAGAGCTAGCAGCCGAGCTCCAGGAAACAGACCTGAAAGACATGAGTCTCCACCTAGGGAATATGTTGGTAAGATTATCCATGTGTATATAGTTATATTATATATTATAGTTATGTTATATATTGTGTATTAGTTAGCAAAGTATATTTGTAATACCTCCCAAAACGAGTGTACATCTGTTGACTTGTAACATTGGTTGTATTATTGCAGATGAGGATGGTGTTCGTTATGTACCTGTCCGCCCCAGACCTCCCCTTACTCTTTTGCGCCAATACCGTAACCCATGGAAGGCTGCCTATCACCACTTCCAGAGGTACAGTGACATCAGAGTCAAAGGTATGTAACCTTTTGAACATTGTCTGCTTGCTCAGTTTTTCATTGCTTTTTTCAAAATATGGTTAAAGTATTGAATATGGTCATATTACATGAATCAAAACCATCTCACGACTGTCTCCTCAGAGGAGAAGAAAGGAAGCCTTCAAGACATGGCCAATCAGAGAGGAGTAGCATGTCGAGCTCAGGGCTGGAAAGTGCACCTGTGTGCCGCACAGCTGCTACAGCTGGTGGGTTCCACAGCTGGTGGTGTCATTTCAACCAGAAATCTCGCCAGTGGTTTAATTAGAGATGTACTGTGTTATATTCTGCAAGCAGCCTGTTATTGATGCAGTTAATGCTGCATATAGGTAACATTTTAATAAAATCCTTTCTTCACTTCACAGACTAACTTGGAGCATGACGTGTACAGCCGGCTGACCACCCTACAGGAAGGCCTCATCCCAAAGAAGAGAGCTGGAGCTGACGATGACCTGCACCGCATCAATGAGCTCATACAAGTTAGTATCTCAGCGTATCACAACACAATAGAAATAAGCCGCAACAAAATGAAAATGAGTAAAACACAACAGAAAAATTAGCACAATGCAAAGGAAATGAGTCACAAAATGTCAAAGCAGCACAAAATGAAATTAGTCATGCATTGTGCTGTTGCGATTTTTGTTGTGTTGAGGAAATTTCATACCAACCCACCAAAGAAATTTGGATTTAGCAACAAAAATGTACACTTCCTCTCATGCATTCATAAATTTTTGTAAGACTGAAAACAAAATACAACAGAACATAAGAGTGTCTTTAAATGTTAAATATAAGAATATTCATAACGTCATTCAATAACAATTATTTTTTTCAAATCTTAAAATTAAAAAACATCATTTACTCACCCTGGTCTTGTTCTAACTGTACACACTCTTATATCCTTCAGACCACAAAAGAAGAGGATTTGTAAAATGTAATGCTTTAGCTCATTTATTTAAGAGTGGTGACCACTGACTAGCATCATTCTTTTTAAAAAAATACCAAAAGTATCAAAGAATTGTCGCATGTAGCACATGGAACACAGTTTTGTTTTCCTAACAATCCTAAATTTGATTAAAAAGTTGACGTGTTTGTGTAAATATAAAAAAAAAAAAAAAAAAAATGTCCCAAACCCCATAACACCTTTACTGTAAGGGCGTCCATGACCTTTTGACCTGTCTCTGCCCAGGGCAACATGCAGCGCTGCAAGCTTGTGATGGATCAGGTGGCTGAAGCTCGCGACACCATGATGAAAGTACTGGACCATAAGGACAGAGTCCTGAAGCTGCTCAACAAGAACGGAACTCCCAAGAAGAGCTCCAAATTAAAGCGCAAGGAGCGGGCATAGATGCCAGTCCATGGTCTTAATCTTTGTCCGTCAGCATAGTCGAACACAGAAACGCTCTTCAAAAGCTGGACCTGTCATGGTTTATCAGGTTGCTGTGCACAATCATCTACTTACTTTTACAGTCTCAAAGAGAGAGAGAAAGACGGTTGTAAACCATCCAACTGTTTTTACAGGAACTGCTGCTTACTGTGGACTGTCAGACTGTCCATTGGTTATGAGGCAGCCTGGTTAACCAATGCTTTTTGTTTTTCCAGTATTTCATTTTAGAAGAAACATTCTGTTGTCTCTTTTTTTTTTTTTTTTCAGAAAAGCGATGCTTTTTCTAAAATGGACTTTAAAGATCAAAAAGGTCGTATTTGCTAGATGTAACTTTTGTATTTCTTTTGAATCACACCAAGTACACACTGCACACATTAACCGGAGTGTGTTGGCTTTCCATGTTTTGGTGCCTTGTAACATGGGTGAAACTGTGGGATATATTTTTTTTGTGTGTGTTAATCTCTTCCAGATTAACCAGAAAGTCCACAATGGAAATATAATAGTCTTGTACTAACCAGATAAGATGCTCTCTAACCCTTCTAGTTTTTGTTTTTTTTATCACTGTAAACATTCAAGCGCTATGGTGACTGATGATAGTACAAAGCAGTGAAATGTGTACTTGAAAGAATCAGTATAATTATGTGAATTTATATTATAAGAGTGTGTGGATTGTTTTATGTTTCGATGTAAGAAAATTGTTCTTAATGGAAGTGATGTGGTTTTCACTTGAGTCTTTTTTTGTGCTGTTTTACAGATGTAATGTTGTTCTGGTTTTGAATAATAATTTGGCTGTTTTGTAAAAAAAGTCCCCCCCCCCATTTATTTTTCTGTGTCTACTCTATGTACTACTGCAGTAAAACTGGATATATTTACAAGGAATCGTTAGGAAGTACATTTGCTACTAAATGCACTTCACAAGACTTTGTAAATTAAAGAATTTAAGAAGAAAGATTTTAGATTTTGAATACTTTCAAAATACATTTGATTTTTTCTTGCTTTCCCAGCGAATCAAAATCAGTCACCTTAATGTGATTGAGCACATCAACCTCGTTAGCGCCGTGAAAAAGTTCAATTTGATCTGCAGGAAGTTGATCTTTTTTTTTCTTTTTTTTTTACGGAACCAATGATACATGCAGATGCAGCAGGAAATCTGACCTGTTTTTTCACTAGTACTCTTTTCATTATTGATCAAATATGTTTCTAATATTGTGAAGATGGCAGCAAAATGTCTACCAATTTAATAATTCAAAAATTAATAAGTTGTCTTCATGAATTGCATTAAAATAAGGATATTACTTGAGTTGATGTTGATCTTAAAAATAGCTTAGTATTATATGAATTTTGTTATTAGTATTTCACACACCAATGACCTTCAAGGTGTGAAAAAAATACTACCATATTCATGCATTGATTGTGAGAGTTTTTTATCATTTTTATCTCATCTTATTTTTTTCTGTAGGTTAAGGTCAAATATGTTTTCTGCTGAAAAGGATATACATTTCTTTTAAAATCTCTAAGGTTTATTTTTTCTTTTGTACTTTATCTTTGGTTCATTCTATTGAAATAATTTTATAAACTGCCTGTGACCTAAAAACACCACACCACATAACCTCTAATCTCAGAGTTCTTGCAATGCAGTTTAGTATTGCCCCAATGGAAATATGACTTTCCAGAATGGCTCCACCCTGGGTAACTATGACACTATGCTATTTACAACATGATTGCCCTCTTATGATCAGATCTCATCCCTCTGTATGTCACGCGGGTCCAAAGGTTTAAGGCTTTACTGTTAAAAAGTGCAAAGCATTATGTAAAACTGAAAATGTTCTGAATAATAATACTGTATTTACTTCTTAATCTCTCTTCGATTAAGATATTTACATCGCTTGTGTGTCTGTGCAGGTTCATACTGGCTTTCTATTGCAATTTTACTAGCATTTACTGGAAAAGGCTTTATCTTGGAACTTTATTTATCTTAATATCCTCTAAAGCGCTGTGTGGTACGCATACCATCCTCTAATAATAACAGCTTTTTCTTTTTGTTCCTATTTAGAGTACCGAGCTTCCTTGTGTTTATCATTATGGATGTTAGTCAGGGTGCAAAGTCAAAGTATCATAAACACCTGTTGTTCCTGAGCAGGCACCTGAGGTCGTTTCTTTTGACTGAACACTCACACTGTAGGGATCTGTTCTGGCTTCCAAGAAGAGAGACAAAAAAATACTCAGAGATCAGGAGACTTTATCAAATATCCACCAGTAAAGGTAGATCAAATTGGGTTTCTTATGATTTCAGTGGTTTAGTTTTGTTGTTTTGGTATACATAAATAGACAAAACTATTGTATTGCCCTTTAGGTAATGTGTACGTGTATGTTAGACGCCATTTTACCTTTGTTCATAATCTCCACTAATGAATTTTTCTTGCCGATATTTGCTCCTAAAATGTATCCTTTGTTCTGTTATTCAGGCTGGAGGACAAAAGGACTCAGTCATGGTGGTTTTAAGGAAGGTAAATGACAAATGTTACAATGATACTTTTTATTCTAGGTTAATTTTAATGATTTATAATGATGGTGTAATATTAATACAAATTAATTATCAAAATTGTATTCAGTAAATATACATGCAGTTTCCAGGCCTGTAGGACCTAGAGTTCAACAAATATGTGGTTGATCTGTATTTAACGTGTAAACCTGGACAGCTTGGACTATAATGCCACAGATTTATCTAATTATGATCAGTCCTTTAGTTTAGGGTATAAATATCAAATATAGGAACACACAATTCTGATGGTACCAGTACCACGATTGTTTTATATATGTCTGTATAAATAAAACAGAACAACATGATTACTGTAATTATACCATGGTGCTCTCAAGTTAGGATGTAATATGGTATACTATCTTCAGTTCCTTTGTCTTTATTTAGCATACACCGTATTAATCTTAACGGGTTTATTTAAAATATCAATCATCCATTTTAGGGAGACTATGTGTGGGTGGACTGCAGTGATGGGGTCCAGATCGGAGCTGAAGTCAGACTTTCAAACACTGGGCAACTTCAGCTCATCGACGATGAGGGAAAGGTAATATAAATGCTAGCAGTCCTAGTTTACTGCTGCTTTCGACTTTAGAAGTGTAGCTGATATCTTCCATGGCATGATTTCCAGGAGCACAAGATTAAGAAGGACAACTCCCTGAAGCCCATGCATCCCACCTCTGTGAACGGTGTGGATGACATGATAAGGCTGGGTGACCTAAATGAGGCCGGACTGTTAAGGAATCTTCTAGTGCGCTACAAGGAAGGAACAATCTATGTGAGTTTCGAACTGCCGCTTTAGATTTACAGGTATACATTTAAATACATGATTTAAAATACTACATTTCAAGAACCCATAATGACCGAAATAGGGAATAAATTGTCCAGTCAATTCACCAACTGTTCTTTGCGCTTCCTGTTCAATATCAAGATTGTTTCTATAGAAACAGCCAGTTCCAGGTTTGCGGAGCGGATCATATTGTTATACAACATTGACGCATTGACATTCCACCCTGTAGACCAGCTGTATTAATGTTTATGCACTGAGCAATTCCATATTGTAGATCTCATAAATGTATCCAGCTACAAGAGCTTAATGGATTTTACGCGGATTTTGGGCTTCCTATAATCTTTTTTAAAGACCTTGAAACTATTTTTTTGCTTTGTTTGTTTTGACAGACATACACAGGGTCGATTCTGGTGGCAGTGAACCCTTACCAACTGCTGCCAATCTACACTCCAGAGCAGGTGGAGCAGTACACAGACCGGCGGTTGGGTGATCTCCCCCCACATGTCTTTGCCATCGCAGACAGCTGTTTCTTCAACATGCGACGGAACCGCAAAGACCAGTGCTGCATCATTAGGTCTTTCAGTTATTCGTACTTGGGAGAAACTGGTATTTTTTTGTAGGATTTTTGGAGTTTTCAACTTTTTTTTTCTTCTTTTTTTTATCTTAATTTCACAATTTATTTATGTTAATGGTTTAGTTCACATTTTGAAATATCGATCAGCCATTTTTAGTCTCATTTAGTCATTCATACTTAGCTGAAACTGACATTTTGTAGTTTGATTTAAAAATAAAAAATGTATAGTTTTGTACAAAAATCGGTTTTGTTCTCGATCCTGAACTTGATTTGACACATGACTTTACCCTTTTGTAGTCTGTTTTAAAGCATCAGTGGATGCAAATACTGTCAGTAAATTACCACCTAATTTTCCCTTTCCTTATATTTTAAGATTAATGTTTTTTTTTTTATTCTGCCTTATTGAATGCTCTAGTCCTCAATGCCATTATATTGAAAGAGTGGCCTGAATGTTCTTAAAAAGTGTGCTTTTTGAAGGTTTCGAAAAGAACAGAATATTCATTATAGAGTTTCAGTTCATAGCAGTGTTGTGCTATAAATTGTGGGTTTTATGTGTAATAGGCAGCTGTACAAACACCCAGACTACCCTTGACCTGTATGTTGGCAACTCCAACATCTGTCTTACGTTCTTTTAGCGTTATCTGTTTGATGTGCTCTGAGAGCATCTATATGTGTTGTGTTTGTCAGTGGGGAATCTGGAGCAGGAAAAACAGAGAGTACCAAACTCATGCTGCAGTTTCTTGCGGCAGTGAGTGGACAGCGCTCCTGGATTGAGCAGCAGATTCTAGAATCCAACCCTATCTTAGAAGGTAAAGATATTTATAAAGAATCAACATTGCAGTTCCTTATATAAGCATTTGAGTATTAACATCAAGTTATTTCGTAGCTTTTGGTAATGCAAAAACCATCCGCAATGACAACTCCAGCCGCTTTGGAAAATATATTGACATCCACTTCAATAAAAACGGAGCAATCGAGGGGGCCCGCTTTGAACAGTACCTTCTCGAGAAATCACGTGTTTGTCAGCAGGTAAACCATCCTGATTATTAGACGATACAATGTGACATCTTTCCGGGCAAGTTATTAAAATTATTACTTATTTTCCAAATACATAATACTATATTTTTTGGCACAGGCCTCACAAGAAAGAAACTACCACATCTTTTACTGCATGCTCATGGGGATGCCTCCTGACCAAAAGAAGATCCTGTCTTTGGGACATGCTGCAGAATACAACTATCTCACCATGGTACTAAACTCTATGCTCCCACTTTCTATTTGTATTTACATTTATTACAATGAAGTCTTTCTAGAGTGAGAACGGACAGGTAGGATACATGGACGGTAAAGTGATAATTGTGCAACAAAAAAGAAGATATGTGGCCCTTTAGAACAAACTCAGACATCCTTATAAGCATCAATAGATTAAACATGATTATGTTGGCTTATAGGGTCAGTGCACTACTTGTGAAGGACGTGACGACATAAAAGAGTACGCCAGCTTCCGTTCAGCAATGAAGATCCTGACATTCACAGAGAATGACACATGGGAAATTAACAAGCTTCTTGCAGCCATCCTACACATGGGGAATGTAGACTTTGAAGGTGAGTAATAATAAAGAGACATCAACTGGAGCAAAACCTTCAGATTTTTTTAAGGGAATGCTTATTTGAGCTTTATTTCTAAAATATTTTATTTCTAAAATATTTATTTCTTAAATATTTATTTTCAATATTTAAGAAACCATTATGAACAACCTTGAGAGCTGTGATGTTCTATCTTCTACACATTTCAAAATGACTGCACAGTTATTAGAGGTAATTAAAGATATATATGTATATATATATTAGAAACCAGTTTTGTCTGCAAGCAGCAAGATCAAACCCGTAGATCTGATGTTTTTTGTTTTTTTTGCAGGTGGCCCCAAATACCCTGGATGTGAGCTTGACACAGCGCTCTTTGATGACCAACAGGGAGAGTGTGTCTAAACCTCTGACCTCAGCTCAAGCAGTGGATGGCAGAAATGCCTTTGTAAAGGTTGTGCAACTGAATGTAGTTTCATGTCAGGTCTAATATACTCAAATACAGAGTTCTCATCTTCTCTCTTTGTGTAGGCCATCTATGGAAGGCTGTTTCTGTGGATTGTGGAGAAAATCAACAGTGCCATTTACAAACCGCCTCCTGATGACCCCAAACATGTCAGACTTTCGATTGGTTTGTTGGACATTTTCGGCTTTGAAAACTTCAAAAACAACAGGTTTGTCAAATAGTTGTTTAACCGTTACATGTGTCACGTGAAGTTTGAAATGTTAGTTACAATTGGTCACAAGTTAGCGAGAACCAATGACGTTTGATGCTGTTGATGCCCAACCAATTTTAGGGCTGTAATGTAGCGCATCACTGCACTTTGATTAAATGAAAATGGCAACAAGGATATTCTTCAAAAATTCTGATGGTTTGGAACTACGTGAGGGTGGGTAATGATCACAGGATTAAATATCTTCAACTTGTCTGTGATTCCTGCAGTTTTGAACAGCTCTGCATCAACTTTGCCAATGAGCAGCTTCAGCAGTTCTTCGTAAAACACGTCTTCAAGCTTGAACAACAGGAATACATCCGTGAAGACATCGTCTGGAACAACATTGAATTTAATGACAACCAGCGTACGCTTGATGTTCTGGCCATAAAGCCTCTCAACGTTCTCGCTCTTATTGACGAAGAGAGTCTCTTCCCTAAGGTTCTAAAATATATTCGCTTTTATTTACAATAAAGGCTTTCTTCGACAATTCAAAATCATGCTGTGACTGCTGATATCTCAAAACTGCAATTGCAGTCTATAAATATTTATATACATGTTATGACCAATTGTAATTTTCTCCAGGGCACAGACGCTACAATGCTTAATAAAATGAATTTGCATCATGGGAAGGGTGAAATCTACATGCCCCCCAAAAATAATCACGACACACAGTTTGGAATCCAGCATTTTGCTGGAGCTGTCTACTATGACTGCAAAGGTACTGCATGCTATCAGAGTTAATCACAGTGTACTTTTAATTTTAGTTTTTGGCTTTAAAAATATCTAAAATGAAATTTACTGTCCATGTAGGTTTCCTTGAGAAGAACAGAGATACTCTGAGCAATGATGTCATCCAGCTAATACACACATCATCCAATAAGCTCCTAAAGCAGATATTTCACAATGAGCTCATCACCACAGAGGCAAAAACTAGTTCCAACCACACTATTGTCACCCCAAAAAGCTCACTCCGGGTATGTTAAAAACCAGCGAGAGGCGAGTAGTGTACAAACTTGTGTGATTCGACCTGATAAAGGGATTATAATTTTCTTTCCCTTTCATTTGCTATTCCTTCAGCAAACAACCGACTCAAAGAAACGTGTGCCTACGTTATGTGGGCAGTTTCGTCAGTCCCTTGACTCTTTAATGAAGACTCTAACCGCTTGTCAGCCTTTCTTCATTCGCTGTATTAAACCCAATGACTTCAAGAAGCCTATGGTAAGTTCAGCTTATTTTCTCCATCTATTGACTCACTTTTCTATCAGTGACCCACTTTTCCATTTTTGTTTCAGCTCTTTGACAGGGAACTGTGTATCCGTCAACTCCGTTATTCAGGAATGATGGAGACTATCCGCATTAGGAAGGCTGGCTATCCCATTCGTCACACATTTGATGAGTTTCTAGAGCGCTATCGTGTGCTGCTCAAGTCCAGTGTTTGTGACCCCAAAACTGTGAGAGATGCTTCTGTGTTGTTTAACGTTAATTCAATGTTGCAATGGTTTCTGTAACATACAGTGGAACAGGTTGTGAAGGTTATGTAAGTGACTTTAGCCATTTTGCTTATGTTTGACACAGTCTGAATTAGAGCAGCTACATCAATAACCAACAGAAACCACATCCTCAACCCTCTGAAAATACATGTCCACAAACACAAATAAAGGAAATAAAGAGCAGAGAGGCAAAGAAAGCCCTATTATTGGTTTTTAAAAAATTATAGACCATTCTTATGTTGTTTAGTGTTTTGGTAGTAAGATCATTTTATGTGGTACATAGTATTCCTGTGTTGATTTATTAAGAGTTTATTTGCAAAAACTGATTTTAACAATTCCCAAAAATCATGTTTTTTTATTGTGCATTCCAGTTAATCTCAATCAAACTGCAGATGATTTTACTAGAAACACAAAAAAACATGCTTTTTGAAAACATAAATGCAAATGAATTCTTCATATGTTCTTCTGAATTAAATATGGTTAAGTAAATTGATCTTGTTTCAATATTTTTAGATGGAAAATTTGAAAAACAATTGTAATTAAAAGCATAAAGTACTTTTTTGCATTATTGCATCAATTAATATTACTATTGACTGTAATATTAAAGGAGAGTTCCAAGAAATGCTGTGAAAGCATTTGTAACAACATTCTGCCTAAAGAGGACTGGAAGATCGGCAAGACTAAAGTGTTTCTGAAGGTACTGAGATTAATTTTACTGGTACTGTTATAACATGCTTAAGTAGTGCTGTTCTAACGTGATACTTATTTGCATCAGGATTTCCATGATACCGTTTTGGAACTGGCACGAGACAAGGCTCTCAATGAGAAGGCACTTCTTATTCAGAGAGTCCTGAGAGGTTATAAACACAGGTAAAAGACTGAAGACAATCTCCCACGTTTGTAAAGTTTTCACACATTGGTTTATTAGTTGGCCTTGTGTTTCCTTGCAGGAAAGCGTTTCTGAGAAAGAGAAGAGCGGCTTTGACCATACAGAAAACCTGGCGAGGCCACAAAGTCAGAAAACTTTACAGAGTGGTATGTTGTCCTCTAACTCCAGACTAACAAATTCTAAATGTTGATAGTCATTACATGTACATGCATGTAAGTATCAATTGTCTTTCTGTAGGTCCAGCTGGGTTTTGCACGTCTCCGAGCTCAAGTACGCTCTCGTCAGATGGCCTGGCGGTATAAGCAAAAGCGACAAGCAACTGTTCTGCTTCAGGCTCAGACTCGTGGCTACCTGACCAGGAAGGAGTGGAAACGAAAGAGAGCGGCAGTGATCCTCCTGCAGGCTTACACCAGAGGAACTTTAGCCAGAAAAGCTGTCACAAAGATAAAGAGAGATGTAGGAAGTTTAGTTTTCTGATGGGTAGAATCACCATGTTTAGAAGAGTTTGCTAAATATATCAGGCTACATGTCATCTTCGTATGTTGCTGTCTCTGGTGTTTGCAGGCTTTCCTCTCACTTCAGGAACGTAGAGCAGAAGAAGTGGCTAATCTAGAGAGGCAAAGGAGGCTTGATGAAATTCTGCGGCAGAAAAAAGAAAGAGAGGCAGCTGAACAGTTTGAATCCATCACAGACCAGGAAATGGTGGATGATATCTTTGGATTCTTGCCTAGCATGGTTGCCGGACAGGAGGGCCAGGCACCTGTGGGCTTTGAGGTGAGAGAACTTCTCAAAAAAAGCATAATGTTAATGTTTGGTTAACAATAACATTAAAACCAAAAACTGACTGGAAATGTTGTGGTTTTAGGACTTTGAGGGAAAGCGAGCGGTGCTTGAAGAGGTGGATCTGGATGATGCTCCAATTATGGAGATTCCAGAAGAAGATTATGATGATTTGGATGAGTACTCGTTCTCCAAGTTTGCATCCATGTACTTCCAGGGTGCTGCCACACCTACACACATTCGCCAGAGATTACGTCAGCCTCTGCTCTACCATGAGGACGAGAATGATGTCCTGGTAAAGCCACTTTTGACATTTGTTTGGTTAATTAAATGCTTCTGATGTGTCACATTAACAATAAGTGCTTACTACTGCACTTCTTTTCTTCTTCACAGGCTTCACTAACAGTTTGGTGGATGATCTTGAGATTTATGGGTGATCTTCCTGAACCAAAGGCTCTGGGGGTTTCCAGAAGTGGACCAGCCTTTGTGGAAGGCTCTCTTCAGCAAGATGTGGCCTCCAGACAGGATAGACGTCTCAGCCATATGGTGGGCCTGGACCAGGTTAGGAAGCTCCTTTTTATTACATATTTTACACTTTAAAAAAATATGGGTCAGATTAGCTGGCTGACCAGTTAAAAACCAGCTTGGACATGCTGGAAGACCACCAAAGACCAGCAATGCAGGTCTTTTAGCAACTTGGAGGAAAAAAAGAAAATAAATCCTGCAGTTTTTTTTGGAATGCACCCTTTCCTGAAAGTGCTGATGTCTTATTATTTCAGAGAATGAGAAATACAAGAAACTCTCCGAACAGGAAACTCAGTACAGTTCCAGAAGACGCTACCCGCAACAGAAAATCTTCAACTTTTACAGACATACTGGCCCGAAACAAAAAAGATGATGGTTTTCCAAGCCGCAAACTATCTGCCATCCCAGAGCAGGGTCCGAGAAACAGAAAGACTTCAACTTTCACTGATATAATGTCCCGAAACAGAAAGACCTCCACAGTTGCTGAGGGGCCTCAACCCAACAGAAGAACCAGTAGAAAACCATCTGTTATTTCAGAAGAGGTGAGACGCATAAATGTTGCAGAATCGTCAATGATGTAACAATATATGCGATCTTGGAAAACCAGACGTGCACGTTTTTGTTTTTTTTTGAAAGGTTGAATGTCAATTTCTTGTTTAAATTTGGTTTTTATTACCATACTATATAACATCTTGTCTATCATCTCTGAAAATATCATGGCAGAATTAACTTGTTTAATGCAGAAAAACAGTGATTTATTGCTGCAAATCTTATTTTAAAGAGTCATAAAACGGTTAGTTTCAGCACTAGTCTTTCACACCTTATATCTGAAAAAGACTCTAGAAATGGGCGTGGAGAACAATGGAAAAGTGTAGAGGGTGGGAAGAAAAGAGAACACAACCAATAAAACAGACCCAGTTTTTGAAGCTAATGCATTAACCTATTATTACAACTTATCTGAAATGCAACAAACAGATAAATGATTTATAATTTTAATAATCCCTTAACTTTTCATGTAAAGGCAGAGGATGGGACTGAAGTTCCCAAACAATCCACTGTGCAGACTATTACTGAAGAAGATGAAATGAATACAGACGGACTTACCCTGGATCGGCCAATGACATCTCTTGAAAAGTTGCATATCATTGTTGGATATGCCATTGTCAGACGTGACCTCAGGTTGTTATTATTTAAAACCTATAAAAGTAATATATTGCTTAGTGGTTAGATCTTTCTGCTTCTAAATCTTTAATATCTTTCATTGTTAGGGATGAAATCTACTGCCAGATCTGCAAGCAGCTCCAAGAGAACTCGAACCGTGGTAGCTTTTTCCGTGGCTGGATCCTTTTGTGCATCTGTTTGGGGATTTTTCCTCCTACCGAGCGCTTCATCAAGGTGAATAAAGGACAGGTTTTCTTAATCAACTCTTTGATGCATGATTTCAGTATTTCCTTATGAAGTGATACTTTTTAAATTGTCTCTATATTACATATTCCTGAATGTTTTGTCTCATCTCCTCACAGTACCTGCAAAGTTTTCTTCGATTTGGTCCTGTGGGATATGCACCTTACTGCGCCGACCGACTGAGGCGCACTGTTGCCAATGGAGTGCGTGGAGAGCCTCCCAGCTGGCTCGAGCTCCAGGTAGAGACCGTTATGCTGCACTGACAAATGCAGTGTTTTTGGACTGAACAACTTGCCATAGCTTTTCAAAATCGAGAGTCAAAAAATAAAATCAGTTGGGCAAGGAATACATTTTTTTGCTGTTTAAAATGAAAAGGAAAAGATTGTAAATAAAGCTTTCTGGAGCTGGATCATGTGTGTTCCAGTGTCTCCATTGCTACTGCCCATTTAGATTAAATTAAACACTTCTGAAGATCGTCATAATGATAGGCAGCTCATCAAAAGTTATGACTTCTGTTACATCTAGCATACATTCTATATTATACTTCATCCCCTCACTGTTAAATCACAGGCCACAAAGTCCAAGAAACCCATTGGTATCTTAATAACCATGATGGATGGCAGGACTATCAGTTTGCCCGTAGATTCTGCTTCCACATCTAAAGAGGTCTGCCAGGTGCTCTCACAGAAAGTCAAACTTCAGGACACGTTTGGCTTCTCACTCTACATAGCTTTATATGATAAGGTATGAAGCCCTCACACTCGAATTAAGTTTGAGTCAGATTTTCAGTGTTATCAGAGTTTAAGACATGGTATTGTGCTCCCTATTTTTAGGTGTGGTCCCTAGGTAGTGGCCGTGAACATGTGATGGATGCCATCTCTCAGTGTGAGCAGGAAGTGAAGAGGAAAGGTGGGCAGGAGCAACATGCCCCTTGGCGTCTCTTCTTCCGTAAAGAGATCTTCACACCTTGGCATGACTGCAGCCAGGATAACGTCAGCACAGACATTATCTACAGACAGGTCATCAGAGGCCTGAAATCTGGAGAATACCAGTGTGGAAAGGTATGCTTAAGACCAATTTTAGTATTAGTTAACCCCCAAAAAAATACAATTCTGTCATCATTCACAACTTCTGTAGAACATATTATAAGATATTTTAAAGAATGTAGTCAACCAGTTTTGGGACCCATTGACTTCAATAGATTTATTGACTCTAGAGATGCTAAGGAAGTCAATAGGACCTGAAACCGTTTGGTAACCAACATTCTTCAAAACACATTTGTGTTCCACAGAAGAAAGTGGGTCAAACAGGTTTGACTTGGGGAATAGTAAATGATGACAGACTTTTCATTTTGGGAGGGCTATGTCTTTATGTATTTCTGTAATGTATTTATTCAGAATCAAGCTAATTTAGTAGTTTCCCATTACCAGTGCCATTGTAGACTTGTTTCATTCATAGTAAGACATGATGACTTTACTTAGTGGGTAAAGGAGTCCAATAAATTATTATTTTTTTTTTTAATTGAAATATCTCATCACACAGCAGTGGACCACATCATGTCATTCTGTGGCATTTCACCTTTGTGTTTGTATCAGGAGGAAGACACTGTTGCGCTTGCAGCAAAGCACTTCTATGTGCAGTTTGGATCAGACATGAGTATGGAGAACACTAGGACTGTAGTTAAGGACTGCATTTACTCCAAACTACTGGAGGCCAAGTCAGAAGAAAAGTGGATCCAGATGGTCAACACAGCACATGCGCAGGTACAGATGCTTCTATTATTGCTAATGTTAAAATAAAATCAATGCTACCCACCTGTTATAAAATCAAAGCATTTTACCAGCATTTGTCTCTTTATGTTAGGGTCCATTAATAAACTCCCGGACCAAGTCTGATAAAGTCAAAGCAGAGGTGGTTGACTATGCTCGTCAAAAATGGCCAATGCTCTTCTCCAAGTTTTTCGAAGTTGCCAAGTTATCTGGTAGGTACTACATGCTAAGATGAGTATTGCACTACTGTTCAAAATTTGGGTTCAGTAAGGTTTTTGAAAGAAATTAGTACTTTAAATACTTTATAAAAAAATGACAGAAGAGTTATAAATGTTACAAAATGCTTTTACAAAAGATCTCTAAATACATGTTTATTTGAACTTTCTGTTCATCAGAGAATATTGAAAAAATGGTTTCCACAAAGCTGCGTATTTGTTTTCAACATTTATAATAATACAAAATGTTTCTTGAGCACCAAATCAGTATATTAGAATGATTTCTGATGATCACTGAAGACTAGAATAATGGCTGCTGCAAAGATTCTGCTCTAATTTTACAATAAATTATAATGTAAAAGTTCTTTTAAAGGATTAGTTTACCCAAAAATGAAAATTCTGTCTACTCACCCTCATGTCGTTCCAAACCCCTAAAACCATTCATATACACAAACATTATTCTTCTAGCTTCAAAATATTAAGATTGAACCAGTGATGTCGCATGGACTATTTTAATGCAAAGTTTATGCAAGGTCAGAGAGCTCTTGGATTTCATCAAAAATATCTTAATTTGTGTTCTGAAGATGAACCAAGGTCTTACAGGTTCGGAATGACACGAGGGTGAGGAATTCATGACAGAATTTTTGTTTTTGGGTGAACCATCGCTTTAACTGGTAATAGTATTTCACAATGTTACTGTCAAATTAAATATCAAATATGAGAAAAAGAGACTTCTTACCAACAGTAATGTACATAGAAAATGACATAATTTCCACAAATAACGAAGAAGAATATGAGCAAAAACTTTATAATATTATTAAATTTGTTATTTTAATATTCAGGTCCTCCTCTACCAAAGAGCAAGTTCATCTTTGCCATAAACTCAACGGGAATAACATTCTTAGATGAACGAGAAAAGAATCTCCTTGTGCTCTCTTATCCAGAGCTCACCGGGGTCAACGCTATCAGGTGAGTTGGACAACAGTTGATATTTGTCAGCCTTGTATCATATTGTCTTGTCATTCACATGGTTAAAATATGAATAAATATAAGTCGCACCTTCCCAAAAATCCTCCAGAGAAAGGAAATGCGTATGTTTGCTGACTCTGAAAGGAGACTTCACACTGAATGCGTTAATGGCCACTGAAATCTCAGATCTGGTAGCCATGTTCTTAGCAGGCCTGATACAACGTTCACAATATGCTGCGACCCTACAGGAGGTTAACAGACAAGGTCAGAAGAGAAAATATATGACATTTACATTGTTATTTGATTGTTTAGGATCTATGATTTGACTTGTTTTTGTCTAATGAACAATGTTTGGGATGTTTTTAAGATGATAAAACATTCCTCAGCTTTAAGAAGGCGGAGCTCATCTACCTCATTAAGGATGATGAGTTTTCTGTTGCTCGCGGCTGGTTGAAGGGTAAGAATGAGCGGACGGGAGAAATCGGCGCAGTCCCTGCAGATGCTGTCTTGATTCTTCCGACTCTCACAAAGCCGACAAATGAAGTCCTGGTGAGAACTTAAATATGTTTTCCTGCTTTTCTATATTCTTTAGATCTGAAAAGGTCTATATATTATGGCTTATTTCTCATAGCTGTGTTGGTAGCTAATGACTTCTGTATTTTAAGAGCCTGATCAGCTTGTCTCCAGATCAAAGAAAGACTATCATAGACAACACTGTAAAAGGAACCATGACTGAAAGAGTGGCTCCTTCAACTCTAAAAGATTTTTCTGTTGAATATTTCAGGTATTTGCAGCAACTGTTTGACCACATTATTATTGCTCTTATTTAAGACATACTAAATTCTTAAGCGTTTTTAGAAGCAAATGCGAATGACCTGATGTTTTTTTCATTGTCACAGACAGCCTGTCAAAGATGTGAACAGACAGGTGATCTCTAAGAACGCAGCACCTGAGAGGCTGTGGGCCAACTCCAGAGAACCCATCAGACAACCCCTGCTGAAGAGACTGGTGGGCAATTCAGATTTAAGCCCACTAGCCTGCAATGCCTTCACTGATATCCTTTGCCACACATATTTAAGACTTTATCATTTATTGCACTCATATCTTTGATCACTGCTTATTGCCACAGTAAAATTTTAGCCGTTATATATACACAATACATATCTAAATGTAATTATGAATAAAGCTGTGGAACATGGCAGCTGCTGTAGGGTTACATAAGCAATGATCCATAAATGAAACGTACCAGCTAACCTGGTTATCCAGGTAGGATACGAGCCAGGAAAGTGCAGATTCCTTGACTAAATGGTGCACCTATTCTGAAGTACATGGGTGACTACCCGACTAGACAGGTCCAGAGCCCCCTGGAACTTACAGACCAGATCTTTGGCCCACCTACACAAAATGAGGAGCTCAGAGATGAGATCTACTGTCAGATCATGAAACAAATGACCAGCAATAACAATCGGTAAACAGCAGTACATACTCTAAATCAATACTGCATTGTCTATCGAATGCCTGTACACTGCCACAAAGGTTTGGGGTCTGATAAATATTTCAGGCTTTTGAAAGAAGTCTCTTATGCTCACAAAGGCTGCATTTATTCCACAGAAATCCAGTAAAAAAAAAAAAAAAAGAATTTCGGTCTTCAGTGTCACATGATTCTTCAGAATCATTATAACATGCTGATCTGGTTTTCAAAAAATATCTATTTTTATATTAGACTGTGATGTGATTTTCAGGATTCTTCGATAATTAGGAAGTTCGAAATAGCAATGTTTATTTGAGATAGTAATATTTTATAGCATTTGCATACTATATATACTATATAAGATGTAATTTATTTATATTTTATTAACGTTATACGTTTATAAATAACGTTATATATATAAATAATAATATAATGTTTTACTTTTGATCAATTTAATGCATTTTTATGGAATACAAGTATTAATTATTTAAAAAATAAAATAAAATTTGACCCCAAACTTTCGAATGCTAATACTCATGCAATCGGTAAATAAGAGGAATATCTGTTGAAATCATAATGACTTGTCAACTTTATACAAAGATGGGACAGAGGCACAGTTTCTCAATAGTTTTGTGCAGTTTTCCTTTTGGGATTGTAGTTGCACCAAAGTCAGCTTGCCCTTAATAGCGGTGAGGGGGAACTATGCAGCCGTTAACCTCTTTACCCAGTGTTCTTTTTCTCTTAATAAGCTTTTTTTATCATTTGATCATTCAACCAGCTTATAGGTCTTAAAGCTTTAAAACACTGGCATACAGTTATTTTTCAGTCTTTAAATTTCAGAGCCCATATTCATGAAAAATCATAGTGCTAAGAGTTGCTCTTAGTGGAAAAAAATAAAAAGTTCTAAGAAGATTCTTAGAAATGTGGGTGTTTCCTCAGAAAAAAAGTAATTCAAAAAGCATCTTAACCTTTAAGGTCAGAAATTGTTAGGAGTACAGACGAGGACTTTTAAGACACTTTAAGAGTTTCTTTAGGAGTGGAGAAAATTTACAAGATACGAATAGGGAGAAGAAATGTGAACACAATGCATGGCAGTGAGTTAATAAGATGCTAGACATTATATCATGTTGTCTTATTAGAGACACGCTAACATATCAAACATCGCACCGAAATGCCATAGTGCCAGAAATAAAAATATTCACTATTTACATATTTAAAATACGTTAAATATGACACCATGGTAAATAAAAAATAATATATATTTAATGTGTGTGTGTGTAAATATGAGAGAGAGAGCTCTTTTATTTCCTTCTTGGACAACCAACCAATCACAGTCTTCAAAAGACTGTGCCATATCTAGCAATAGGGTCAGTCCCGCCTCCTCACTAAGATAAAAGATTTTGTCTCTTCCTCACTCAGAGTTGCTTTCAGATTGGTCCTGAATAACCTTTAAGCTAAAATTCCTGCCTATAAATATTTATGTCAAGTCCATAATTGTGTTATAATGGTATGCTAACATGTATAAATGTTCATTCTCAATCAGGTACAGTGTGGAGCAGGGCTGGCAGCTGCTGTGGTTGTGCTGTGGTCTCTTTCCTCCCAGTAACTCTCTGCAGAAACATGCTCTGCGTTTCATTGAGACACGCAAACGAGAGCCATTGGCCACAGACTGCCTCCAGAGACTGCAAGGGGCTCGGAGGTATGGCCAGTATTTCACAACATATGTTTATACTATTTTAATTCAACCAAAATGTTTACTATTACAAATAAAATCATTTTCATGGGTATAACAACAGAAAGAAAGGCAATGAATGAACAGACTTTATTAATCGATGATGTTTATTAATTGAGCATACGTGTTATATTACTGGACTGATATATACTGTAAAGCACGACTAGATAAAGACCCTATTGGCAGCCGATGTTGGATCAAGCTTGGATTATTTACATGTTCTACAACAACTTTGCATATGACTTCACACGGATGCTTTTTTTTTTCTATGTGCTTTTAAAATCACACACTGTTTGACACCATTAGCACAGCAGCACCTCTTAGCATTATAACCTTTGCCAGACTGGTGCAAGTGCCAGGAAAGTGTCAGCTTTAGAGCGGCT
>JAUMHR010000050.1:8487686-8500509 GCA_032361145.1 Enteromius fasciolatus
CCCTGAAAATAATTGCACACCTCAGAACGTTCGTCAGCCAATCAGATTCAAGCATTCAACGGCCCCGTAGTATAATTCAAAATATAGCGTAAGCCTCGCTATCGTTTGGCTATTTATATTGTTATTGAGAGGAATATATTCATTGCAATGTCGCTCTCAGCAGCGTGGACGGCATCTGGATGATCGTTGCAAAAGTATTTAACTTTTTTTGGTCTGCAGTTCATTTGATGGCTGTAGCGTTGAAGGTTTTTGAATTGTACATACAGCCTCTTTTACTGTAGGGGGCGCCAAAGTTGCAAAAACATTCAAAACTACATGCAGTTGCTTTAAAATAAAATTCGGGATGGTAGGCTTCAAGTGGCTGTTGCGTATATCAGTCAAGTTGCCAGAACTAAGCTGTCTGGGACTAAAGACTCCATCAAGAATCAAGAAAGCATAAAGTGTGTATAAAACTGTGTTCTGCCTTTTAAAAAATGTATTTTGTGTTTTTATTATTTGTTTGCTAATGACATGCTCTGACTCTGTAAACCTTGTAAGCACTTCCTTAGTGCATATCCTTAATGAAAACAGTGTGAAACTAATGCATTTCAAACCTGGTGTTAAAGCAACACATATAATCATTTTTAATGGTCCACAGGGGGATTCTCGGGTTATAGCACTCTCAAGCTGTGGTAAGAAAGTGTGACAGTTATCAAACCAGTGTGGAGTTCAAATGAATACTACTTTTTTACATTCCTTGATGGCTATATGTTATTAAGACTATTTAGATGTATGTGCACTTCACACAATATAGTCAATTAATATGCTTAATGTACCTTTTACAGTTTAAGGTATACAATTACAGTTTCTTTTGTTAATATAGGCTACTGGTTTTGTTTTCACGTGTTCAAATGAAATTGATGTGTATCATTATTTATATTATTTTAATTACCGTGTAACCAGCTGGTATAAATGTTTTATTTTTTGTCATCTTTTTTTTCTGTATTTTTCACGTAAAATCCATCCATGAGTCAATTTGCTAATGTATATAAATCAGCTGAATAAATGTAAATAGATTTAACCACAAATGGTTATTTGTGTTTTAATTCCCTTTCAGATGCGTTTTGGCGATTGCATTATACCCCCTCTTCTCATTAAGTGACAGAGAACTTTGTCACGTCTAATACAGCTTCCATTACAGTCTTCATAACACTTGACTTTTTTGAATATCATCTCATGTGACATCTGCTAATTACAATAGGCAGAATCTTGTGAAAATATACGTTATCTACAGAATGCATCACACACGCTCTGTCCCACCACACTGCGGCCGTCGCCGCTGAGCTCTTATTGACTGCAGAACATAAACCGCTTTCTTCATGGCTGTGTGCATGCGAGAAAGACGCAAGATGGAAACCACCAGGCTAAGCGACTGTGGCACTATTCAGGTTCTCTTTTACATCATGTGACTCAAACTGTGAGCTGTCAGCAGATTATTTTCTCTCTCTCTGTCTAACTCTCTCTGTCTTTGCTTCTCTTTCCTCATATTTGTGCAAGGCTTCCTGTCCATTAACGTAACAGGGCATCTTCACCGAGAGTGAGAAAGAGAGGAGGTGGAGGTTGGTTACAGTAATGTGTGTGTGTGTAGTAAAGTGTATGTCACTCTTTTTTTAAAACGTGCAGCGCAGTACAATCACAAAACAAGTTTCAAACATTTAATTTCACAAAGTTTAGCAGTATTTTTACACAGCTCGTTTCCATTCAGTGTGAAAGTGGATGGTGACCAGTGGTTGTCAAACTCCAGAATTGTCAAAATGCACCAGAAAAGTGGGCCATATGAAAGTGGGTCTTCTGAGGCTAAAGTGTGCAGTTGCTTTGCAAGAGCAAAAAGCAAAATTTAAGATGCTTAAATTGATAATAATACCCCCTCCCCCATTTAATTCTAAAACCTCATTCATGTTCATATATATTAAAATATGGCACATCAAACCATCATCTCCTTTTGGTTTTGATGACTACATAATTATATAATTTGTGTCTTTAGGGACACAATAGCATGATTCTGTACACTTAAAAAGGCAGCTTTGTACCTTATCTACACCGAAAATGTGCGTATTATAACCTTGGGCTAGCAGTATGTGTCTTTAAGGGATTACTTTTACATTTCAGGGTGTTTTTCTTTTTTCCAGTGTATTATTACGTTCAGCATACACCTGCATGAAAAGGGAACTTGCTCCATCACGTCATGTTAAATGAACTTTCATATTCTTGTGCCATCAACACGCACATAAACACAAATGCTCACCCATATCTGAAGATGTTACAAGTTTGCACCAAAAGTCCCTTTCAGAAGCAGTGGTTTGGTCAAAAAGATAAATGTATAATCTTTCAACAGAGCCTTTCCCTGTAAATGTTCATCTACATTTCTCTACTTTGCATAATGGCCATTAAGTAGACACTTGCATTGGTTGTCCTCTTCATAGTTTTGGTTAACAGGGTTAATCATTGCTGTTTTATGAAAGAACGTACTGAAAACTCCTACAATACCACATGCACCTTTTTCATCTCTTCTGTGGTAAAAAGAAAGGTGTTGGGGCCGTGTGAACAAGCCTGCTGTTTGGCCTCTCTTGCTCACTCTCTGTGAGTTTCTAAACTCTGTGTGCACAGAATGAGGAAGTTCACCCTTGTGTTTGTTTCAGCTTCCTTTTTGCAGCTTTCGCCCCTCTAACAGGAAGAGAGAGAAACAGCGAGCCTAGAGCCAGACAGAGCAGGAGTGGCTATCAGTTCTAACAACGCCATGAAACTAATCGTGAGACTCTGAAGGTGGCCTCATGTTGATCTGCTCTTGAAAACTTGCCGGGGACAAAATAACCTGGGTGTCTTCAGACTGAGGAAGGGAAAAGTCTGTGGAAAGGATGATTTCTCTCCAGCCATGGTACCATGGCAATATCACTCGGTCTACGGCAGAGGACCTCCTCTCCAAAGCAGGCAAGGATGGGAGCTTCCTCCTGCGGGACAGCGAATCCATACAGGGAGCTTATGCCCTCTGTGTTCTGTGAGTATTGCTGCTGTTCACCTCAGGTGAAGAGATGTGCTGTCGCTAATATAGTAGGTGAAAGTTTAGAATCTTTAAGTGGTTTTGAGTAGGTATGCAGTTTAAATTTGCAGTGTTTTGGATTATTTACATTGAGCCGGTCATAAATGCGTTATATTAAACGTGCTCGGTTTGGCAGCACTAATAATAAGACCTTATTTGGGTCAAAGATACATAAACATAAAGGTTTTTGAAATCATGCATTTTAGAAATTACTTCCTTCTTCCTACATTGGTGCACATCGTCAAAATAATGACCAGGTAAAATGTTACTACGTATAAACTACACACACAAAAAATATTTATCGATATACAAAACAGAGGCCTTTTTGTTTGCAAACTCAGCTCAGTTTCCTTGTATGTTCAGTTCAGGTGAAGTGTTTTGCAAATGTTTTTTTTTAATTATGCAGAAAAAAAAAGTTTGTGTCCAGTGCGATTCCTTGTGCAATGATACTTTAACAAACAGTGCTGACTGAGACTAAAGGAAGTTGGCAAGGGGTTTCCCATAATTGCCGCTTTCTGCAAAATGGCCCTTTTCGCTGTTTATGTACACTTTTCGATGTATATATTATGTGTTGTTATTGCATTATTTATGCTGCAGCTATGCAAATGACCTTCTCATTCTTTTGCAGGTTCCAAAACTGTGTTTATACCTACAGAATATTACCAAATGAGGATAAAAAACTATCAGTCCAGGTAAGATATTCTACATTTTGTACCTGGTAGGAGGTGCTGACCTCTGGTGTGTTATTGGCTTGAGGCTTCCTGCAATAGCTCTGCTTTTATACTCGTCCAGACAGGTGTTGCATGTGCTGGAAGACTATTCTGAGCACTGAGGAACTACTCCTTGTGACGTCAAGTATTCGAAAGTTGCCAGAATGATGTGTTTGCTAAAAAGTATTTAGACACTTTTAATCACAGTTCAAATAATTCAGTATTTTATTTATTGAGTACAAAATATCAAGCCAAGTGGCATCTGCAAATCGAGCTTCATGCGTAACCAGTCTATCCATATTTTGTTTTAAAGCAAACCACAGATTGTGGTTAATCAGCTCTATGTTCTGGTCAATTCTGACAACTGCAAAATGTTCACATTTTATCTCCAATTTGAAAAATGTTGTTTACTTAATTTGGAAGCTTCTTTTTTAAAAAGTTTCATTAAAATAAATACCCTACACATTTGTATGTTTTTAAAGTTTTTATTACTCACCCTCGAGTAGTTCCAAACTTACGAATTTCTTTATTCTGCTGAACACTAAGGAAGATATTTTAAAGAAGGTGCAAGCTATAACCAGGCTTTTTTGGTCACCATTGACTTTCTATAGTAGAAAAAAAAATACTATGGAAGTCAATGGTGACCCAAAACAGCCCGGTTACAAACTTCCTTCAAAATATCATCCTTTGTGTTCAGCAGAACAAAGAAATTCGTAAGTTTGGACCTACTCGAGGGTAAGTAAACAATGACAGAATTTTTGGATATTCATTATTATTATTGTATTTTGTGTTTTGCTATTTAATATCAATTTATTTGAATTATTATAATCTGTCTGCAGCAACATTCATTTTCTGGTTTCACTAAAATGGTGTTCAAGCGGGAAAAAAAAGAATACAATAAAACCACAAAGTGCTAATTGCTTGTTGTGCTCATAGTCTGCTGGTCACTTGACAAAACACTGTCCATCTTTATGACCAATTGCATAGAACATCTGGCATCCTACAAGCCGTTTTCTATTTTGTGCTCGTTAATGAATGCGTGACCTTGTGACAGTTGGCTCTTCAGCTGCTGAAGACTCCACGAGACTGTTGTGTAGGCGTCTTGTCTGTCAAACTAGTATCTATTATGTCCACTGCATTAAAGCAAGCATTGGTGACAGTGCAGCTGCAAAACCAATTGGTGGTTTTATTCGAGCTGTTATACTCGTGACATACAAAATAATGAAAGCAAAATGGGTGACCTTTGACTATAATTTGCATTGTTCTCTCTCAGCGTTACATTTTGAAGTAACCTGCACGGGACGGAGCTAAACCGAAAACTGTAAAGTTGTACAATGCCCTTCAATGTCTTTCTACCACTGTTCTTCCTCTTTCAAGCCTGCGTTGCAGCACTGGCTCAGTTTTAAATTATCCATCAGCGTGGGTGTTAAGCAAGCCACAGGGTTCCTCTTGCACCCCGCCTTGAATGGAAAGTTTTAAAAAAAAGTGTCATATTATTGAATTTGATTAGATAATTTCAATTGAAATACACCATTTGTGCTGACCTTAAACTGCAGCATGAGAATGTGGGAGGTTTACATGCTAAGATTATGCTTGTCGGACATCTTGTGATTGGCCGTGTTAAAATGGATGACATGGTTAAATTATTTTGTGCCGCAGTGCTTAAAAAAAACGACATTTTTTTTCTAATGCTTCTTCCTAGACAAATAGACATATTACAATTAGTGACTTGGATTAGTTTGAATTAATTGCATGTGCTTCATTTTAAAACTGTGTAGTTTTCCAAGTCAAATACCAATCGTTAGATCATTGGTTTTGGTATTTGTTGTTACTACGCATGTAATTGAGTCAAAATGTTTGCTTAGCTTTAAGACGCACTGTAAGTCAAATCAGGTGACTAAGAGCTTATACTCCAAAGTCCTTTGAAAACAGTGGCTTATAAAACCTGCTTGGCACCAACTGAGCACTGTTTTAAGAGAAGCCATGCAAAATGAAGAAATGCAGTGCACCGCTGTTTGTTTCTGAGAAAGGAAGAGCAGCTAAGAGAGTCACTGGAAGTATTACTGAGGGTGTTGTGCGTGTTTAAGCAAATGAGGAGTTTGTATATCATAAAAGGCCATAAATTCGGTATATATTGTATGGTCTTCAAAATAGCAGATATTTCTTGTTCATCTTGGTTCAGGCATCAGAGGGTGTTCCTATTCGGTTCTTCGCTATGCTGCCAGATCTGGTGGAGGCGTATTACAAGGAGAACATGGGTCTAGTCACGCATCTTCAGTATGCTGTGCAGAAAGAGGAGGAGCCGGAGGAGGAACCAGGTAAGTGAATCACAATAAGCTTTGACTATAGGTTCATGTCTGTGTTTAGATTTTTTAATATATTTTTTAAATATTTTTTTACAAATATTATTAAGAATTCGTGTTTTAATTATTTGTCATAACTATTTTATTGTGATCCCTTTGTATGTTTGGAGACTATTTCCAAGTTACTGTAAGTATTGAATTTTTTTATCAAATCTTTATTTTCACAGAGCCTGTTAGTTTGCCGCCTCAGTTGCCACCAAGGAATATTGCAAGTAATGAAAGTAAAGATAGCTATAGTGACTCATCCAGAGGAACCGATAGAGGAACAGAGCTTGCCCGCCCCTCCATCTCAGACACCTATATCCAGCGTTTGCAGCAAATTGACATATCAAAGTACAAGTTTTATCTGTCATACTTTATTCAGTACATCTACTTGCTATGATTAAATGATTTTTGACTTATTTAGACTGTCACTGTAGTGACATTTTTCTGCCATGTTAATGATTTTGATGTTTCATATCCAGTCTACCAGAGGACCATCAGAAGTCCATCCAGGAGTATTTCCGCTCTTCTGTGTGTCTGGATGCAGAGCAAGTGCAGAATGGCAACCCGACTCTACCCCACTTTAAAAAGCTCACACTGAGTATCTGCAAAAACCTAAACAGGTACAAGTGTGAAAAATCTATCTCGAAACACCTGACTGCTCTTATGAATGTAATCTGTTGTGCATTTATTTTTTTTTAGTGAAATTGCCCGCACACTTCCGAGTCTTGAGGCACTGCAGAAAGTTTTGGATCCACCGCAGTCTCCTGGAGCTGGGAGGCTAAGGAGTCAGGTCAGTACGAATGAATAAAACCAGGAAGTGTTCAGTGACAGTAGATTCTGAAGAAGAAAATGTTATTAATTTGATAAAAAACAAAACAAAGAAAAATCTGATTTAATGCACACCTTTTTTGTGCATATCAGATAGCCTGCAGTAACAATGACGTTTTACTGATTTACACAATTTAGAGGTAAATACAAGATTTCAAAATAAGTTTAATTTGTAGCTGATAATTATTGAGTATTACATCCAGTTTTGAGACGCATTGCTCAATAAACCATAAAATTGCAGATGTTAGAACAAAAAGTATTACAACACTCCCATTTCTCCGTACAGATAGAAGTAAAAATCAAACAATGAGAAATTACAATCAAATAAATAAAAGTAATTTTATTTGATTTTATTTTTTTCCCCCCTAAAATGTCAAAAACTAGATCTGTTGGTTTTACTTCTTTTTCAGTTTTCTGGAGATGCAAATCAGTCTGTGGCTTTCAAACTGGAGCAACTGACTAAGCTTATATATTCAATAGAAGACAAGGTATCGCTGTTCTTTGTTTGTGCATCACAGCAAATATAGCAATATTCCTACCGAAAACTTTATTGTAGACTAACATCACATCTTATTTACAGACCAAGAATGCGGTGTTTGAATCTGTGGGATATGATGGAGGGCACAGGAAGTCACTTATTCCTCCAGTGACATTTGAAGTAAGAAAGTCAATTCTACAATATTGATTAAATGTAAAGGAATTTCATTATTTAGTAGATTAACACAAGTATATATGTATGCCGTTTGATCACTGTTTTTATACAAGGTGAAAGCTATATCCTGTTACCTCCTTCCTGCTCCTCGTAATAATGTCATAAAAATGAAAGCATGGACGTTTTCACTGCTGCTGCTTTGCTCTCCAAAACCACATGCAAATTAGAAAGAGTATATTTTGCCTATGTGTTAGATAAGCTATGACGTTTGGGTTCGTCTCCTCTGCACACAGTCATCATAGAGGACCTTTGTAACGCTGGTTTAGGAACAACACAAATTCTGCACTTCATTTTGCTGGTTTTATTGTGTTTTTCTGTGCTAACAGGTAAAATGCGACTCCCTTGGTATTTCAACCAAAATGTTCCTCAAAGTAGATGTGGAAGGCGGGAAGGTTTACTTCAAGAAGTCGAAAGATGGACCCGAGGACAAATATTATGTGCACAATAAAAGTATGCTGAACCGTTTCTTTGCTAATACAGTTGAATTTAATGACAGTGTTTCAATATCGATAAGTCAGCAGGGCTTGATTGCAAAATAAACCCTGATTGGAAGATTGGAACTCGGATGCAAAGTGGTTTTTAACTTGAAGTGCTGCAATAACGTGCGTTATTTGAAGTTTTTTCATTATGTAAGACAAAAGAACTCACAGAGAAACAATGGTTTCAAGAGACAGGCAGGATTGTTACATATAGTCATGGTCATTTTACAACATCTTAGAATTGTGTAATCATGTGTAAAATCGCCAATCAATAAGAACGTGGCAAATTCTTCATTTTCAGTCTTGCAGTTGGTCAAATCACAGAAGATTCACAACAGACTAGCACTGGTGGTAGAGACAGAGAAGGAGAAAACTCAGCGGAAAGACTTTATCTTTGACGACACAAAGGTAAAAATCCTACTGCTAACAGCGTTGAAAAGTTTTGTAGGCCGCCACAAAAATATCCAGTATACAGTTTCCATATTTTTTAACATGACCTTGTGTGCAACTGTGTATCTTGAAACACGTTTTTTAGAAACGAGAAGGCTTCTGCCAGCTTCTGCAGCAGATGAAAAACAAACACTCAGGAAAACCTGAGCCGGATATGATCACCATTTTTGTTGGCACTTGGAATATGGGTAAGATACATTTGGCCAACCTTTACATTTATTTAGTCCAAAAAGATTTTCTCTTTGAATTCTCTTCAATTCAATTATTTTTGTAGCTAAAGCACGTGATAAAAGTGCTGTTGCACTTAGTTTTTTTTTCTCTCACTAGCCTACCCTTGTGAAAAAGAACATTCATATAGCATGTATTTTTACTACGGAAATAATATGCTTTAAAAAAAACCTAGTTAAATACTAAATAAATGTCATCGTTTTTAGGCATTTAATGGCATGCTATTTACAAATAAACAAAATATATTATAGTTTAAGGTTGTATAAAATATAATGAGCTTTTTTGACCCAGCTTAAACTGTCTTTGAAGTATAATTGAAGTGTAACATTGAATGTACTGAAAAGCATGTATTGTAAACTAAAATACACTTTAATTGTGTTCATTTCTAAGTTATGTCATGTATTTAAATATTTGTAATTATATATTTGCAAGTTGGTACATTTGAAATATATGTAATTTCAAATAACACACTACTGTTAAAATTATGACCAAGTACCTTACATTTGCTTAAGTGTATGAAAACACTTCAAAGCTTGACAAAATAGTAATAGTATTATGATTTAAAATTTACTTTAAAAAAATACAACTTTAATTTGACATTTTTACAGAGTAGACACAGTCGTGAAAGTGTTCTCTCTAAAAAACACTTAAGTGGCCTTTTAATTGATTAATTTTGTATTATCTTCTAATACAGATTTTTTTGTTGCAGTGTAATTATACTTAATTACTTAATTATATATTAAGTGCTAATTAATATTAATTAGCTACATGTACATATGTACACAAGCATGTAATTATAAGATTTGAAGTACAGTATTAATAAAGAGCAGGCTTTGTAGAAAAAAGCTTCTTCCCCTTATTTTCAAGTCCTGGCATTTGTATGGTATAAAATATGAAGTTTACTGTAACAAGAGATGAAGTGAACTGCAAACTTAAGTGAAGTGAATTGTACATTTAGGAAATGCGAATCCACCACACAACATCACTTCCTGGTTCCAGTCAAAGGGTCAGGGAAAAACCCACGATGACACAGCCAATCACATCCCACATGATATCTATGTGATTGGGACACAGGAAGACCCATTGGGAGAGAAGGAATGGATAGAAACAGTTAGAGGAGCCCTTAGAGATATAACCAACATTAGTTTCAAACAAGTAAGTAATCATTCTCAATTCTCAACGGAGAAATGCCATGCAATCAATATCTATTATATATGAATGTATTGAATGACCTTGCATATAAGCCAAATGATGACAGCTGTGTTTGGTTTTTGACAGATAGCCACTCAGACACTGTGGAGTATAAGGATTGTGGTTCTAGCTAAACCGGAACACGAGAACCGCTTCTCTCATGTCTTCTGTGACAGTGTTAAGACTGGCATAGCTAATGCTCTGGGTTTGTTTAAAGCTTTTTTCCCATTTAAAAATAATTAGGAATCATAAAACTAGGTGTGCCCTTCTAAAAGCTGAATGTGTGTGTTTGTGTGTGTTTATAGGGAATAAAGGAGCAGTGGGGGTGTCTTTTATGTTTAATAGAACCTCCTTTGGGTTTGTCAACAGTCATCTGACCTCAGGAAGTGAAAAGAAGCTGAGGTAAGCCTCAACCCAAAAACCTGTTTGTGTGACAAATGAGACGCTGACATGTAATACACACATAGGAATAATAATTATTAACTTACTCCTACTCTTTTTTTTTTTTCAGACGAAACCAGAACTATGTTAGTATTCTGCGTTTTCTGAATCTGGGAGATAAGAAAGTTAATCCTTTTGACATCACACATCGCTTCACACACCTCTTCTGGCTGGGAGATCTGAATTATAGAGTAGATTTACCATCACAGGTAGGTAAAAATGAATGCGCATCAGCATATGTTATAAATATTTGACATGTTTTTCCTCCTGCTAATATACTCGACCATTTACATATTTGCATTTTTTCCCCTATAAATATACTCAAAGTTGTAAGTTTCTTTTTCCATACATCAAAGTGAGCTTATTTAAATTATTTCTTTTATAACTTATTTAACTTTATTAGTTATCACCTGTCAAATGCAAACACAAAACAAATGATCTGTTCATAAAAGAAACAGCTTTTCTGTTTCCTATCAGATAATAAGCCTCTTTAGTGGTTATTTACAACATGTTTTATCACAAAAGTAGTTAATGCTATAAAACAATAGCTAGATATCAAGTTGACACGTCCTGTGGTGTTTACTGATTCCTTTATAACTATGTTTGCCTATAGAGCTCATATAAACTGGAATACTGATACATTCACAAATTCATTTTTCATTCCCCCAAGACCATTTATAATCGTCTAGTGGAGTTTTATTTTTCTTACGTATTTTAATTTATAAATTTTCCAGAAGTTCCACAGCAATCAATTTTAAATCAAATGAATTAGGTTAGAGACAAAAAAGCAGAACAAAAACAGAGGAATCCCTGTTATAGCTCACAAATCGTATTTTAATACGTTGTTTTTACAAGTTATACATCAGCTACCCACATTATGGTACTTTGAGGCATAAGCTGCCTTTGTGGTTTTCGAGAGCGTAGTTGTATTCAGAGCAGGCAGTTCCTCTATTAAGACCAGAGCTGTCACATACAGCAGCTCCTGACAACAACTGACAGGAAAAGACAAAACTTTTGCATAGTTGTTTGCTTTTTGCAGGAAGCTGACAACATTGTAATGAAGATCAAACAGCAGCAGTATCAGGAACTCCTGGCCAGAGATCAGCTGAACATAGAGAGGGAAGCTAAAAAGGTCTTCTTAGACTACGGTGAGAGCGCTTGTGCATAATGTTTACCTGTTCAATTTCATTTCCACTATATATTTTGACAGATTTGGATTACTCAATACAAGGTTACCCAGTAACTATAGCCAAAACACATTTAGTTGAACCAATGTCTGGCCAGTCAGAAAAAAAAAACAAGCAGTGTTGAAATTTCCAGAACCACAGTGTTTACACTTCCACCTATAAACTGCTCACTTAGTATTTCTCTACAAAAATGGATGGAATAGGGGATTATTTTAAGTGTTTAAGTATCAAAAAATGTTACAAACATCAATTCAAAACTAGCTTTTGAAGTTTAGGACCACATGCTTTTAACTGGAGGTTTACTAACTGTAATCCAAACAATTCTTTGAGGAATTGTATTCAGTTGTTTGATAGTTTGTAATATCCTTCTTGCCTTTCCAGTGGGGCTAAGCACACAGCATAAGATCATACTACTATCTACCAAAATTAGGAACATACACTAGTTTGGAGTCTGTAAAATGTTTTAAAATGTTTTTGAAAGAGGTCTCTTATCTGCATGCAGTTATTTGATACAAAATACAGTAACGTCTCGGTTACGTATTGTAACCCTCGTTCCCTGAGGAAGGCAACGGAGACGTCACGTTGGTGACCGACGAATAGGAATCTCGCTTCGAAATGCCAAAACAACTCTGCGTGTACAAAACACGCCAATGAATTTCATTGGCATACGCTGATTAGGATCAGCTGAACCCAATCGCGGCGCGAGTATAAGTAGGTCAGCAGATCTAGCGTTCATTAGGTCTTCCGAGCCGGTGTTACGGCCCCTAGCGGCGGTACAGCTCCTATGGCGACAGGACGTGACGTCTCCATTCCCTTCCTCAGGGAACGAGGGTTACAATATGTAACCGAGACGTTCCCTTTCAGTCGGTCACTTTTACGTCACGTCGGTGACCGACGAATAGGGATCCCTACCAAAGCGCCATAGAGACTGTCCCTTCCAGCACCATGTTAGAGTCACCAACCTCCTGAGTTTGGTTTGTTGGAAGGTGAACTCTACACATGGACCAGTACCACACTATAAGTAACTGGACACTGGGACGTCCCAGGGGGATGTGCGGAATCTGTTCTCTTCAGATAAAGACAGAACTAGAACAATGCATATGGAACATAGGAGGAGATTGAACCCTCAATTGGGGAAGGTAATCCTACCTCTACCACCTGAGATCCTCTTGG
>JAUMHR010000050.1:8507833-8528346 GCA_032361145.1 Enteromius fasciolatus
TTAACCAAGGATCTATTAAATGAACAAAAAAGTCACAGCATAGATTTACATTTTAGAAATGTTTTATATTTGGTAAATACTCATGTTGTTGTTTTTTACGTGTTATTCACCAAAGAATCCTGAGAAGAAAAAAAACACAGGTTCCAAAAAATATATTTGGCTGCACAACTGTTTCCAACACTGACAATTCTAGTAATAAATCAGCATATTAGAATGATTTCTGAAAGGATCATGTGACACTGAAGACCGGAGTAATAATGCTTTGTATCACAGGAATAAATTACATTTAAAAATATATTCACACAGAAAACAGTTATTTTAAATTGAAACAATATTTCACAATATTACAGTTTTTTTTGTATTTTGTAATCTAATAAATGCAGCCTTGATGAGCAGAAGAAACATCTTAAAAAACCATTAAATATCTTACCGACCCCAAATATTTGAACGGTAGTGTATATATGTCTAATTTTCCTTGATATTTAATTTTTTTATATATAAATACCTTTCTCTTCTCTTTCAATTGCAATGTCTGTCCTCAGGGCATCATGAGACACAACAGTCACAACTAAAGATGGGTCGGCCATTAAAATGATTTTCTACTGATGTATCTTGGCAGGAGAGCTTTCAGCGCTGGTGTGAGCTTCATATCTGATACTTGAGACTCTGTAGTACTGGGCATAAGACATAAGCTTCTTTATCTCTGAGTACTGAAATGAAATAATGTATAAATTATAGCAATACAAAGAATTTGAATATTGATTTTAAAATGATGAATGTTTCACAGTTTGAATGTCACTGCATATAGTAATACATACAGCATTCTAACATAATTTCTGTTAGCTTCTGTTTAAACATTTTATGTTGGTTAAAACATTTTCATTAAAGTGAGAAGAGTGAAGATTTGTAATCATATAATAAAGCCAAGTGTTGTACAGTCATTGTTTTTTAATTTTATTATTTTCCATATTGTTTTACAATCGAATTGCAGAGCTTAGATTGTAAATTACAAGGAACAAGTAATCAGTCTTGATTCTTCAATTAAAATTAGACCAATACAGCATGTCACGTATATCACCAGAAAATAAATAAAGTTATGACTAGTGCTGAAGAAAAAATAACTACACGACTATTTTGGAAGGCTACTTTTATGCAATTACTAAACGAAAGTTAATCATTTTGCCAGTGTTTTTTTATTATTTGCCTCCATCTGCTGGTGAAAGGGCGAATTGCCAGAGATTTTATTATTAAAGAAAACGGGATGTAAGTTTGCTATTAAAGCCGTGTGAACACAATAAAAGTACATTTTCCGGCATTCATTTATTAAAAAAAAAAAAAAAAAGGTTTTATCAGATTATTTCGTAAATGGACTATTTCCGAGTCCGTTTTTCTCTTATTCTATATTTGAGGTATTTTCCGCGGTGCGTTCAGATGACGCAGGCATTCCTCCACCAATGGGAAGCGTTACGTCTTCACTCGTCTAGCCAATAGAAGCAAGAAGTGAAGAACCTGGCAGCTCTCTTTGATGACGTATATGATCTGAAGCACAATACCGCGTGAAAATGGTAAGTGTTGTTATTCAGCAATAATAAACGGTGCTTCCGTTAAAAATAAACAAGTTTGCTGCGACCAAACAAACCCTTTTGCTATATTTAAAATGCTTTAATGTTCACTGCACTCCGCTGTAGCTGAGGAATGACTAATGGCAGTAGCCTGCTAACGGCTAGCTAACTTGTCCCATCGCAAACAGCTTTTATGATATTGTAATTAAATTTAAAACAAACGACAATATTATAATTAATGCTTTAGTATTTCTGGTTGTTTGATAAGTAATTTAGAGCAGTGTAAAATACTTGTGTTGAATGCAATTATATGGCGTCGCGCATTGTGTATAACGTTGTTACTGTATTTCACATCGTAAATTAAATTTTTTGTGTAACGTTAGTTCGATCAACTTTTGTTCTTATAACTTACCAGGCCTTAATTTGAATATAACATTCAAACATTTAATTCCTCAGCTGTTCTACTCGTTTTTCAAGTCATTGGTTGGCAAAGATGTTGTGGTGGAGCTCAAAAATGACTTGAGGTAAGCACTTTAATATAACGTTATCACGACATTTAAAAATATAGTAACGTATGTGTTGTAACTCTACATTGTTAATGTTAATTTTGCAGCATTTGTGGAACTTTACACTCAGTTGATCAGGTATGGCAGCACGTTGGCCTTATTGACACATAAGCAAATATTGAATGGATTTCATTTTAAAATGAAACATGTTCTCCCTTCACAGTATCTGAACATCAAATTGACAGATATCAGTGTCACTGATCCAGAGAAATACCCGCACATGGTGAGAACTTGTCAAGTGTGTTCTTTGTTATAGATAAGGAAGTGTGCATACTATTTGAACCCCAGATTGATAAAGAAAATTAAAACTTAAATAGCAGAAAAGAGCAGTTGTTTTTTCTGGTCTGTGCCTAGAATCTCAGTCACTTGAGCCTGTCATGTATGAAAAGTTGAGTTTAAACAGGAGGACAATCTCTATATATGACTCTTTATTGTTGTTTTTTTTAGTTGTCGGTGAAGAACTGCTTTATTCGTGGATCGGTAGTGCGATATGTTCAGCTTCCTGCAGATGAAGTGGACACACAGCTACTACAGGATGCTGCACGAAAAGAAGCTATGCAACAGAAACAATAATGTGTTTACATTTAAAAAAAAAATTTTTTGTTGGACTGCTCATAAGCATCATCTGTGGAGCCTTGTAGATTGAATGTTTTTTTTCTACCTGAAACTTGTGTAAAATTTGGATCCCCCCCCCCCTAGATATTCGTTTAGATTTGTTATCATGAGGGATGGCTTTTTTTTTTTTTTTGAGTTAGCAGTCATTTTGTGCTTTTAATAATGTTTGGAAGGGTCTGTATTGCATCCAAATGACTTTTGTTTTAGTTAAGTTCTTCGACCTACTAATACAGAAATAAAGTATTTTCTTCCACTGTCTACTTTTTGTTATTTTAACTCCTTGAAAATATTACTCTTTAAATATGCATACTGTTAGAGTAAACACTTTAGTTGAGCATGTAATTATTTTATAGGTGTTAAAAGAATGTTTCATATCATGGGTCTCCAACCCTGCTCCTGGAGAACTCCCATCCTACAGAGTTCAGCTTCAACCCCAATAAAACACACTTAGAGACAGGTTTGTTGAAGCAGGGTTTGAACTGAAGTCTGCAGAAACGTAGCTCACCAGGTAACTCTACAGGTTAGGACATTCCACTTGTCTCACATACAGTTTTTTGATTACTATAGTAGGGAAGTATGTGATTTTCTTGTGTAGCTTAAAATGTTAATATGCTGGTTAAAGTTCAGGGACAGTGTGTACTTGTTAAATATGGTTGGGAAACCTTTTGTTTTTAGTGTGTATTTTTCCCCTTGTACAGTGTAGTGAAGTTTTGTAACTATTTTGTGAGCTATTTGGAATTGTGCTTTAAAACGATGAAACTTAAGATTTAATTGTAAATAATTTATTAAAATGATCGATTCATTCATCTTTATCACTGTACAGCTTATTTGTAGTGTTATATAAACGTGCCCCTAAAAGTATTCCTAGGGTCAGTGGATAAGATTTCTACTGACATTTTTGCTATGTATAGTAAATAAAATTCTGAAGCGTATAACATGCACACACGACCCTAAGGCAATATTTGGCAGTAGCCAGAAATAATGATCAAATTTTTTAACGGGCTCAAATGTATACCATTATAGTATTATTGTTATTAGCACCCGATAACATCGCCGAAGGATTTGCTCATTAGCTCACCAATGAACTTGGTTAATCTGTTAATTTGGTCGAACCAGGTGAACCCAAAATAAAACGGAGACAAATTGCTATCAGCTGTTTGTTGATTTTACTTTTCAGCGCTTATACAGACGCTGTTACGTTTAAGTTAAACAGATACGGTGTTTAATGAGAATGGTAGGTGTTATTTTAATCATCTTAAGAGTTTGTTTTATGACGTTTATGGTTATTTGGCGTGACCTTAGCGTTTTGACGTTCCGTGTCATTTCTGCACGCGCTCGTGATATCCGCAAAGAAACATATGGCAGCATATTTTACATTACAACTACTTTTCTCGGTTTTGTTTTGTTGGCGTTTATCGTACATTATTACTACTGTCAGGCATCCGAGAAACAAAAAACTATGGGTGACTTTTATTTAGTTATGTCGTCATACCAAACCGGTACCCATGTGTTTTCAGGAGAAATATATGAATGAGCGCTTTGACAAGGATGAAAGTTGCTCTGAGCAGGACGACGGCAAAGTAAGTCTAGAGAGGAATAAGGAAGTTTGTCGATTATTTAATGACTAGCGAAGTTTATGTACCTTGTCTTGGTGGCTTATTGCTGTGTCAATTAGATGGGCGAGCTCCTTGCCAAGCGTTCAGCTTTAAACTCCATACTCAAAGAGCTGTTGGATGAAAAGGTAGTGCATTTATTGACACAAATAGAATATATTCCCCCTTCTTTATCAGTGATCTATGTTTTCCCTTTTGTTTATTTAGATCTCTACTCAGAGGAAAAATCATTGGATACTTGGCCCTGAGGACCTCAATGATACTCTCGTTTATGATTTTGAAATTGAAGAAGGGCCCTGAGCTTGTATTATTACCCACGTGGTGTTGGGATTTACCTGTGAAATAAATGCTGCAGGTAAAGTGTAGGTTTTAAAAATTGCATCAGCTAATTGTAACTTTTATAAATAAAGTGTATATATATTTACGTACTGTGTTGAAAATGTGTGTAGGTTGTATGTGTTTGTGAGGGCTGTATTATTAAAAATGTTCTCACTGATTGGAAAACCTGTTCAACTAATAATGAGAATTGGTCAATAGTGCGTAGCCCTTAAGTTTATATTATACTCAATATTTTGATTTGTTTTTAAATAGTGGTATATAGTTGCAAGAACATTTTCTGTTATGGTTTGGTAATTGTTCCGGTATATATGAGAAGTTTATTGAATAGAGATATGTATATAGTTAAGTAAACCAGTACGTGTATGAATGAGACGTTAATAAGGGTCACAAAACTTTGTCTAGGGCCTGGGCCCTGCCGAGTTTAGCTCCAACCCTAATCACACAAACCTGAACCAGCTGGTTTTGCTAGGTATGTTTTTAAGGTCCAGGCAGTCAAATTGAAGTTAAACTCAGATTGTGGTGATTGTGGCCTATATATGAGCAGACTTCGGTCCCCACAGAAAAAAAAAATATGCACAAAAAAAAATTAAGCAGATAAACAATACTGGCTCAGTACAAAAACAAAGGTCAATGAAAATTCTCCACTATGGTAGAAAATATGTCCGTTGCACTTTGAGCTATATTGTCGCGTTTGTGATATATTGGTTTAGAAGAAGGAAGCAGAAGAATCTCAGACCTGTTCCAGAGTAACGTAACAGGATCTGATACTTTTATGGTTTGTAATGCAGTTTTCTGATCCCTCCTCACAACCCCTCGGAATGGCTTTTATGTTGCAGACTTGTACTACGTGGCCTTGTGTTGAGTTGATTAATAACTTTAAATGGATACTGGCGTCTTTAGTCTGTATAACACAATATAATACACAGTAATTGTGGAGGGCTTGTGTCCAGCAGAGTTTACCTCCAACTTGCCTAAACACACCTGCCAGGATGTTTCAAGTATACCTAAGCTGTAAGACCTTCATTAGCTAGTTCAAATGTGTTTGATTAGGGTTAAAGCTAAACTCTGCAGGACACCAACCCTCCAGAACCAAGTTTGGTGGCTCTGCAGTAATGGTCCTATAATGTGCGCACTGTCAGTCTGACCATCCGTTTTACAGTCATCATTATTTTGGCCAATGTTTTCAATATCAGCATATTATACCTCTGTTTGCTGTGTAGTTTGTCATCTGTTGACATCTGTAAATTAAAGCAAATATCAGTGAGGAAAAAAACTTTCTGAACCATTCTGGGGTGAGTTTCCCAAATGCAACTATGGTCGCAAATTCTGTCGTTACCAATAGAGTTTGATGAAACTTTCAACCACAGTTGGCTAACAATGCTTTTGGGAAATGCACCCTTGTTGTGTTGAATCACACGTTCATTCTTTCTTCGTGATACTCCAGTCCTGTTTAAGGAATTGATACAACACCGGTATGGCACTTCCAGTGTTGCTTTTCACTACCCCAGCTTGTGGTGATTTGGTTCCTTGCTTTTTATCTTGACTCTCTAACAATTCTGCTATTGTTGTAACATGCAAGCCTTCCCATGATGCTAAGCTTAAGATAACAATTCTGCTATTGTTATAACATGCAAGCCATCCCATAGTACTAAGCATATATGTACACAGTGGGGCAAAAACAGTATTTAGTCAGCCACCAATTGTGCAAGTTCTCCCACTTAAAAAGATGAGAGAGGCCTGTCATTTTCATCATAGGTATACCTCTACTAGGAGACAAAATGAGAAAAAAAAGATCTGGGAAATCAAATTGTAGGATTTGTAAAGAATTTATTTGCAAATTATGGTGGAAAATAAGTATTTGGTCAATAACAAAATTTCGTCTCAATACTTTGTTATATACCCTTTGTTGGCAATGGCAGAGGTCAAATATTTTGATATTTTGGCCCATTCCTCCCTGCAGATCTCCTCTAGAGCAGTAATAGTTTGGGGCTGTCGCTGGGCAACAGGGATTTTCAACTCCCTCCAAAGATTTTCTATGGGGTTGAGATCTGGAGACTGGCTAGGCCACTTCAGGACCTTGAAATTCTTCTTACGAAGCCACTACTCCATTGCCAGGGCGGTGTGTTTGGGATCATTGTCATGCAGAAAGACCCAGCCATGTTTCATCTTCAATGCCCTTCCTGATGGAAGGAGGTTTTCACTCAAAATCTTACGATTCATTGCCCCATTCATTCTTTCATTTACACGGATCAGTCGTCCAGGTCCCATTGCAGAAAATCAGTCCTAAAGTATGACGTTTCCACCCCCATGCTTCACAGTAGGTTTGGTGTGTCTTGAATGCAATTCAGCATTCTTTCTCCTCCAAACACGACAAGGTTGAGTTTACCAAAAAGTTCTATTTTGGTTTCATCTGACCATATGACATTCTCCCAATCCTCTTCTGGATCATCCAAATGCTCTCTAGCAAACTTCAGAAAGGCCTGGACATGTACAGGTTTAAGCAGGGGGACACATCTGGCACTGCAGGATTTGAGTCCCTGGCGGCGCAGTGTGTTACTGATGGTAGCCTTTGTTACTTTGGTCCCAGCTCTCATTCACTAGGTCCCCCGTGTGGTTCTGGGATTCTTTTCTCAGTTCTTGTGATCATTTTGACCCCACGGTGTGAGATCTTGCATGGAGGCCCAGATCGAGGGAGGTTATCAGTGCTCTTGTATGTCTTCCATTTTTGCTCCCACAGTTGATTTCTTCACACCAAGCTTCTTACCTATTGCCGATTCAGTTTTCCCAGCCTGGTGCAGGTCTACAATTTTGTCTCTGGTGTCCTTTGACAGCTCTTTGGTCTTAGTCATAGTGGAGTTTGACTGTTTGAGGTTGTGGACATCTTTTATACTGATAACAAGTTCAAACAGATGCCATTAAGTAAGAAGTGGAGGACAGAGGAGCCTCTTAAAGAAGTAGTTACAGGTCTGTGCTTGTTTGTAGGTGACCAAATACTTATTTCTCAGAGGAATTGACCAATTAATTTATTAAAAATCCTACAATGTGATTTTCTGGATTTTTTTCTTATTTTGTCTCTCATAGTTTCAGGTATAAAATGATGAAAATTACAGGCCTCTCTTTTTGAGTGGGAGAACTTGCACAATTGGTGGCTGACTAAATACTTTTTGCCCCACTGTATATAATATGGAAAAACATCTCCCGGAAAGAACTGGCAAATCTGGTTAAGTTCAGTGTTGCCAACTGCTTTCAATTGAAAGTAGCTAAAACTGGTAGCGGAATGTCACCAAATTCACTGCTCTATGTAAAGATGAATATAGATCAGTGGGTAGCACTTGGATAAGATTTGTCCAAATAGTTGCTATATTTGTCCCTGAACTTTTGGGGAAAAAAGGAAATCACTAATCTACCTACAAAATAGCTAAATTGGCAACACAGGTTCAGTTTTTGAGGATGAGATGCACTATGGTACTTAGCTGGTGGCTGCACAGGATATTAACAGTGACCTTTGTTCAGGGACTCATTATTCCATTTCTGCTTGTCTAATGCCTGTGAATCTTGTTCCATTTGTCTCAGCGGCTAAAGTCATTGTTAAAATATTTACACAAGCAATGTGCTGGAAATAAAGGCTGAATGCCTTTTTCTTTTTAGCTAGGTTTAGAATAAAGAGGCTTTACGCAAATGTTTGACATAGAAATCCAATACTTTTATTTTACATTCATACATCTATATTTTACAGTAAGCTTAATGCATTTTTTTATTATTTAAAAAAGCCCGATCCCAAAACAAGTCCTGAAAATGTATAGCTCACGCAATGATTTGCATTTTTTCTTAAAGTGTGTGAAAAGCATTTATAAAGCACACATGCACACACACTCACGCTGCCCTTCTGTCACAAAAACATTCTCACATGTTTACACACTCAAAAAGGGAAAAAAAGGACACATGTTGCCCTTCGGTTGTACCTTAGTAGAGCTGGGCTGAATGAAAAGAAATTCAGACACCATTGAGAAAGGCACCTTGAGTACACAGTGTATACACAGACGAAAAGAAAAGAAAAGAAAGACAATAGTATAACCTTTTACGTAGCTTCTAGAAACAACGACAAAACTGTAAACCTTCACTTGCCAAAAGGAAAAAAAAAAGTCACGTTTCTATACAAATACATCTGAAGCAAAATATCTCCTTGGTCATAACATAGCAGTACCTTTTCTTTTTTTATTATTATTATTATTATAATCATTATTACTTTTGAATGCATATGTTACCATGTAATTCCAGATCGGCTCTGCCAGCAGAGAGCAATCTTGATGTAAAGTAATTACACTTTGTCACAATATTTATGCAGTTGCCTACATAGTGAAAGTTTATCAGTGGCAACCCACCTCATGCATGTTTTCCATTTGAGAGAGCAGCCATTATTCTCAAAAGTACACGACAAAAACCAAGAATGATATTCAATGCTATAGTCACAGTTAGGAGTTCCTCTTGCAAGACAGAGGTCGTTCCAACATAGTGTAACCTGTACATTAATATATATATAAAAATCTATAGACACACAATTCTTTGCTTTGCGAGAAATGTGTTTGACTTAAAATATTCCAACTTCAATCAAAATCCCCAATACCTTCAGAAAAGTATTTTTTTTTTCTCGTTAGAAAATACTGTATTTTCAAAAACCGGATTTAAATGTTTTACATTCCATCCTTCTTCCAACAAAATAAAGCTTTTTTTAGTAACTCAAAACGTAAAAACACTTTGAACGTTTATATATATATATATATATATATATATATGCAAATATAAACAATAAAGTGACTACAAGAGACCATATTATGGTTCTATGTTCAAAAGGTAGAGGAAACCCGTTTAGACTGGCATTTCTTGCCAGTGTTGTTTTTTTGTTTTTTTTCTTGTCCGATTAACACAGTGTGGCACTAAAATTTAGAATGATTGTACAAGTCAGGTCATATAATGCCATGGTCAGGTCTGCCCCTAAGTGCCTTCTCAGCATGCCTTCGTTAAGTCGGTCGGTAGGTCTGTCGAGGACATGCGATACTGGATCTTGGTGTTGGTGATTGCGCCGTGTTTCTGCCGTAGGTGTAACCGCAGCTGACTCTTGTGGCGAAAATGCAAGTTGCATTTCTCACACTGAAAAGCAAATGTGAGAACAGAGTTTAAGGTGAGGATGAACACTTTTGCACTTTACAGCTACCGTTATGCCATGTGCTTACATGATAGGGCTTTTCCCCCGTGTGTATTCGCAGGTGACTTTTCAGCGTCTGCAGATGACGGAAACGAGTGCCGCAGATTTCACATGGATACGGCTTCTCTCCGGTATGAATCAGAACGTGAGCCCGGAGGTGAGCAACCTGCGCAAAGAGGTCACGTTAGTCTTACAAATATCTTTTTCTAAATCGGTGCCATTGACTGTAACTCAAAGCACTCGCCTGCACAAATCTAGCTCCGCATGTCTCGCACTTGTATGGCTTTTCTCCTGAGTGAATTCGTGTGTGGGTTTTGAGGTTAGCTGGTCTGTTGAACTGAGCCCCGCAGATATTGCATCTATACGGTTTCTCTCCTGCAGCACAAATGAAAGGAGGTTAAGCAAAACATCGAACGGCGCAGCCAAAATGACATTTGTAGCAGCGGCTGTTTATTTTTACCGGTGTGAACTGTTTTGTGACTGGCAAGGTTTCCCTTGTAGCGGAATGCTGCTTGGCAACGGTCACATTTGTATGGCTTGTCGCTGTGGACCTGAAGCGTGTGGCGTTTCAAGGCTTCCTCCTCTGCAAACTTGGAGTCGCATTCATTACAAAAGAATGTTCCATTTTCTGTGAGGCGAAGGAGAAATGGTTTTAGGTTGGTTTTGGAAGATGCAAACAGGTTTTTAGGAAACTATTAAGAAAAGGATCTCACCACAGCTGGAATCTGAGTACTCCGAGTGCATTTCAGACATCTCCTCGGCCAGACGCGAGGCAGACGTGTTGGGACAGACGTCAGAGTGCTGTGGAGACTGGGAGCCACAGGACGAGCACTTTAAATGGCTCATGTAGAGAGAAGAGTGGCTGTCGCTGTTCCTCTGCGATCCCTCTAGAGTTCTGCTGAGGAAAACGTCACATTTTAGGTCTGCGGAGACATTCACTCAAATTTTTTTCATAGGATATTGAATGAATTTCACACATTCCTGCTAAGAGGTAAATCCTCTGTGTGCTTTAAGAGGATTGGAATGGATGAGGAAAAATTCAATCTGGCTTTGTGGAGGTGGTGGGTGGAGAACCGTTCCACAAAATACTAACAAACCTGCACTTCTCAACTTTATTGCATTAGGAAACAAGATCTTCTTATTGGAACAAAGAGGATGACACCTTTTCGACTGTTTAAGAGAGTCAGATTTCCTCACCTGTTGATGATGTTATTGAGGCGACTGGCCTGAGGCACGGTGAAGTCCTCGCTTTGCTCGCTGATCTTTGTTGTCGCCTTCGAGTCGGGATGTTCAGAATCAACATGGTGAAGAAAAGCAGACAAGCCTGGCCTCTGCGGGGAGTGCATTCCAGGGTCACGAGGACTGGTCTCCTCCTCCTTGGAGCTCTGATTGAGAACAATGAATTTGTATTTCTTCCAGTTACGAGCTTTAGGGTCTTGAGTACCTTGAGAGGTCGGAGGTTGCAAGGACTGCGCGAGAGCTGCGTTTTTGCTGCTGCTCGATTCCGTTGGGGAATTGGGCTGGCAGTCTGATTTGAGGGGGCTCTGAGGACTGCTCATCAAGGTTTTGCGCCCATTAGAGGATATGCCCATAGAGTAGTGTTGGTGGCTCAAATGCTCCTCTGCCAGGGAACTCTGCTCTTTTCCAGTCTCCCTCTGCTGCTGCTCCTGGGTCAGGCTGGTGAAGCCGTGCTTTCTGGAGCTCATTCCAATCGAATGTACCACTCCCTCCAAGGACTCCCGTTTCATTTCCTCATCCCTTCCCAGCTCTCTCGAGGAGTATGAACTGGCATGGCAAGCAATTGAGCTCCCACCGGTAGCGCTACGGGTGAAATCGGCCAGAACGGGGTTGTTGCCATCAGCGGGTGAGCAGTGTTTGTGATGGATGATCCCTCCCTTTGAGAAGTCTGAGAAAGTGTTTTTGGTGTCTGTGAGCTTGCAGAGAGGAAAGGGAAAACCTTGCATGGGAAACTGGCTGTAAAGGTATGAGCTGTTAGGACTGCTGACCCCGTTAAACATGCAGACACCATAGGGTCTCCCATCTCTGAAAGTCGCTGCCCGTCCAGGAACGTTTTCTAGCACCTCGTGGGGTCTGTAACTGTGAACGTCTTGAGGTAAAAGCAGGGGGCTGACCAGGAAGTCCTCTCTGGGAAGTTTGATGGAGGAGTCACTGCATAGAAATATATGGAGCAAATTAAAAACATCTGCTTTCTGCCATACTTTCAAGTAAGCATGTTGTATAATGAAGGACTTTAAGTAAAATATACCTGGACTTTATGAATCTGTGGCAGGTGTCAACAACATGATCCATCTGTAAATAGATGGCTGTGTTCATGATGGCCATGATGAGGCTCTCCTTCAGTGTGAGACGTGAAGTGTACATGAACTCCAGAAGGATTGCGAAACCCTCTGGGTCCACCTTCGGGTCCAGACTGATGGCGTTCAAGTTACATTTGTGTGAATCAGTAAAGATCGAGTAGAAGAGCCCACTGTGGAGAAATTATAATTTTAGTTAGTCACAAATGAACATATTTCCACTACAGGAAAGTATGCAACAAATCCAAATAGTCTTCAATTGCACCTGCATGCCATGAGGACCGTTTTGTGTGCTCGAAACTGTTGTCTGTTGACCAAAATCGTGACATCTGTAAGGATATCTCTACTACGCAGTCGGTTCAGGTTGAGCAGAACATCACTTGCATGACGTGTGAATTGGATGCAGCTGTCGGCTGCACAAGCCATTTTTTCGAGATCTGTTAGGAAACAAAGTAAACAGTGAATGATGTAATCGGTGCTCCATGAACAACATGCGCTAAAATCTGAAAAGTTGGGTATTATTCTTACATCACAAAAATCTTTGAAGCTTATATTAGCTGTTTAAAAACTTCAGAAACAAAGGCAATGCTGTTATTCTTTGCTTTTTTAGGGAGGTATGTCAAAACATCTATTAAGATAAGAGTTTTAATCCTGTTATGCATCACAAAATTTGTCAATGTGTACCTCCTCTGCTTTTCTTTTGACAAAGGAACACAAAAGGAGACGTTATGGAGAATGACAGCCTCAGTCGCCATTCACTTTTATTGCAACTTTTTTTGGATACAATAAAAGTGAATGGTGACTGAGGCTGTCATTCTGCCTGACATCTCCTTTTATGTTCCACCGAAGAAAGAAAATCATTAGGGTTTGGAACAACACGAGGGTGAGTAAATGATGACAGACTTATCATTTATGGGTGAACTATCCCTTTAATCTGAAAATCAATTACATGTATAGTTCTCAAAGATGCAGCCAAAGTTCCCTCACTCTCCGGTAGGTGGCGACAAATGATGCAAATATTTAGTTCATGTCCATCCACGTGCAGTTCTGTCAGGTCTGTAAATAATTTTTCTTCCACCTAAAATGATCTTCTTTTTGACAGCATTATCCTTCAAGTTCACAGTTGCAATGAACTTTGCGAGGTTAGTCACAGAAAACGGTATATTTATCTTAATATGTACCAAGTTCACTGAAATGTGCATTTACACAGTTCTTGCCTTTTGAAGAAAATTGCTTCTTTCCCTGCGATTTTAAAGCCTTTATGTGTGGAGAATAAACTAGAATGAGTCATGGGAAAATGTCGTTAGGCTGTTTACTGCAGTACTGTGGACCGATAGACTTCACTATTGAGGAATGAGTGTAATAACAGACAAAGTGAAATAGTCAACAAACACACCCCACTTATTATGTTAATACTCTACAAGAGTTTATTTTTAATAGATTAATTTTGTGACAACACATTTTCTGCTTTCCAAAGTTCAGATAATGAACGATTCACCTCGGACGGTTCTCCGAGTCACATCTGGCGCCTTGACACAAATATAGTTTCACTGGACGCCTTTAAATAGTTAGGCGAACATTTCTCACATGTTGAACATTCAGTATTAGAGATTCTGTTTCCATTTGAGCCTACATAACATCAGTATCCCCGACCGCGCGATGTCATGGTGCCAAAGCAGCTTAATCAGCCCATGACTCTTGTAATGCTCTCGTGTGAGGAGGTAAACACGCAGATGGCAGGGATCGGGACAAACCTAAAAATCACACGCACTCAAAAACTTACACCCGCTCTTCAGAACTCCTCTGAAAATGTTTTCTACTGACCCGAAGAACTTTTGCAGCCACTCTAATTTCATGCTCTGAACAGCTAGTTTTATTCCGTCAATTCTGTAAGAAATCGAAAGATTTGCGTCCACGAGATGTCACCCAGAGACCGTTTTGACGTTCAGAGACGCAAAACGACACCGACAACACCTGCAACTCGCATATCAAGTCATATTTGGCAACTTCGCCGGTATTTGGCGATCCTAAATCACTACGAGCGTATAAACAACGTCAAGTTCTCGCGAACACAGAAAAGTGTCATATGGCAGAGCACACGCGCGCGCTGTTGAGCTCTTATTTGTCTCGCATTCTTACGCTCAGTTTCCATCTGATTAAGCGTTAAATCTTATTTAACACTTTTACCCTATGTAACTGAACGTTATGAAATGTGCTCACTCCAGGAACAGAGCCCGATCCACAACACGCAAACAGCGGACGGAGATTTACGAACCACTCGCTCAGTGCTTTAAAAATAGTCTGCTTTTTTATTTTTGTTGTTATAAACCGGTCTGTTTATCCATAAGCATATATACATATTTCTAATATGCTGCATTTCTGACGAGAACGTTAAAACACATTTTAAAATGAAACGCCCAACACACTGGTGACAAATCACAAATAAATACGTAGCCTACATTTAAAATGAAAACACAAGAGTAGGCTACGGAGAGAAAGTTGTGCAGGTCTGCTCTCGTTACAAGTGACAGCTACCGCAGAACCATACAAACTTTTCTATTGCGTCTCTACTTCCAAACACTGGCAGATTTTGCTGAAATACTATAAAATGTAAGACTTCATGCATTTTAACCAAAAACGATAACGACAACATCAACGATTACATTAATGGGTCTACAGAGGAAAATAAATAAATCAAAAACAAATGACAAACACACGCTCAACAACTGTTCAACCAAATCAGAAACAATCTCTCAGCAGGGGATGTGATTTATTCCAGCATACACGCAAATGAAAACAGTGTACGCGGCTTCTGGCACAGGACAACAAAACCAAAACGTCTAGAGAAACAGCGAGCGAGAGAGCAAACTCCGGTTTCCGAGCGAACTCCGGGTTTTAAAACATGCACTGAAATAAAAAGAGTCGGATGCCTTGGTTAACGCTTCTATCTTTGAATTTGACCACGCACTACACAGCCCCTGGTTTATAATCTCATCCCCAAGAGCCATTTAGTCAACTTTGAAAGCTGTCTTGTTCGGGGGAAAAACGCGCACCGCGTCTGAATTTTCAGTCCTCTGCTGCCTGCACACACTATTTACAACCCCACGATCCCGCAGCGAGGACTGACAGAGCAGTGTCGTTCGTGCAGGACGACCGAAACTGTCAAACGTATTTTCACTAAGACGGACCCACTACATAAACACTGCTCTAAAAACTGTTCACAAAAACACCTAAAAATCAGTCGAGATAAACATTTAACCATAAAATCCAATAAAACAACCTAATGAACATGTGTGAGTAATGGCAACAGCGCGCCAGAGGAAAAGAATGTAAAAAAAATCACCTGGTAGTGCTTTCCTAGAAACTTCTTGCATCACCACTTCTAAGAACCCCAGTTCTAAGAATCAGGAGAGCTCAATTCTCGGAATTTGAGCTGGCGACCATACCATTTTTAGAGGACAGGGGAGTGTGATATTTTGCCTCAAGTTTGTATTTCTTCGCTTATTGTCAATATTTTATTTTCACACGGTTACACTTTATTAATTAACTACAATGTATTTGATTTCGATGTTTAAAATGTAAATGAAATAATCGAATTAGCGTTATGATCGAGAAAAATAGTTGCGTTCAGCGTTTCATTCCTCCTCCTTCATGGACGCGTCCAGAGCGAGACGGTCACGTGGCCAGAGAAAGTGTCTTACGTACGTTGTCTCTTTAGCCCAGCCTCAAAATACTCAGAACTAATTTGCTATTCCATGACATAAGCAAAGTGTCCATTCGTTGCCTTTCCCTGTATTAAACCCACGGCCATAACCTAGTCTATACAGAGCATATCTGGAGCGCTTATTCACACGGACACATTTTATTTATTTTTTTCAGTGATATTTTTTTCCCTAACATGTTATCTCTTCAGTGCCGTGGACCTGCTGGCCAGTGTGCATAAGGGTTTGTTTGACCGGGATTATATATAACGTTATATATACGAACATTGAGACATTGTGCTTGAATACTGGCTTAATTTCACATCTGAAATGTCGTTAATTTATTCGAATTTTTACTTTGATACTAACTGCTTTGTTCTCGTCGTGGTTTGTCTGTCACATGTGTATATAACCGGTAGCAGGATACTGACGAACTACCATTAGTAGCGATTATCTGGCAGATAGCATGTCGATAAATGTGTTTGGAAATCGATTTAAGTAATTGTACTTGAGAGGAATATTGATGAATATTTATTTTACTTCTTAAGGCGCTGTTAAAAGCCACTTCGTTTCGGAATTGTGCAATATTAATGGTCTAATTGTCAGGAGGCAGTTGAAAGTAGAACCTTACAGCACCGGTGCGCGAGCTTAGTCTTGTAAAGATGCCAGTGACAGGCAGCAATTGACTGACGAATTAATCTCATTCTTACGCACAGCTCCGCGTTACTAAACCATATTTGTAGAGCCGCGCGTTCTGTGCGCATTAATTGATGTCACATTCTCTGCTGTTGAAGTATCCATATCCGTCACGCTTTAAGTCAGATAGACAGCAGCACACAACAGCAGCAGTTCGTACAAAACACTTGTTGTTTAGGCCCACGAATATGATGTTATTATTGCTTAATTACACGTGGTGCGGCTGATTTATTTTTTTATGAACTACGTTGTGCTTAATTAGGTTTTGAGCTACAGCTGAATATAATTTTATAAGCTATTCTTTAAAAGCGTCGAAACTTATTTGAACACGTCATTTTGAAGTTAACCTGTTAACCTGAAGTTAAATGTCAGCTCATGTTCACAGGTTAACCTCAGGCCGCCGCTAAGTAGCCTTTAGTTCACACATTATTTTAAACAATGTTTTCTTGTATTTTTAGTATTTTTACACCTTTTTTTCCCCAGACAGTGCTGCAGAATTGTAATATTCTAACACACTCTTCGAAGTTTCACTCGTATTTTTTAAGTTAGTCATTTTTATTGATGCCATTAATGACACCTATTGACGTTTATTCTGTCATCTGGTGAGACTGGTTTTTTTTGAGAAGCATCTGTCAGAAAGCATGAGGAGGAGACGACACGTCTGTTTTCATTAGCATATTCTCTTCCTCTTCCAAACGAACACGTTTCTTGCTTTTTTTCCCCCCGCATCTGTAATGTACTAAACGCGTACAGTCTGAGTTCAGTTGCAAAGCCGTCGTGTTAAGACAGTGTCTTAAAAACTAGTCAGAACAACGAGCTGTCAGCCAAGAGTAATCTGTTTTATTTTTTGGATTCAAGATTTATGTAGGCTAACTGAAGAAAAAACTGTGAACTGTGTCTTAAAGAAACATTTAGCTGACTAACTTTTAAGACTAGTCTTAACCTTTTAGGCAACCGGCTGTTTTGGTCCAAGCGCACGTCAGGCGTCGTGCTTTCAACCAAACTGCAGAAATCTCCGTGTAGCCTCAAAGTCTAGGACGGTCTCTGAGTGTTCACCTTCAGAGACAGCAGTAGTTAACTCCATCCCTTGAGACACAATATCATCTTATGACAATCCCTGATTTAAAAAAAAAAAAAAGTAGTTACTTTAACCCGTCGGATGCAGTGGATAAACAGCGGTTATTCAGGGTTCGGTTAAAAATAGACACACATTTTTAACCATTAGCCTATATTTTAACAAATATATAGTTTTTGATGATTATTGATGATATTCCCTCGGGAAGTTTATAATCTCACATTGTTATTGCTACTGCACTTAATTATAGAAGTATGTAATATATGTAACATGGATTGTAGAATTCAAGGAACTTTTCCACTGGGTTGTAATTTTTGGCTGGCTTGTAGTTTTGGAATTTGTTTTGCTCTGGACACTTTTACATCTCAGGCCTGTTTGCTGCACAGCTAAGGGAGTAGATTTTGAGATGATGTTCTTTCATGCTGGTGTGTCAGCGTGTGTCATGATGAAGATTGCTTGTAAAATTGTTACTGTGGAAAAAACTATCAAAATTAACTGTGCATGCAGAACAAGTTTTATACTATTAAAAGCTTTTTCCTGCTCCACATCGATTTAGTCTTTTACAAAAGTAATGTGTAATAATCATATATATTGTTCTTTGCTCTTATGTATGGTACATGGGTTTTTTAAACTGTGGAATTCATGTAGATCCATAATGACAATGATAATAAAATAGTTTTTACTGATGTCAAGTCTGTGATTTGCCTTTTTGAAATGCAGTTCTTATGTATCTATTGAGGTTTAAAAACATAATCAGAAAATATGAGTTGAATATTCATAGTATAGAGGGAGGATGAACTCGCTTTTTATTTTGGCACATTTTCAATGTGTCATAATCACTTTTACTTACACCTTTTCTGTAAAGCTAGCTGTTACTGGACAGTTTTGATCTAAATGTGCTACTTTTTATATAACTTTCACCTGTTTTAAGTTTGAGCAGTCAAAAGAATTATCATATTTGCATGTTTGTGTGTGTGTGTGTACCATAATAATATTTTTAGTTCAAGGAAAACATTAAGGGGAAATGCAACAAGTAGATTTTAATATTTTTGGGAAGTATGTGTAACAAAATACTGTTGTACAAAGGATCTCTGGGTATTTTTAATCTTCATTACTTTATTTACTTCAGATTTACTCAGCCAGGTTTGAAACGTTGAATGCTGAGTAATTTGCGTTCTGACTCGCTCACCTGAGTAACTTCGTTTGTGGCTCCAGTTGGGGGGAACTGGTCCGTCCTCCCTTGAGCCGTTTATACCCTGACACAGAAGGAGCATCTGTTGGGCTGTGGTGGGAAAAAAAGGAACAATTTCAGTGCACATGTTTTTCCTCGTAACAGATTCATTGTATTTGTCTGGGTTCAGTTGGTGCCTCTGTTCTTTTTGCAGCCTTATATTCTGCTGATTAATTTGTCGTCGTAAATGACAGTTTTAGGCTTATTAATTCTGATGCCATGAAGACCAAAAAACATATTATATTTATATTTAATGTCATCACGTACTGGAACTTAATTTGTTATCGGTTTTATCTGCTTTATTTGTGCTTTTGAGTGTTGTTTACATAGGCCCACATACATGTAAGCCATTTATCTTTCAAGAAAAAATTTCTGACTTAGAAATGCATGCATCAGGGCATATTATAAATACATTTAATAAAAATGTCTTGGCAGAAAAAAGGTAAAAATCAGTAACAACTGGACTTACTTAAATGGGTTTTCTTTTTCTGTATGTGTGAAGAGGGTTTGCTATTTTTATAAATAAATCAAAATGTAAAGTGATGAAGATTAAGTTTGTATTTATTGTTTTTTCTGCCGTATGTCTGTTACAATCTCCAGCTGGAGTTCCCTCTGTGTCTCCACCACAGGGCACTCCATGCTCCGAACTGCATTGTCCATCATGCCTCATTCCTGGGACTGATTACACGCCACAACTGCACTTCATTTACACACACACCTGCACTTCATTACCACAGCCACTTTCTGATCGCTCACATGCATAAAAGCCAGACTCAAACTTCTATTCACCGCAAAGTCTTGATTTGCCATGGCTGTCATTTCCGAGCATTTCTTTCCCCGTGTTTGTTTTGCCTGTTATTACCGTGTACTGTATTTCCTTGAACTGTAATTGTTTGCTGCCTCCTTGCCTGTTTATCCCGACTATGATTCTGTGATTCCGGTATCTGACCTTGTTTGTTCGACTGGATCCGCACACCTCCAGCCTCAGACTCCCTAGTCATTGTCACCAAAACCACTCATGAGCTCTCAGCCTGCCCTGTTCACCCTGTTACGGCAAGCCCTGGACCTCCCGTCTGGCCCGGCTCTGGCCTTAGGGACCTCCCTATGAACTTTCGCCTGACTCTGGAGGCTTTCATGGCCGTAACAAAGAACCCTAGTTCCGGCCACGGAGGCCAATGAACTCTCGCCCTGCCCTGCCACGGCCATGAAAGCCATTTCTGAGCCCTTGTCCTACACTGTCATCGCTATAAAGGCCATTTCTGAGTCCTTGCATTGCACTGGAAGCCGCCTCTGACCCCCTGTCATGTATTGTCTTGACCACGAAGACCATTGAACTCTTGTCCTGCCTTGCCATGCCAGATGGACCACCATAGAACCCCAGTCTCACCTTGCTACAACTAAGGAAGCTGCTTTTGAAGATTTGTCATGTCTAGTTACGACCACGGAGGCAGATGTCCCTTCGTGCTGCCCTACCACGGCCATGAGAGCTGTCATTGAACTCTCGTTACGCCCTGTTGTGACTAAGAAGGCCATCTCTGAGTCCTTGTCCTGCCTGGTCACAGCCATGGAGGCTGATAACTCCTTGTACTGCCCTGTT
>JAUMHR010000050.1:8531134-8545693 GCA_032361145.1 Enteromius fasciolatus
GCTTATGTATTCAGTCATTATTCAATGGTATACTAAAAATCCATATGAAAAAAACTTACTTCTCACTGTTTTCAGGTATTTATATGCGATTACAATGCGATTAATTAATTACAAAGCCTCTAATTAATTCGATTTTTTTTTTAATCGAGTCCCGGCCCTAATATGTGTATATATAACATATTTCAAAGCTTGATTTTGTTTTTATGATTAAAGCTTTTTTCAAGAAAGTATTTCTTTATGAGCCTTTTTTCTCTTTATAGTTGTATTACACTGACTTTATGCGCCCCAAAAGGTACATATAAAAGTGAATTTTAATACTTAAATATTTAAGATTGTATGTATAAAATGCCTTTTTTTATGTATTCTTGAATAAATTAACAGAATAAAAAAAATGCCATTGCCCTTACTTTAATGTATAGTTATGGAAAAAAGACATTCACCCTGAACTGAGGTTTTTCTGCCAAATTATGTTGCTAATTATTTACAGCATTACTTGGATACTTTCCCTCCAACCTTCACATAACTCCTGCTGTCATGATTAAAAAAACAGCAAAAAAAACCCTCCCTTTCCTTAATGGAATCATACGGATATCCACCCATCTGGATCCGGCGCCCCACTAAAAACACCCCAGGTGTTCGCTAACCAACAGGGGAAAGTCTTTTAAATAGTTAAGGCCCTCCTTCACAACAAGCACCGATTCAGCATTGCCAAACAAAGAGCATGTTGAGCTTCAAAACAAAGAGCAACGTCAACTTTATTTCAATCCACTGGAGGGTTGTTTAAGGCCCCGATGTGGTTTTGCATAATACACGGCCGTAAAAGCATCCAGGAGTTTGTAGAGAAATGTGTAATTTACCATGGCCCCCTGCAGTGCCCAACCACATGCGCATGAGATAATTACTGCAAAACCTTGGCAAACTTTTAGCCAATGAATTCCACACAAAAATAAATGACCCACTTAGAAAAGCAGGGTGCAGAAGGGGAGCCTTGATCAATACTCCATGCCTTACACAATCCGTTAGCAGCTACCGAGCAACAGGCGCGAATGACACATTGTTAGGTTAGGGTGACATCACTGAATTGTTCCCAGGCCACTTTGGCAGTGATTTCTGTTTGCATTAGAGAGGGAAACACGTTAGTGATGACAAGAGTTTACAAATACTTATTCTTCAATATGAGTCTGAGACTACTATCCCAGTCTGTTTGAACAGCAATAACAAGCCGCATTGGCAGTGACCGTCTGTTCTGTTTAAACTTTTACTTACGAGTTGTAAAACAACTGTCTGATGGTGCTGAATGGGCACAATGTACTGCCCATTAACATTAGCCTGAGCGCCGGAAACTGCCCCGCGGTCTTTTCTACACAAGCGGCAAATTTTTACCCCCATCTGATAGCAACTTTTTTTGTTTTTTAATTTTTTTTTTGCCAGCTTCAGCCTTCATTGTCAGCAGAGTCTTGAGCCAACCGTGTTCATCAGAGGAATGATGCAACGGAGCTGTAACACGGTGCGGATCCGCTGTTAGCAAGTGCACTGAGGTCCTTTTAGTTCTTTAATATAAAAAGACTGCTTTTGGGTTGTGAATAAAAATTCTAAAGGAAGCTTTTTCTTTTCTAAATGTCCATAGAGAATAGAAGACATGTCACATGGATAACCAGTTTTTAAGATCAGCAATTTAATGCATAGTTTATACTGGTTTCACACTTTTCTTTAACACTTTACTTTTTGTATTTATTTTATATAAAAATGTGTGTGTATCTATATATACATATACATCTATATATGGCACTACCATATGCCACAATATATAATGTTTGTTTGTATATCCTTTCCGCCATACAACATCTAATTAAATGATAAAATGTGACCTCATGATGTCAGATAGACATTTAAAGCTCTGTTGCAGCATCAGACTGTAATATGAGTCAAATTGTCAATTTAGAGTCATGGCACTGATGTAAAATGTGATTAGAATTTAGTATCTCTGTTTATGAATGTGCTGTTTTACAATCATTGAATGCTAGCGTGTAAAATATAAACATTATTTTTGTATTTTTTACTATTATTCAAATTAGGCCACAACCTACCCTTAGTAATCTTCCCTCTCTTTTAATAGAAATTGTATAATAGCCACATTATAAGAAACTATATCGCCTGTAAACCAAACTCTTAGCTGACACTGTGTACTGAAAGAAGTTTGGCAGATTCCTGTCTGTGATAAAAGAAACCCTGAAGTGTCGGTACTGTTATCACTCACTCTTGTATCTGTTTGACTTTATGCTTGGTTCACAAAGCCATGAGAACCACACTGGTCTTCGTAAACTGTAAATATGGCCTATTTACAGTTATTTGATAGCATTTCTCCACATAATTTCAACACAAATCACTACAATTACAGACTCCCTAACTGACGCTTATTCAGACAGATGCTAAAAAATGAGAGTGGAATTCGAAATGTGTCATATTAGCTAGACATGTTATCATCAGGCCATTGACATCATACAAACATGAATTATACATTTTGAATCAAATACACAGAAGAATTTGTATTTTAAAAGTCCTGGCTTGTAATTTAAGTATACACCTAGTCTTGTTTAGCTGCCCTCGAGAATGCCATACACCAGTTATGAAGAACCTCTTTTTATGATGAAGTTTTGGAGGTTGCAGACTGACAACACTGAGTCGTTTGCTATTCTTTAACATTTAACAGACACAACCAGACGAGGCAACGTTGTATGTATTTAACGCCTACAGTGCTTCATGCTTAACTCCTCAACTGTGGTGAGAAAACCAGTTTCTCTGTGGTCTGATCTGATGTTTCAACTTTCTTACATCCCACGTCAAATTTGCCATTCACGTTCTTATAGTTTATGAGAAGTTGGTGAGATTTTTGCTCGATTCCAAGACATTTGTAGACATTAAGTTAGTTAGTTTCAGGCACCAGATGCATAATGCTGACATACATGAGGTAGATCAGATTTAGACTGAAGCGTGGGCCATGCAGTCTCGAGGTTTTGCATGTGAGCTGATCAGCACAGGATGTCACAGCCTAAACAGTAGTAGGCGGGGCGGGGTGGGGTGGGGGGGGTGATGTAGAGTGGTGGAGGTACTGCTGGTTTGCCTACCTCGGTAACGTGTGGGTATGCTGTCTGTAAGCAGGGCCTGGCATGGGGGGTTGGGGTATAGGCACACAGCTGCCACAGTGACACCATAAGCGTCCTCATACAACCTGCTGAAGATGCGTATGTCGTGCTGTAAACTTTTGGAGTAAATGATTCTTCATGATAATGGCCATTTCTGTAACACAAGCTTTACACAGTTGCATTTTGGTCTGGTGTATTAATATATTTAGGTTAAACTGAATTTGCCAGATGATATTCTGACTTGAATAAAATGCATTTTAGGTGTTACCACATCACCACTATTTTCAGACCCACTTACAATTGTGTCTTTCAGTACTTGTGTTTACATTAATATTTGACAAAATGCATTTAATATGTACTTGGATGTTTTTATATTGCACATATTTAAAAATCCCTTTCTGCAAATACATGTATAATTATTTTCTGTAGTTACATTTGCAATTACATTATAAATTTTACACCTTAACCCACCCTTAAACCTTACCATATACCACCAAACCTGTCCATAACCTTAACTATAAATGTTTTCTGCAGTTGCGTTCAACATGAACACAACAGGTGCATTTTACCACACAATTGTCTATTATTATGATCCTAATAGTTAGATCATAATAGTTAAAAACACCTACTTTTCTATACAAATGAAACTTAAGTTATACTTTATTTTAAGGTGTTCATGTAACAGTGTAACTACATGGCCTTACTATATGCTTTTGAAAGAGTTAAATTCTTCTCTTTCAGTGAAAGCCTGATGTGTTAAGAGTGTGACGGTGGGATTTGATTACTTGAACGGCACCTGGCATCTTTTTCCGCAGATTTGAAAATTGACTTTTTAAAGGAACAAATTCATCTACAAGAGCAGCTGAAAGCAGCAGCAGTCCTCATGGAAATTAGCACAGTCACTTGGGGAAAAATCTTTAGTGACTCAGAGACAGAGACACCTTGGAGGGCGAGTAGAGTTTTCGAGTTTTAGTTTATGAGGGAAGTCTGCCAAAACTCAAGTGGAAATGTTTCACATTAGAGTATAGAGCTTATGCGATTGGCTGGTGATGAATATAACATTCTACAGTACCGGATGTTAGTGTGTGTTTCTGCGAGTGTAAACATTTATTATTATTATTCATATACTAGGCCTATTTATTTACACACATTCTTCTCTAGGAAAAGAGTTTAATCACCTGCATCACCATACACCCCAAAATTTTGCCATGATGCCATCAAATGTCTCTGAAGATTGCTTGTTTATACTTTCTCATTTAATAGTTCTTCTGACCTTGTCTTCGCTGGCTCTTTTAGTTTCTTTAGGAAAACCACTTGCAAAAATAACAACAAAAAGTGTAAAGAAGGCCAGTGCACATCTAGTTTGACCAATTAATAAGAGATATGGCAACGTGGTGTGCTGAAGAAGAGGGGGGGGGGGGGGGGAGGATTCGGGGTTTTGGATTTTTTTTTTTTCTGTTTTACAAGTACAGAATGTTTTCTGAGTCCTGCGCCACCTGGTGGAGTGCAAAAAAGAGTGAAAACAGTCCTCTGACTGACAGGCGGTGTAAATTACGCACCCGGTCTGTATTTGTACAGTGTTCACTATGTAGGTTAAGATTGAGCAGTTCTCCAGAGCGTCTGCTTCATCCTCCTATTACAAACATCACATAGATCACGTTTAACCACTGAATTCTCCGTTTGAAGCAATAACAATGACTCATACTTTTCTCATTTTCTTGCTTCAGAGAGCGCAGAGCGGACTGGAGGGCAGGACGCCGAAATGTAAAAATATGACTCTCTTTTTTTTTCATAATCCCACCCCCTTTAGCACCCTCTAAACCTATCATGGACTAGTTTTCGAAACAGCCCATTCGTTGTTGTCATTGTCTTAAAGTGTCAAGGGAGCTGGTTGATCGTTATCAGAGAAATGCGGTACTCTGTTCTGTCTTAAGAGTTCAGATCCGCAAGCCGAATGCAACACAGACGCGCTTATGTTTTTGAGCCTTTAAAAATATATTATGTTATGTTACATGTTGTGTGGTATTAAGGTTATGTACTCTCACTCCTCCAGATGTAATTAGGCGTTAATCTCAGGGAGAAGATGTCTCGAATCCATTCATTTCGACGCGTGCTATTTCTTCCTCTCCACACCTTGCCTCAAATTGTGGCGCAAGACTAATTTGTCAAACGGCCTAATCCCTTTAAGAATCGCGCTTGCGATGTCATGCTCTCTTGTGGAATTGGGATTTGGAGAAATATGTTGTACTACATTTTCATGCCAAAAAGAGTCTTTCTTGTCATTTGGTGTAAATGGGACTTGCTACAACTGGGAATAAAAATGCTTCATGAATTTTTGAGCTCAACCAGAAGAGTTATTTGAGATCTCAATTATGCGCCATTTAAGTATTAACTTTGGGCAGAGATGTTTCTCCTGAAATACACGAGAGAAACAAACAAGACACACGTTGCGCTAATAACATGTCTTAGAAGAAGAAGAATCTGACAAAGAATCATTGCTTTCATTCTGTAACCTCTGACTTTCAATTAGATTGAATTGAGATATTAAAAGGCACTTCTTCATGATTTTACTTTCTGTAGTTGCAAGGTCAAATTTTAATATATGCTACCATCAGATTGCCATTACACCTGCTTAAATATGTGCCTATGTTTTCTCAATGGAATAGCATTGTTTACATTGCATAGTTATCTTAAAATTGCTGGATGTCGACACATAGCCTTACAAATAGCCTTAAAAATGAAGATATTGTACACGGGTCTAAATCATATTTCCTTCATTGGTTTTTTAATAAGAGTTCTCATTTTGTTAAAGTGAGACCTGTCCACCTGTGCAGGGTAAGACAAATTAGGCCTGAAGCAAGCCTTATAAAAACAGCATATGTGAGTTTCTAAAGCTTTAAAACAAGCTTTTATCCATCCACCAGTTCAAATCTCTTGCCACTGCCTGTCTGTAAATGTACCAAATCTCCTTATTTTTTATCACTGTTTAAGGCAGTTTTTTTTCTCCATAGCTTAGGCTATTGCTGGATAAAGTGAAGAGTTTGGTTTGCCCAAACATTTCTTAAATCACAGAAGTCAGTATATCAGGAAATCCAATCTGGCCGAAATGCCTCAGTGGAATATCCATTAGGCCTGTGGAGGGGTGTGGTTCTCTGTTGCCTATTTTTGGCTCTCTCCCTCCATCCATCAGAGGGAGCAAATGGAGTGTAATCCATGATAACATGGATGCAGGGGCTTTTGGCCTGGATGAAAGCAATTCCACCCAGTCCAGAAATCAGCCCCTCTAAAACCTGATTTTACTTGGATGGTATCCAACTTTGACCAATTCTAAAATCCCAAGAGGTAGATAAACACGTATTTCCAGAAATTTTTAATAACATATCAATTTACATGGGATTTTGGGAGAGGATTTGCAGTAGTATATTTTGGTGGGTGAGTTATAAAATCCTTGCGAAAATACATATTTAAAAATGTATTCCTAAGTGTGCTCAATTGGAAAATCTACAGCGGATCATTTTCTGTGCGTCAAAGGTTTAAGACTGCAAAAGCGATCAGTCCAATGTTGATGCAGATTATTGTATATGAGTATTACTTTCATAAGACACATGATCAGAGTTTAGATGTAAAACAGAGGGCATGCATTCTCTGTTGCCAGGTAACTCACATATCTCTGTTGGAACAAGTTGTAATACCAGCTCTCTGGTAATACAGCACTGCAGCTAATTTCATTTCCAACCTTATGAAGAACTTCAATATTAGACATGCTGACCGCGAAGATTCAAAGCGCTGAGCTTGTTTGTGATCATGTAAGAGAAGAGTTTTGTTTTTGGTCTGTTTTTCTGCAAGTGAATTAAAAATTAGTGCACAAACCTGAAATAGTATAAAACAAGCATCATCTATAAGTACGAGGGCATTTTTTAACTCTAGTGATGTTAGTGATCTAAACATTGTGCGTTGGGTTAAAATGAATGTATTGTTCTTCCACTTAATTGCAGCTGGAGTTCCAGATGGCGTCAACATATGTATTTTGCTCTGGCAATTGCGTATGGACCCAGCCACCCATCAACACTCGCTTGCGCTGGATTTGACTTTGACTCCTCTAAACCGTTCTGCTAATGTTTACACAAACAGATCAGCCAGAGTCAGCATCACTTCTGTAAAGCTGCGCTCTTTCTGCATGTTTGCTGCTATGTTGAGAACCTATAGTCATTATGGGAAGAGTGGTGTTAATCATCAACTGTGAGGCATATCAGCGCAAATAAGACATATTTAGCCCAACTGGAGACTACTAATAGAAACTCCCATAGGCACCCGTATGTAATTATATGGAGTTCATTGACTCTATCGGGTGGTTTTATATTTACACCAGTTTCGATAATGTGATTGCATTATTGATCAAACCTCTTGGAAACGTTGATTTCTAATGCGATGTTTACAAATGAATATTGGGTTTGAATATCTCGAGAGTATGATTTTTGCATAAAAAGTGCATTGCTAAAACAACTTTGGCCTCTGCCTGACCTCAAGAGAGAGGTGGATAGTTTATCTGTATGCAGAAACAGAAATAAAGTCATGTGTATAAACCAAGGTTAAAGTGAGCTAGAAAAGCTAACCTTGTCTTGATATTCCAGGCAAATCATGGTCAAGCCGGGAAGAAACAAAACAGTGATTATCCAAAATCGCAAACTCAAATCAATGTCAGATGTGTGCTATATTTCATAAGAAGCTGCTTGTAGTTCTGTAGAGCTGATGATAAGCCACCTCGTCTGCTTAAGCATTCAGTTATTTCATTAGTCCCTGCAGAGAAATGTCTCTGTAAAACAAGGTTTGTGTTAAAATACTTTGTTATTCAATAAATGAACTGATAAAGGTGTTCGGGAAATATTTTGTACTTGAAATTGTATTCTTTTATTTAGTTTTATTTTGCAGACACTGATTTCTTCGAACATTACCACAGACCCACTTGTAGCAGATCTATTTTTTTGTTTTGTTTTTTCAGTATTTAAAGTATAAATGAGCATTGTGGACCTGATACACTTATTATATGGTGTTTGGAAAGAGCGTTGACTTTGACTTATAATAAATGAAAGAATTCAGAGGGGTTAAGCCCAGCAGACTTCAACGCATCCGAGTACATTAGTGAGCACGAAAGGTCCTTCAGGAAGACTTTGCGAATGAGACAGCGCAATGTATGTTGTAGCAGCGTTTCCGATGTGAGCACATGAGTGGAAAATGAGCTTTAACTAAGCTTGTAAACATGACCATCTCCTCCATGGCTTTTAATCAGCTTCGTGACTGTCCCACTCCAGAGAATTAGATGAGAGATCTTTGCAGCATAAGTAATGCTTGCATACAGATCCTGTACATCAGTAAGTGCATCTGCAGTGCTGTTTTGAATTCATATCTCTCTACAACATAAATTGTTTTGCACACAAAATTGCATGAGAGGTGATTGTTTAATGGCTGTTATATCATCATATGCCTGTGTCGTGTGCATACACGGACCCAACATTGTCTTAAATTCATGATGCAGAGCACTTACATAAAACGTATGCACACAGTGTAAATGATGCTTATGGATTATGCTGCTGTAGTGATGTGTGCACATGCTTGCTATCTCTTTTTGATTTATTTGATGAGTTCAGCTAGAACATTAAGCTTCAACATCATTTACAAATGAACTAAACTTGAGTATGTACAGAATATCTGTATTCTGAGCTCAAATATTTGTTCTACAGCTAAAATAGATCCTTTTTTTTACATCCTCCCACACTTACCTGTGACTTTCACTGTCATGTCGCTGGAACTTGAGACGTTTCCACTCTTGATTCGTGAGCTGTTATCATCGCAAACACCATATCGTGTTGTTTTTATTTCTCCAGCGGTTATTTTATTATCTTCTCTCTCTATGTGAGTTCATGGACACCCAAGTCTAATGCTTTTTGATTTGTTAATTTATCACAGTAAGCAATGTTTTGAAATTTGTCTAAGCCCACTTGTAATAAAGTGTACTTGGCAGAAAATATGTAAGGGGAGGGAGCCCCTCTTTAAAATGATGTCAAATACTTGTGAATTACATCAGAATGAATATATAAGAAGGTCAAACTTGTTCTCTTAAGACTGTGTAAGCGAATGCCAAAAAGAGAAAACACTCAATCTAAGATTAAGAGAGAGTGCCGAGTCCAAACAGCTTCAGGCACTTTCTTTCTGTTCTCCGCTTCTCTCCTCTCTCTGGTGCCCGCTCATTTTGCTCACACACTTGACATTCTTATATTAAAAATTCATTTCATCTTGACAAACGGGGCAAGCTCTGGCTTTTTCTTGGGAATTTTCCCGAGCGCACATTACAGGTAGTTTCACCTTAGAGGTGAAAAATAAAAATTCAACCCCTCATATTGTTCCAAACATACATGACTCAGTTTCTTCTGTGGAACACAAAAGAAGATGTTCCGAAAAGTGACTTTTTGTGTTCATACTGAGAAATTTGCCAGAATTTCACTGTTACTCTGGACTGTATTGACTTTTATTATATAGGCAAAAACAGTTCTTTAGAATATCTTTTGAAAAGAAACTCCTACAGGTTTGGAACGATGTGAGTAAATGGTATCAGTTTTCTGATTAAACTAGCACTGAAATGAGTTGCAGCTGATATTTACTCATTTGTATTCATTTCCACTTACCAATTAACCAATACAATCACACGGCTAATAATCTAAAAAGAGTTATGAAGCAACATTCTAAGACTGAAAAAAGGCAAACGTTGAGTTTGAACCCTGACCTCTTGCAGTGTTTCAGTGTTGGTTTACTGAGCGTGTCAAATAAGGAAATTGCTCTGCTGGCAATTAGTGCGTTTGCTTTTTATTAATTTCCTTTGGACTACTTTACTGCAACCCCAGCAGAAAAAAGAAACACAGCGCTGCTGGGACTGTGAGGTCACGGAGGAGAGTAAGTAAGAAGGTAGTTAAAAAGAAAATTCTCACCGTGTTTCTGCTGCATGGAATGGGGCATGCTGGGAGTGAGGGATTTCTCAGCGTTCGCAAGGAACACCCAGCCTCACCTCGTCTCAAACTCTGGAGCAGGATGTGGGACACCTCTGGACAGTCCAAAAGTTGGCAATGGGAGGCAGAAGTCTCTGTTTTTAACAGTCACAGAAGTCAAATGTCGGTGATGCCTTGGGGGGAAGCGGAGGACATCCGAAGTTTAACGAGAGGGAACGAGACTGTGACAGCTCTACAGCGGAACACGAGGATCAGTGGCAGCGGAGCTGGGATTGGCAGGAAACCTGGCACACGGCAGAGGGGCTCAGAGATGCGTACAAGCTGGCAGATGTTGAAGATGCCTGGCTGGATTGGGAAAGGCTAAGTAGGCGCTGATTCCCGCCGTCTCTTCCGTTTTACAGGCAGTCGGCGACCCCCAGAATATCCCGGCGAGCCGAAGCTGTCCCTGGTTGGATGCGTTTGCGAGTGAGTGTGTGCAGGAGGAGCAGCGTAGCAGAGATCTGAAGTGAGTCGACTGAGCGTGCTCAGCGTTACAGAAGAGGTCCACAGGGCATCGGTGGCACTCTAAGCTGATAGGCCAACAGTGATCTAGCGTACATTGTTTGGTGTACGCTTACTTGGTCCACTTTCCTTGAATGCTAAAATGAAGGGGCGTACTCCATTTCTTTTTTGGTGCGGAGGGGGAAACCTACAGATTAAGTTATCCTAGTAATCCCAGTCTCTCCTTTGCTTTCTGTCTCTCTCTCTCTCTCTCTGTCTCTTTGAGGTGAAATCTGAAATCTCATTGAGTCACATGAACTTTAGACCTTGCGATATACACATTAATATGGAGCATCTCTTGGGCTCCATCTGTCAGATTACAGTCTTTCATATAAAGCTGTGACACATTGTTGTATAAACTCAGCTTTTATACAACAAACATTTCAGTGTCCTCTAGCATTAATCTACCTAAGCTCATCTCAATCCACAGAGCTGGATATTGCTCTTTATAACTCATCTAGCAATGGAAGCTGATATTACATCACTCCAGATGTCACATTTCTTCACCCCTGTTATTCACGACAAGCATCTTGACAATACTGGACAATACGGTACAACACTTTAAGGCCTGCAAAACAAAAGGCCATTTTTTTATCAGCCAGGGGTCTGCGTCTTGCCAGGGGCCCCTGAAGGTACTCTTGGGGTATAGGAATAGTTCACTTTGAAACAAAAATTGTAAGTTTATCAGCTTACCCCAAGGGCATCGAAGGTGTAGGTGTCTTTTTTTCTTTATTAGATCCAATTTTGAGATTTTTAAGTGTAGTCTGTCAATCATATAATGGTCAGTATAGGGAACTTTCTTTATGAGAGTATAAAAAGACATGCACAGAGAAATCCAAATTAAACCACACCCCATTGTAACCATACAATGACGGCCTAAGACAGAAAACAAACAGTATTTATATAGTTTTTACCTCTTGTACACCACCATGTCCAAATGATCTGACGGGTGATGCGTTTGCACGAGCTCGCAAAGTGCCAAAAGTAATCTCTCACATGTATACGTCACTCTTTGTTTACAAAGATATTTCAGAAGTGAAACGTATTTAGACATACAGGACATCGCAATGGAAGATGATTTTGATTAGACTACACCAGAGCACGCACACACACGTCACACACCGCATGCGTCCGCGCCCTCAGATCACACAAACTTTCTCACACTCGTTTCATTAAACCTGTGATTACTGTTTGAGTTTCAGAAAAATATCTAGTATAGCAAAAATGCATTTTCATACCAGTTTGTGTCTGATTCATATTTACAAAATAAATTTGATTGTGCTCACATGTGATGTCACACATTTACATTATAAGCTTACACAAATTCCAAGACGTCATCTCAGGCGTTGTGTCCAAACACTTTAGTGCCTTACAGAGTGCAGTCAGTGAGATGTTCTCTACGGTCACATGCTAGCAGACAAACACATACAATTTAACATTTGAGGTTGAGAGGCCAGAGATGTTTCCAGATGTGCTTAACCTAAAACATGGCTTGTGTCAAAATGTGTTCTGACATTTGACATCCCTTTTCTGATGAATGTGTGTGTATTTATGCCTTGTCTTAGTAATTCTTGAATATCTGACCTATTTCTTTTCTAGATTTACTCTCTTGACTGAATGTTACATCAAATAATTATATACGTATATGAACGCAGTATGTGGGTGTTCTGGAGTCTTTATGTTAGGCGTAAAAAAAATGTCTTATGAAGCCTTTGAAGTTAGTGTTTAAAAGACAACTGACATAAAAAGGAAACTGCCTCAGATACTTGCAACAGATTTTCAGAGAGTTCTAAATTGCTTTGTTGCAACCTGGAACAAAACAGTCCGGTTCATTTTATTGACTTTTTCAAAACAGACCTAAGTGATATTATATGCTTATATAAATGTGTTTAAAATAGTAAACCCCAAAACCTTGCAATAACGCCACAATCAGAATACTTGCCACTACCGTGGAAGAAACTGCTGCAATAAAGCTCCCATAACTTCCATAAAACAAATTGTCATTATTTCTACATTCTCATAGATTCGATTTTTTACACATTTAACACTAATGCCTGCTTCAAATGTGGTATTCTATATAAGCCATTAAAATTCCTTAAATTCCAAAAATTCTTTTTAGCCAATGGTTTAATATCATTTCATCATTTCTGATTTGATTTTGTAATTTGCCGTTTATTCTCACTCTCTCGCTTTCCCCCAGTTTTCAAGCACTTATATTTGATTTTAACTGTATGTTGTCATGTTATGAATAAAATCAAGTCTGGAACGGGAAAATGAATGAGAAAAGTACTTCCATGACAAAGTGCTGGAAAGTGGACACTCACAATTGTGCTATCAGTCAATTTGATCTGCTCCTGCTAAAATTGTTTGCATGTATCCCACTTTTTGCCCAGGCATGGCTGAGTGACTTTTGTGGTTCTCTCAATTCCGAGGTGTCTCATTATAAACACCATCTTTTAAATATTTTATCTCCTTATATAGATGTTGTGTGTGCACACTGCAAGTCTAGAGACACTAATTAGTGCTGTCATAAACACTCCCACATGCCTGGGTGTTCACTTCACATCACACAGGGCGAGTAGGCGGTGCTCCTCCCTCTGAGTCTCGATCTCAGACAGAAGGTTTGGCAGACTGTTACCAATGACCTTTATCAAATCATACAGTAATGAGTTTGCCAGCTTATGGTAATGGGACTTTGCTTCAGCATTGTAGGGAAACTTTGTTGTGCTTTTTATTGTTCTAATTCAATCAAAGAGACCCACTAATTTAAATTCTGTCATTTACTCATTACTGTTGTTGTAAACCGGTAAGACTTTCGTCATCTTTGAAAAACACATTAAGATATTTTAGTAGTCTGGCTGTCGCAACTATAAAGCTCATAGGAGTTTAGTCTGGCCAAGCTACCTTACTACTTCTGGGAGGCGGGCTTAACCTGAGTCCTCTGTATACTACTGGACGAATCTACAACCAATCAGACGAAACCTGAAGCCACCTTAACTAACTGTAGCTAGCTTAATTAAAGCAATAGGAAAATGTCTTTACTTACTTTAATTACTTCTGCTCCGTTTTCAAAGAAAACCAGTCATGAAAATTTTTCAAAACAGCTAAAAGCAGAGTCGAACGATTGTTGCTGCTCGGTACACGCCAGTCGCAGAGCTCGTTTCTCATTGGTTCCCACTTTTTTGGGAACAGAAATGCTCTAAAACGGCAGCTTGGCCAGACTAACTTTGCTCGCGAAATGAATGTAGCGTCAAAAGAAGTATGGGCGGGCCCAGGCTAATATTTTAGATGAAACCTTAGAGATTTCTGCCCCTTACTATGTCTATGCAACTGAAACTGATGTGTTCGATCTTTATTTGTGAATTAATGCCTTAATCTGTTCATCATAAACCAATCGTGTCTTTTCAGTAGCCTAATCTGCTAAATTCATTTGGATGAATTTTATAATGTCTTTATGAAAATTTTGAAGCTTCAAAGTTTTGGTTGCTTGTACTTTCCATAGAGGGACAGAAACGTCTTAGGCTTCACTAAAATCATCTTCAGTTGTGTTGAAGATGAATGAATGTCTTTTTGGTGGCTGGGAGAATTATGACAGAAATTTGCTTTCAAGAAGAATCTAATATTAGTCTTTGAAGTAATAGTTTACTCAGAAATGAAAATTCATCATTAATTCAACCTCATGTCTTTCTAACCTACAGGTAAATGACTTTCTTTCTTCCTTTTGCACTGGCTTATTGAACCTAACACTTATTGGAGTCCGTTTCAGAGTTCAAACCCAAAAATGAACATTTTCCTGTCTTTTAAGTCAAGTCAAGTCAAGTCACTTTTATTTATATAGTGCTTTTAACAATACAGATTGTAGCAAAGCACTGAACATT
>JAUMHR010000050.1:8545793-8575124 GCA_032361145.1 Enteromius fasciolatus
GTACGAGTGAGGTCGTACAAATTCGTACGAATTAGCCACCTCGTAAAATATGTATGAATTGCCGTGAGATCAGGTTGATATATATATACATACTGTATATGGAAAGTGAAAACGTGTGCTTTTCTCAGATTGGCTTTCATGATTCATAAGCTAAAAGTCACATTTAGACGTTTTATCTGTTTTATTGCCAGAGAACTTTGGTTTATGCAGTTTATCTCTTATGCTAATTTGCCATCTATCAGAACGAGACAAACAAATAACAGCATTCTGCAACTTTCATGCCCAGAAATTGATTCAATAAAGGCCCTGACTTTACACGGTAAATGCAACTTTCTTTTCCATGCTTAAAAAAAATATAACTCTCTAAGTGTCTCCAAAGCAAACACCAATTCCTTCTGTTCTGTGCTTAGAATCAAAAGCCACGGCCGCAGGCTTGTATCTGCTTCTGCTATCCTGATGAATATTTACATGCTTAAACACTCAAATTAGAATTCATTATCTTGTGTAATCTTGGGTTTAGATCTACATGTGCAGTTGTTTGATTAGTTGCTTGAGGATATGGGTTTTGTGTTTGGTTTGTGGGCCTTCTACCTTTTCTCACACTTGCCTTTTGATGCTAATGTCTGGCAAACGATAGGCCTGTTGTGTATGAATTAGCATCTCTATTAAAACTAAAAAAAGATGTTTTTTTGTTGTTGTTGTTGTTGTTCTGAAGTTGTGTGATCCAACCTCTCAATCCAACTTTGCAGCAGGTATGCACATCGTCTTATGGAAACATGCTTTCATACTGGACATATTACGATGAATAATTTAAGAACACTGGATTTAGTTGAATGAGCACCTGCACATTAACCGGTTTAATGCAGAAGCTTCACGTAGCTGTGGGATTTTTACATTATTAAAGAGAAAATACAGCACGGTCGCCTTTGTCATTCTTGACATTTCCTGAAACCATCTTTGCTATTTGACAGCATTAAAGATGCATGAGAGGCTTACAAATCCACTCTAAGAATTTTCTTTTTCCTCGAGGACTGAAATCTCGAATTTTAAAAGGTAAAGGTTTTTTTTTTCTGTCACGGTCAGCCTGCTGCGAAACAGGTCACTGTCACGTTGACATTCTAAAACATGTTCTCTCTTTCCTCCGCAGCTGCTTGAGGTTTATCTCGTGCAACAGAGGAAGTGGTGCGGGAAGAAGAGCGAGTCGGCCCTAACGTTTTGTGTGTACAACAGGATATCCGATGCTGGGAGCGTTAGCCTTGTGTCGAGAGGTGATATAAAAGATAGATTGTCGCGTGTATTCTTAAGAAGTGCAAAAGCTGTGTTTTTGCCTTTCAGCGCATCTGCTGTCTTGTCATATCTCTCCACGTTTTGGAGTGCAGGCCTCTCATTTCAGCACGACGCAAGTAGTAACACGACTGAAAAAAAGGAAAATGTTGCCTATCTGGAACCCGGCCCTTATCGTACTTGTATACTTGTTCTGTGTACTTAAAGTGTTGGATTTATTCATAGGCGAAAACATTAATTGCCAGTTGACTGACAGCTGGAGAACACAGGGATTTCATGCTGGGGCAACGGTAATTGTTTTCAGATTTGTTTTAGAGTGTCTTTTTGATCAAATTTGTGAGAGAGCGAGTGAGAGAGAAGGAAAGAAGAAGGAGAGGGAGCCAGACACTACTCATGGGGCCCATTAGGAAATTGCCAGTAAGCAAAGTTGCAAATAAGCTGTCACACAGTACAAATGAGATTACCTTTCCAATGTGCCCTGGAACCTGCACACCGGGGGATGCAGAACCAGTCACGGCAAAACAAGGCACAATCGTCTGATTTATCTCAGCGCTTGATCTTCTGGTGGTGTTCTTTCTGCTTCTGTTTTTCATGCATGGTGTGCAAAACAGTTTACAAAGTGCTTGCAGCACAAGTTAATCAGTTGTAGACAACCTCTGAAGCGAGTCGACATAGTGTTTCAAGTCAGGGATTTCACTTATAGTCATCAGCGCTGAATTTAGATGCACACAGAGAGACTTAGTTGCGTATTTCTGTCTAAACTGTTTATATTTACTGCTCCTTTTTCGTTGATGAATTGATGGTTTACTTTCATCAGTTGAAGAGTTCAGCAGGTGTATTTTGCAGTATGAGCACATTTAGGGTTTGCATTGCAACCAGGCTGTTTTGAGTCACCATTGACTTGTTTTTTTTTTTTTTTTACCTACTATGGATGTCAATAGTGACCCAAAACAGCCCGATTACAAGTTTTCTTTAAAATATCTTCCTTTGTGCTCAACAGAACTAAGAAATTCATATCTAATGAACTATGATAAGTTAAACTAATATTTTGAAACATACTGTATACACATTTATTAACTATTTATTTTACACATACAGTATTTCTCTCTGTACACTTAGTGATGAAGTAAAAATAAATTGATTAATAAAACAATGTTTTGCAAGAATGTACTATTGAATGTATTTTTGAATTAATATACTTAATTTTGAATGTATTTTTGATTTAATATACTTAATTATAATTAATTGTTAAATGTATCCACACCTATTTTTTTCAATATATAAATGCATATTAAGGTAAGTCTTGACAGAACCATTTAATAAGGCATATTAAATATAATAATGTATTAGTTTAGCAGACACTATTTATATTTAAGTGATTTGAATGAGAATAGTGTGAATATTGCAAGCAGAAGCAATTAAATGCACAGAGTTGTTCTTACATTAACATGACCTTGATCTTGAGCACCACAAATTTGCTGATGCACGTCATAGTTTTCAAAATTCGTCTGTCTGTCAAATACTGTGAACTCCATATCAGGAACTCAAGTGTGAATATGTATGAGTCAATATGATGAAGAGAATGATAAGAGCCTTAAACTGTGCTTCCACTTTCTATACGCTTGAAATTTCAGGCCACATCTTTGCCTGACAATATTTCTTTCTAAAACATAAGGCTCATTCAAATTACGATGACATATGAGGTTCATATTGGTAACGATAGGGCGCCATTCATTTTAAAAAATAGAAACTATGCCAATTTTATTTAATTCACTGAATTTACAGTATGTGGCGAGACTATGCTTTATTGACTTAAAGTTTGTATTGTGGTGTAACGCAACGTCTATTTTTATTTTACCGAAACTGCATTTCTGTAGACAACCGGGAGACCCTCATTAAATTCACGCCAAATGTATGATTCTGTCACACCCACAAAACCCCTCCAGTTGCACTGGACCCATTCTATGACTCCAACTTGTTTATCTTTTGTAGGACCCAAAATTACTACATTTAAACTATTCTGGCGAAAGTCTGAATGAACCATGCTATTCAGATGACGATGAGGTTTATCTCAAACTGTTACCTTTAGAGTGTGCAGACACCACTGTCATCATCATTCAAAGCTATTGCGGTACATTCCCTAGCACGCAAAAATAAAAATGCAGAACCAGAGCACTACTATGATATTTGCATTGACAGCTGAACATGCAAACTTTCGGCTTTGAATGCAAACTGCAGTGTGTGGTTGTGTGTTGGCGGCTTTGAAGGGCAGGCCGCGCCTGAGAGAGTCAAGCGCCCTGTCGAGTGAAGTGTGAAAGGAGATTAGACTAAACAGATCATAGTCTTACCGGTGAGGTATATTATTGAATAACTGTTACGTACACATGTCTGGATTACTATTATTTCTTGTTGATGAGTGAGCATGCTGCTCTCCCTTAGAAATGCATTGACAGTTTTAAAGAATCTAAATTAAATTTTAATGAGATTTCAATGAGACTTGTCTTATTATCCAGATGATATTTGGGAAATTCCATCTCTAATAATATTCCAGCAGTATGGCAGAGGATAAAAGATAGAGTTCATTAAACACATTGGCCCACTGGGGCATGTTGTCACACAGCATGGGGTAAGTTGACACAATGGGAACCTGCCATTAAACAGCCGAGCAAGGTAAAAAGTTGAAATGAAAAAAAAAAGAATTGGTAAAAAGTAACAAAGAAAAATTAATAAATAGCAAAAATGTCATTTTAATACACACAAGTTAACTTCTTGACTAGTCAAACTGAAAATGATTCATTTAATTTTTTTATTTTTGACCCCCGTCTTCAAGGGACTGTTCATCTCAAAGTAAAAATGGATCAATGCTCTGTAGTGTATGGGTGCCGTCACAATGAAAGCCTAAACAGCTGGTAGAAAAAACAAAAACAAAACTCAGTTGTCCTCTCACATGAACTGTTTTGTACTATTTTTTTTGTTTGTAAACAGCGTTTGATCAGTGCATATTTCGCTGCTGAATCAGGCAAAACAAAATGTTAAAGAAGAATGCAATATTATGGATAGAGAACTCATATTTCAGCAACAGTGCAAGGTTCAAAATTACAAATTTGACTATTTATAAATGCTTTTATCAGATGTTTGAACTCTCATTCTGACAGCACCCATTCACTGCAGATGACCTGTTGTTGTTGTTGTTCAGATAAAGAAACAAACTCATTCACATGTTTGATGACCTTAGAATGAGTAAATTTGAGTAAATTTTGATTTATGGGCAAAATAGTCTATTCCTTTAATATACGTCAATTCAATGTTTAACTAAAATAGTACATTTGAAAATAGTGAAACTTTAATTTGCTGCAAAGACTTCTTCTGCATCAAGGATTATTCTAATGTAGCAATATTGTGTTTAATAAACATATCAACCACTGTGACAGAAAGCACCTTTATATAACTAGACTTGTCAATCAAAATCGTATTGTTACTAAATGTAGTTCTAGTGATAACTCCCCTGTGTGCAACATCTTTCTCTTAAAAAGTTCAGTTTGCATTCTCCATTCTGTAGTTTTTACAGTAAAATGAGCCACACAATGTCCTTCAGACCACAGCTGCTTGATTGAATCAAATCAAATAAAAAAATGTGTAGCTTTGCTTAAATTGAACGATTGCAGCAGACAAAAAAAGAGTGTCCAGGCCTTAAAAAACAGTCATGCAACATATGATGAATAATGCCAGTTATTACACTGTTTGCACAATAAGGCAAATACAGCCGTTGTGAGGAAGAGATATTGCCTGAGTGCTGGCTGAGACTGCCATACATGGGCAAATTTCAGTGACTGTGTGTGTGTGCTGCCGGCTGGAATTTCGCCCTCTGACGTCACTGCCTGTTACTCTCCCAGATTTGGGAAAAAGAAGTTTCACTTTAAGTGGGGATTTGAAACTCTGTGATTCTTAGAAAGCGAGGTAAGAGAACTATTAAAGCTTTCGAGGGGCGGCTCCACGCGCGGAAATGCCGAACGCAGGCCTGGGAGAACGCTGCGTTGTTTCTGCGCTGGAGCTCTACAGCTTGAACTATATTTGACAACTATATGTTCTTCTGTGAGAGATTCGTGCCGTGCCATTGAAATGGAGGGCGTGGGATTGCTAGAAAGGAGGGGGGCGAACTTTGTTTCGTGTATTTACCCCGCAGCCGAAGCGTTTGAGCGAACATATAGAAGGTGTCGGCGCACTTTGAATACGATTAGTAGATACTTGTTGCGTATGAACTTCAGAAACAAATCGTGTTGTTATTCCGAAACATTCTTGCACTGTTGTGTTTCTTTTGAAGAATGCGGAAGTAAATAGGCTGGAGGATTGTAGTGCCTAGAGACGTGGCTTCTGCTTACAAGAGCTAGAGATATGAAATATTAGTGCTGGCCGTTTGTTTTGCTTGCGACTTTTAATTCAAATATCAGTGCGATGCTGTACAACTTATACCGGAGTTCACTGATTCATTCTGTCTGCTTGTTTACCGGTTAATGCATACATCTTACATTGACTTGGGATCTTTTCTGTTGAAATGGATATAAATAGCCTATATGCTCTAGGCGGTAAATGTCTTGCTTTATACGGAGGCAATTTACAAAGCATTCAGTATGTACATTTATAATTGAAACAGCATTTGTTTGCTTAAAATATATTTTGAAAATGTGTGATGGTGTTGACAGACCAGATACACTTGTGAAAAAATTGTATATTTTTACATTATGTGATTTATATACACATATTTCAGTTTATAATAAAGTACAGGTGCTTTATGCAATTTAATAAAATCAAATGAATGGAACATGGCAGATGTGTAACTATAAATACTATATATATATATATATATATATATATATATAGCTCCATCTCATAATAAATTGCAATATGTTTTTTACACTCATATTGCCATTGTCATAACCTTAGCATGAAAAGCTCAGGTAATTAGAGTACAGGCTGAAGCAGAAATAGCTTGATGGTTTGAACATCATTCTGGATGATTTGAGCCTGTTGCATCTGCTTTTAAACCACAATGTGGAGGTGGTTAAGATGCGCTCTCTATTAACAGTTTTTAGACAATCTTGTGGCTCGAAGTTGAATATGGAATTTGTTTTGAGTTGTGAGCTTTATAGCTGCCTATTGAAGTCAGACTTCAGCTAACAAACTCTACAGTGATAATATGGTTTGTTTTGTCAGCGTGGCTCTGTCATTCCTGAGTTTAATTGCTGAAATGGAATGCGTTTCCATTTACTAGAGAAAGAAAATGCATTTTTTTTGTAATGGTTATCTTTTGGTAAAGCATGAATCCAATGCTGTAATCTAAGCATTTAGTCCAATAGAGATTGGTTCTCCATTGTGCGCACAGCTAATAGTAAAAACACAATTCATCTCTCCCGAAAGACATTTTCTTGTCAGAAAAGCAAATATCTCCATTTCAAGTCAGCCAAAATGTCTAGAATACAGACATTGTTCATCTTAAAAGAAGCTAAGTGCTAAAATATTTATCTGTTTCCTTACAAAGACGACATTCAGAATTCTACTTTGATATGAATCTCTAATCAATAACATCAAGGCCTCCCAGCCATCAAACTGAATATCTTTGCCACCCCCCACACCCAGCCTCCCAAAAAAAGTTTCAACTCCAAACTACATCTCAACCAACAGCAGGAATTAAAAAAGAGGACATGTCTGACAGGCTAGTGATGCTTAAAGTAAAAAGATGAATCCTTCCTTTGAGCCTAGTCTTCCATGCTCACTCCTTTGACTGTCGTTTTGCCATTAGCGCAGACTTTCTATGAATATTGACTCTGTACCGTATAACTGTAGGTTACTGTTGGATCAAAAAGTGTTGTGCCTCTTTTCTGTTGCTATGGAGACTCTGTGATCAGGTGCTGTCTGGAACAAGAGCGACAACTGAAAGTTATAAATACACAAAGAAAACAATTGTAGTGAATATGGATTAATGCAACTGTTAATGCATGAACAGTTCGGCCCACCAGTTAAATCAAGACCTCCTACAGTCCAATGCAATAACACTGACTGAGTGTAATCTAATAATTTAGCATAATTCTATATTAATTTATCCTTTTGTTGTTGTTGTTGTTGCATAGAACAAGTAAATAAAACAACTAGATTCGATTTTGCTTAAATTAGTCTGACAACTCACGTACGATGAATTTGCTTGACGGAGACGTTTTAAACAAAACTGTAAAATGTGCGATGTGTTTCAGGATTGGATGACAAATCCAGTACTCTGATAAAACAGCTGCACCTTGGCTCTATTTTTCACTGTTGCGCTCCAATTTCCAAGAGTTAGCGAGGACGGATCTGTGTAGTTTAAGTACACAGGAAACAGGCATTCAGGATGAAAGGTGGATGAATGAGTGTACAGTGACTCTGTCCTTTAGGATGTGGTGTGGAACAGGCTCCGGACCGCGAGACGGATGATGCAGCGGCCGCTCGTGCGGTTATGATTTACAGCAGACTTCTGCTCGTTTCTCACTGCACTCATTGACACAGCAGTATAAGGAGCGCTGCCCGACTTAAAGTTCATCTGTACTGTGACTTTGATCTTCCTCTGAACTCTGGGTAATCAAACTTCCTCACATTCCCTTCAAGTGCTCGCAAGGAAAAAGACAGATTGCCACATTAGCATACAAGGCTAGGAAGACACCTGCAGCCATAAAAAGGACACTCAGTGTTTTAGCCGGTGATAGAAAGAGGAAGGAGCGTGCAGATAAGAGGAAGGACAGCTGAGACGTGTTCACACGCATTTAGAAACATGAGCGTTGTATGCTTATTACCACGGCCGGACAGGCCTTCTCGATTTATGTGGATTAAACGCTGTTTCTCTTGTCCTAGGTGTGATTGATGAAGTGTTTCGTAGCACTATCTCTCTCGTTTTCTAGAACCTTCAACTTTCCTTTGGTCCACCGTCTGTTGACTACCAAATAAGAACGTATTGCCTGTATCCACCCTTTTGTAGTCTTTGTCAAATACAGGCTCCTCTTAGTCACGTCAGGTATTAGATTGACCCCAGGCAAGGATTTTGTCTTTTGGAAAAGTGTTTTATTACATTTGAAGGTTTTGGACTGCACTCTTTATCAGTACTAGTCAGTAGGGTTTCATAATATTGGAAAATATACAGGAATTTCACCAGCTATATTTAGAAAGAAAGAATATTCGTAGCAAGTAAGAGCAATTTCATCGCCATTTTTTTTTTCTTTTCCTCCGAATGAGTTGGGAAAAACATTAAAAATGTATGTTCATACTTGGGTTTACTCTTTACAAGAACCAACACAAACCTTGAGTAACCTTCGAGCTTAAACGATAAACACTGAACTCTTAGTTTGACAGGTTGCTGCAAGTAAAAATAAGTGCTGCCAGTTTCAGAGTGTAGTTTGATTTCGTGCTCCGTGTTCATTTATGCATGCGTTCAATAATGTCAGTGTTTTAACATACATGTGTACAATGCTTTGTGTGAAAATGGGGATAGGAATCGTTCTCATGTCGTTCCATATCTTTGAAACACAAATTAAGATCTTTTTGATGCATTCTGAGCGCTCTCTGACCCTCACGTAGACAGCAGCAGGGATCCTTACATGATACATGTCTGGCTCAGAAACATAGTAAGGACATTGTTAAAATAATAATCCATGGGACTTGTTCAACCGTAACTTTAAAAAGCTACAATACTTTTTGTGAGCAAAGAATAACTTTATTCTCTGTGCCCTGATAACATGGGCTATTTTAACGATGCCATTGCTGAGTTTCTGAGCCTTGATCTTGTAAGGTTCTTTGTTGTCAGTGGGAGGGTCAGATCAAAAATATCTCAATTTGTATCCATAAGATGAATGAAGATCTCACAGGTTTGGAACCAGGGTGAGTAATTTTTGGGTTAAATACCCCTTTAAATAAATCACACAAGGATTTATTGCAATAACAAGTTCACTGTATTGTGCAGCTCTACTAGTTACTTTGCTTTATTATTACATATTGTTTTTCAATTTTTTTTTAATTGCAGTGGGTTAATTTTTTTCATGCAAGAAAATAACTAAAATGGCCCTTGACAAATGTTTAATCAGTATTCCAAAAATAAGCATATAAAAACGATTAGGTCAGATCAACTCGTTGTTCTGACAACCTACAGACGTGATTTTAAAAATATATATTTTTGCTCACCCCTAACAACGGATAAGTGTTTTTCTACACTTGGATAAACCATAATGTGTTGAAGCTGTGCAAAACTCTCTGAACTGCTATAATTAGTTCTTTAGGTGCAACAAGATAATGAAACAGCTTTATGAAATATATGGCAATATTATAGACATACAGAATACAAAAATCTAGTATTTTTGTCTTGTTTTGCATTAAGAATATGTAAACATCCTTAAAATACAATTATTTTGCTAAAAATAATGGTTTATTTTTATTTTTTTGCATGCCTTTTCGCTGTTGTAGTGTGTGCTTCTTTGTAGTTGGAGACAATTTAAGCTGTTGAAAGAAAACTATTAAAAGCAGAGTTTGTTAGCACAATCTTAGGAGTGATGATCTTCTGGCTGTTGTGATTCATCCATCTCAGATTTTTTGGAAACACGGGATGTTTTTTGGAAGGGCAGTGACATTCGCAAATTATTAAGATCTTGTATTAGTCATCAAGTAATATAAGCTTTTCCATGGCTGATGCAGAGGACAGTATAATATAAAAAGTCAGTAACTAAATTAAATAATAATAATTTTTTATAACATGCAGCCTATGTAACTTTATTCAGGATTTTACTTAACCTGGTCTATATTAATTGTGAAAATATATTCCTCTGTGCACTTTTTGTGCAACACCGTATTTACATGCCTTACTGCATGTTTTGCCGCAGTTTCAAAGAAAATTGTCCACTGAGCGAGGCTAAAACACAGGTTCAATACGTGAACCCTGGCCCGTTTTATTATGCTGATATAGGTATGTATTGTAGAGGTTCAGAATTGAAATATTTGGTGACTGTTGCTAACAGTTATTCTCAATCATATTAGAAATACACCAAATCCAACCCTAAACCTACGCAATAGTGTTAACAAATGCAAAACTGATCTAAAAAGGCATTTGTTGATGCAACCATGCCATTTCAACTTCTTTTTCTGTTGAATCGTAGTTACATAGGGATTGAACTGGAGTCTCTGTAATCTGTGAACTGCCGCACAAACCTTTGAAAACCCATAGATATGAAGCTGAAGATGTAAAATGCTAATATTCAAAAGCAAACATCCCAGTATATTAATATTGTTTTAAAGTCATAATGTGATATTCTTAAAGTAAATGTGCGAAAATTACACTTTATTAATCAATGTTAATTTGTGTGAAAAAGAATAAAATATGTCAGAGCTTTAGCTGCCTCTAATGTTCATTTCTTTTGAAAACTTTGGTATTATGTACTTGTTGGTACATATTTTGTGTCTCACTAAAAAGTGTACCTTTATGCCATGAAACCAGGTAGATTTTAGACTTGGTCTCCATTAATAAGGGACAAAAAAGTTATCAAAATCCTGCAGCGCTCAGTTGTGGGTTGGGCCGGCCAGCGCTCCTCTGAGGAGTGCAGGGCCAGAGTTAATTAGGCATCTTTAATCACCTGAAGTCACTCTCTGACACCGTTTAACCCCCTTGTAAGTGGGTTATTATTACTTCTAAAATCCCCTCTGTGGATTCAGGCATGAAAGGGCTATTTTAGCTCTGCTAAGTGAAACCCTGTCAAAATGCACAATAACCATTCTCCAGAAATAAAGAAATACCAGCTTCCTATGTTCTAACCATCATTTGCTTTTTGTGGAATCTGTGAAGACTTCTGCTTTGTATAAACAGTTCTCAAGATTAGACATTCAGGGACTGAATATGTTTTAATTACATTTGCTATCTTTATGATTATAATATCACGGAGCTCTGCTCTTTACGGGAGGCAATCAGTGAGATTAATTTCACGATTTGAGGAATACATGCTGTGTTTATTCATCCATGAATGTAAGTTTTGTGTCTTTCAAAAAAAGCTCTGCACGGCGGAGCTCTATGGCTGGAAACATCTGCACATGAGTGACCCAAAGCCAATTATGTGTTAATGTGTTGATTGCTTTATAGGGCCAAATCTGGTCTTGTCTTGTTGTACTTTATTAACCAAATTCTCAGCTACATTTATCAGCAGAAGATGTAAAATGAGTCAACATTCTCAGAAAACACATTGCTCTTTTAAAAAGGATGCAGTGTTTTTCCCAAATAGCTGATAATTATAATAATCATCACACTAGATGGAATACAGGTTTACTCACAGGTCTAATAATGATCCTTGTAAGAAATGTTTTGTGAAGGAAAAGGGGCTTTCGATGTGAAATGGATACACAGTCTTAAGGCTTTCGAGTGTGGCAGTACCGCTTCGCTGATGTGGATGGAGCACTTGATGCTCTTGGTCATTATGACAGTCCGCGGTTGTAAGTTTAATATAAACCTTCACATGCGTAACTGATCATGTCTCTGCACTCATTCTCAACTATTATATGCTCTCTAGTGTGCTTCTATTATGTGAGTCTCAATGTGCATGTGCTTGGGTGAGTATTGACCCGTGTTAAGGTTGATCTCTTGATAACAGAAAGCTATTGTGGCACAGGAGGATGTTCTCAAAAGGTGATAAAGGAATACGAGTGATTTGCTTTTGTTTTATTAAAAGCTACAGAAATAGACTCCTTGGGTGCTCCGATTGATTGAGTGCCACCCTGATTTCCAGGTTTGGTCAGTCACTACAGGCTGTTCTGTGGAAGAGCAGAGAACAACCTTTCTATTGCATCAGTGTGCAGACAAAACAAAAGAGTGATTCCATGCTGACACATCTAAAAGGCAGTTTATCACTTACTCGACTTCAATCACAAAGAGAAAAGTGGATTTTTTTGTTGAGACTAACAAGAAAATCTGTCATATTTTGACTCAAAATCTAAATATGGTGTCCAATAACTATTATTAGGTACCAGCAGAAATGTTGTTTGTTGATATACTAAATAATAAAAGATATATTATTGATTGATTTTTTTTTTTACAATTAAATGTTTTTTTACATTTATTTATTTTTGCATTGGGACAATGCTACTGCAGTAAAGTGATAGATGATATTTTAAACTGTCAAGTGCCATAAAGCACAATAAGATGTTAAAAGTACACTGCAAAAAAATGTGTTAAATCAGGGGTGCCCAACCTTGCTCCTGGCAATTGACTGCCCTGCAAAGTTTAGCTCCAACTCTAATCTACCATACCTGAAGCAACTAATTACGTGTTTTAGGATCGCTTGAAAATTAAAGGCATGTGTGTTTGATTAGAGTTGGAGCTAAACTTTGCAGGACAGTCGATCGCCAGGAGCAGGGTCGTTTTATCTTTAGAGAGCATTGGAGTTTTCAGTCTTCTAAAGTCTTAAAGTTTTATTTTCAGTGGAATTATTAATTTTGTGAAATTTAATAGCAACTGTGAAAATTGTTTCTAAATTATTAATATACAAATTTTGTTTCAGTCTGGTCTTCTAAAGCTTTTTGTATGGGTCAGACAGAGATTTTCACTTAATATAGTATTAAAACGTAAAGACACCATTTTTATTCATTGAGCGTTCATGTGTTCATGTACGTTTGCTCTACATTTGATGTGTTTTGTGGTATGCATTGATAAAATGGTTGTATTAGAACAAATATTATGTTTCTTATATGTTTGTGTGGGTCAGTGGCATAGCGTAGTATGAGGGTCTTGTGGTTCAGTTTTTGTTGTTCTCTCTGTAGACATGCGAGAGTACTTTTAGATACTGTGGTTTGTTTTATTCTTAGACACTATTGTAAGTATGCTTGCCCCCCTCTTAAATAACTCCCAGCAATTACCATTGTTATTCTGCAAATGGTACGAACCACAGACTTGGCTTCTATGTGCCTCTGGCCAGTGAAAAAGAGTGGCATTCCAGACCAAAAAAAGCAAGCCGAATCAAAATTTGCCCCCAATCTTTCGCCTATTTTTATTTCCATATTTGGAAATGTTTACCTCCTCATGACTCCACAGTGCAGCAGGAAGAAGCACTATGAGTCATTTTAACAGTATAAGGGCCTGGCTGTGGGTCCTCCTCACTGAGGGCTTCTCTAGTCCATAGCCACACGGGATGCTGTGAGTACTGTATCCTCTTCTGTTCTTTTCTATAGTTGTGGATGTGTTTAGACATGTTAACCGTTCTGCAATTCTGTGGCACATTGCTCTAGCCTATTAAGCTCTAGCCGCAGTTGTGTTCTTCATAGCGGAAGTGTAGCTTAAAACAAATAATATATAAACATTTATAGACAGTCTGCCGTTTATGGCCTTTATTTCTTGGGTGAATTGTTGGTAGGAGCCACCTGATGTTTTCCTGGACGTTTTAAATTACTTGTGTATTTATTCATTCGTGCAGTTATTGTAGTTATACAGCTGATATAGAGTGGTGCAATTAATATAAATTGACTTTTACTTTGCACAGCGTGTGTCTGGGCTTTATTTCAGTCTGTTTAAAGAATTTAAATAATAACCTTCAGTAGGTTTAGAAACACTTCCACTGTCTGTATACATACACATGTCCTTCCTATACTGTCAACCAAGGCTGGATTTTCACTGAAATGGAAAATAAGGCATGACATTGTGACGTGCCCTTTGTATTTTGCTCAGAGGTGGTTTTGCATATCATAGGTATGTGACTCTTTTCTTTGTTTGGTAATATTTGCTGAGGAGATGCATTTGTGGAATGTGTTACTCATGGTGTGAAGAACTACTGACAAATATTTTGAGCTATAATGCCTTTAAAGGAAAAGCACAGATATGTGGTTGCGGGACGGTTTATTTGTGTTAAGCAGGAATTAATTTGTTCAGACAGGACAGTGTGTTTTTTGACCACATTCTGTAGGTCACTATTCTATTGGGGTCTCAAACTCAGGCTACCCGTGGACTGATGGGGGCCGTTGTCCGGTAGGGTCCAGTGGAGCAGAACAAATAAAGATGTTTTTACAATCATGAATTTGAACTAAATACTGTTATTATGCATAGACAGAACATTTTTCGGAGTTGGGCGTCTCATCTCTCTCATGCCTAACATACTGCTCTTAGTGGAGTAATGATGCATGAGATTGTAATTCCTTCCTTGAGAGCTGTATTTTTCTCCTTGAACATTAAGCAGATACTTATTATCCATTAAGAGACCAGAAACATCACAATCTGGTTTTAAAGCATTGGTTAGAAGTAAAACAAACAACAGTAATATAATAAATAATTTGTATGTTTTGTATGTAATGCACAAACAAACACAAGAACACTGGAGCGCAAAACCATTAGCATGGGTGTATTTTTAAGCAATAGTCAAAGTTAGCGATGTCAAAAATCATTACAATATTAAGTAAAGATCATGTTGAGTGAAGATATTTTGTAAATTTCACACAAAAACTTAATTTTTGATTAGTAATATGCATTTCTAAGGACTTCATTTGGACAACTTTAATGGCAATTTTCTCAATATTTAGATTTTTTTTTACCCTCAAATTGTAGTTGTGTCTCAGTCAAATATTGTGATATTCTAAGAAAGTATACATCAGTGGGAAGCTTTTTATTTACCATTCACATGTATAAATCGAAATTTCATAAAATGCTTATGGCTTGTTTTGTGGATCACATATAATAACATAACATAAAAGATTTTATGTTGATTTATTATCATTATTATTTTCAGTTTGTAAGGAGCTTTCTAAGTTTTCCAACAATTTTTTTGGGGGGGATCAAAAGCTGTTAAATTCTTTATGTTAGAAGGGATTTTCAATACTTTTCCTTGCAGGAAAGAGAATATACTTTGCCAAAATGTTGGGTTATCTTTGTTTGGTCATGGTATTTGTTGACAAAAAAACACTCGCCTCATCTGAAATAGCACATTCTAGTTTTACGCCTTAACACATTTTACCTTTAGTCGGCGAAGTAGATCAACCTGTACTTGTTTAATAGCAATGTCTTTTATCAAAGTACTGCATCCCACCACTTTTTTTCCTGACCGCTAGTAAACCAACAGTTTAGCTGTTTACACCTCCACATTCCTCTGCTACCACACCACAGCAGTGACAGGGAAAGGTAGACCTTAATGGGATTTTCCATAGCCGTGAGGTGCGATATACTCGACTTTAATGATAGAACGGTGTGATAATCTCATTACTTTTTGCTCAACAGTACTGAAGGGTCTTCATATCCAGTGATGGTTGGCTTCAGGCTAAGTTTACTGTAAACTCTTCAACACTTGTCTTAATTCAGTTTGGAGCCAGTGCAAACAGCAGCTGGAGCACTTAGCATCAGTCAGAACATTTTACTATTCATGAATCATCGCTCTGTTTTATGTGAACTAACTGAAGTCTTTGTTAACGATTTTGTTTTATTTATTCATCCCCCAAATGTGTGATGACTCATCTTGCTAGGTGATAGTTAACGCTTGAATTTTGTTTTCAATTAATCAGAGGGCAGTAACAAGTGCTTCCATTAAACAACATGTCGGATTGCCAACTTTTTCTTTTAAAAGGCCAGGGGATTCGTTTTAAAAGAAGACCGGAACCTCCCTCGTAATGAGCCGTCTTGTTGTTTAGCTCTTATATTAATAGAAATTAATAGTTGTTTTTTTTTGTGGCACACTGAAATATGGTAGCATTGCTATATCGTTTTTAAAAACTGGATTAAGATTTGAATCTATGTGTGCTTGCTTCTCAGCATTGGCTTTTTTTTTACCAAAACATTCTTGTCCTCAGTTTGAAAAATTTCTGGTGTTTGTTTTCGTAGCGCGTTGTCAATTTGAGAGAATATCCTGACAACATATAAACTTCAGGATTGATTAATGAAAGCAATTAGAAGCCTGGGCAGATTGCAAGAAAATGAAGTTAAATAAGTGGATGATTATCTATTTATAAAAGGATTCACACTGAGGGTTTGATTGCATTCTATTTATACATGCAGTTCCTCTGAGTTTAATGATTGAAGGTTAAGACTTCTTTAATGAAAGCATCGGCAGGAAACTTCAAACATTTATTTAGTTCTTTTTTTTTGCAGTTAAGCCAGTGCCCTTATTTGTGACCCTGGACCACAAAACCAGTCTTAAGTCGCTGGGGTATATTTGTAGCGATAGCCGAAAATACACTGTATGTGTCAAAATGATTGATTTTTCTATTTTGCTAAAAATCCTTCGGATAGTAAGTAAAGATCATGTTCCATGAAGATATTTAGTCAATTTCTTACTGAAAATATATTAAAACATAATTTTTTATTAGTAATATGCATTGATAAGATCTTCATTTGGACAACTTTAAAGGTGATTTTCTCAGCATTTAGATTTTTCTGTACCCTCAGATTCCAGATATTCGGTCAAATATTGCCAATATTACTAGCATTCAGCTTACACTAAACCCGACCTTAAATCTAACCTATAACGCAAAATAATAATTAAATAAATACAATGCGATTGCTGAAGCAACTATGTCATTTGAGTCCGCTTCTACAAGCATTTGAGCTCATATGGCCTCTTGCGGCCTGTTTACTTTTCCTGCATTATTTTTAATTAAAATGCATTTGTTTGATATCGTGTGTTTAGGACTTTTTAATATTTAATGCATACTTTATGGGACTATGCAGAAAGCAAAAGTACGTAATCACAGATTTTGAGCTTTGAAAGATATGAGCCCATTAGCACTTTTTAATCTGTCACAGAGCCACACATGCTTTACTGTTAGATATTGGCATTTTTAATCTGACCTAATGTTATCATTATGTCCCCTCACAGCAAAGGCGCAGTTTTGCGATCTGCCAAAAAAGGCATTATCCTTCACCTCTGGGGGCTCAGCCTCAGCCCTGTTCTTTTGGTATCAGAGGTCACCAGCAGATTAATTTCTTCTGACACACAGGCTGTATGTTAATGGAGCCCGGTTTAAAAGGTTGCATGTGCCAGACTAACAGATGCCTTTTCGCTAGTCCTGCTATTTTGTTATGAGGCGTGTTGGCTTAAAAACAGAGCAACCAAAAAGCCTAGATCGTGGCCCCAGAGGAGAGGTAGATGTTGGCCTGTTAAATGATAGCTTGCTGAGAGACGCAGCTAGAGCAGCAGATATTTGCTTCTGCACCAGCACCATGCCAGCCATTCCTGTGCCTCATTGGCTTTAGGATGGATCAGCGGGTACGGGCCCATTTCTGGAAAACATTTTCAGGCTTAAATCACAAATATGGAGCTTTTTAGTGCTAAACAAAGTGGCAAATATTCTGCTTTGGATGTAGCTGTGGAAAAAAATTGGAATCAGCCACATTTATTTGTGTGCGTCTTATGATAGATAGATAGAAGCCTTTATTTGTCACATACACTGTTACATGCAGTGAAATGGGACCCCTCCGACCATGGCCTCTCAAGAGATGAAACTGATAACTGCCCTATACAAACTTGAAAATGATATTTGATTGAAGTAGTCATGGCAGTGAATTAATTATACATAATATTTGATTTAGAAACACCCTTCTTCTTTAAAGCTGAATACCAGTGGACTACCATGTATGTATTAAATAAAAACAAATAAAAATAGTGCATACTCAATAATAATAATAATAATAATGGTATAATCATAAAAGTGCATTATTAAAACTTTTGTTTTATTATGAAATATTTTTTTATTTAATTTATTTTAATAAGACTTTTATAAAAGTCCCTGTATTATCCTGTTGATGTATTGAAAAGAAAATAGTGTATACTCAACAATAATGGGGTAATCAAAAAAGTGCATTATTAAAACTTATTACATTATTGAAACTTTTATAAAAACTTTGATTGAAACTTTATGCATGGTTACATTAAATCAAAACATAAAAAAACGTCAAATTAAATAAAAAAATGTGATTAAAATAAACCCTCAACTAATCTATAATTATATTGATGATAATAATTCATAATAATATTCATGAATTAATGAATAAATGATTTTTTAAAAATCTAAATTTTTATTCATAATTGTATCTTATTCATTCATTCATTCATTCATTCCACATATCTTTAACCAATATTCAGTCATGCAAATTCAGTTATGCAGTTCTGACATAAAATATGCCCCAGTGGCCTGTTTATTATCCAGTCAGCTGTGGACTGGTTTCATGGTCATCAAATGTTGTTTTTGAAGTTTTGTTTGTGTGTGTGTGTGTGTGTGTGTGTGTGCATTGATTCGTTTTAAGGTATGTTCAGGTCATCTTTAAAAATGTAGCATAAGAGTATGAATAAATTAAGTGTCTGCTGTCACTCTCCAACTGCAAAGTTAAAAGTTAACATTGGGTTCCCAAAAGTCTCTAATCTTTGGATTGATTTAAAAGCCTCTTAAAGTGCAATGCTAATAGAAAGTGTTATTATTACAAAGTACAATGCAAAAAAGACTGGAGCCAGAAAGAAATTAGAAAGAGCTATAATGAGTTATTAAATAGAGTAGCAAAGTGTTCTGAGGTCTATAGAGAATAAAAATGACCCTTTGAGTCGCCATTGCTGGCGTTTTAAACTAATTCTCTATCCATTATTGGCTTGCTATTGAACTTGGTAGGGGTCTGTCTCAAGCACGGTGAAGGAAAACGTGGAAAAGGGTTTATTGTCTTGTAAAAAAAAAAAAGGATACATTTGCTGAAGTCGTGCTAAGTTATAACCTTTTCATTGGAGATACATTTTCTGACCTAGCAAATGGAAAGTCATAATCAATGCTCTGTTAAAGGCTGTTTTTACCGTCTCCTCAATTGCCAGCATAATCACAAGGAGCATAAACAAAATCTATTAGTCGTTATTCATTAATTAGGACCTATTGACTGCACTGAAGCATTTGTCTTGTGCTGTAACTTGTGCTTAATGCGTCTCCCTACTGCTTCTGTACAGAGATAGCGGTTCTATATAAAGACTAAATAAAGCCTTACCATGAAAATAATCAGCTCGTTGTATCTGCCAGGATTTGAATCTGAGAATCTGGTGGATATGACCAATATTTTATACTGTATTATCAGTTATTATTGTTTACAATAATGGTACAGTACCATTCAGAAGTTTGAGGTCAGTAAGATTCGTTGTTGTTTTTAATAAATTATTACTAATTATTATTGATATTCTGACATGCGTTTTAAAATATAATTTTTTTATTACAGATTTAATTTTTAATTAATTATTTTTAATTTTTGTATTATTGCAGACATTTGTAATTGACAGTAATCTTTAAAAATGGTTACAAATAAGGTACTTTTAATTTAATTTAGTTTAACTTTGAATCTATTTTTAATTTTTTTTTAAGTTGATAGACACAAAGCAAACTTTTGTAACGTTGCATGATATTTGCTGGCCAGTCATGTTGGACAGATGTACACACCTGCTATGCACTCTTACCACAAGAGGATGCAGAGTATTGTATTTTGTGTTTAGCATTGTCTCCTACGGAGACAAGAATGCCGCTTGGCTTGCTGGCTAGAGCAGGCCCTCTCTCTCTGACCACAGTTGCCTCTGCGCAGTGAACGTGTTCCTCTGCTCACGTGGCTCACAGCCGGGATTAATTGCCACCGAGCCCTCTGTGATCCAGGAATGCAATTACCTACTGACCCAAATCATCTACTTGGCAGGAAGTCCTTATCCCTCACACCGTGCTGCCAGAACCTGCCAGTAGACACTTCTCTTTCCCCTGCCTCTTTTTATTTTTTCTCTCTCCCTCATCTTGTGTCACACAGCTGATGTCTGGCAAGGGATGCTCACATCAAAAGCAGCTACAAGCAATATGAGTATTCATGGAATACGTAAAAGTTACACAGTTTGTAGTAAGCTAAGGTTTGAAAAAAAACCTTCAATTATTATTTTTTTTTTTGGAAGAATGTAAAAACTCCTTATTGTCAGTCTTGATCAATTTAATGCATCATTGCTGAATAAAAGTATTTATTTCTTAATATGAAATGAAATGTGTAGTAATGTATATGAACTCTAAAATTTAACACAAAAATTAAGTCATTTTTGGCAAATCACGAGTAATTAATTAATAAACATTCAGAAGTGGCTGCACTGACCTAAGTAAGGATTACCATATGATTCTGGGCTTCCCCTGGACTCTCAGAGGGAAATGATTCACAAGTGCAATGATTGTTGAGATTAATAATGTAATTTGTTCTGTCCCATAGCCTCTGATCTTCACTTACACTGATCAGAACGTTTTGTTCTGACTTGTTTCTGGATGTGCATTGGAGTCAAATGCAATGGCAGGCTTTGAGTTAGTGGGAATTGGCAGTCGCTATTATTTTGTTTATCCAAAGGGAGTTTTGAGTGTACGTATGTCGTAATCACAAGTGTCTCACTTTGCTGGACCTTTCTGTGACTGCGTCAGTGGTCCTCATCTATAACCTTTGTAATGATTTCATATGGGAGAGTGAGAGTGGGAGTTTTCATTCAATAGATGTTCTCAAGCCGTTTCTTTGTGTTGTTGTGAAACCAAATAAAAGAGCCTTGGCTAGAATCCTAGCTGTATCATCAGCGACGGCAAACAACAATCCTTCGGTTCTTTTAATGTTAATGAATGAACTAAAGCAAGAAATGTCTACTGTATGTGCCTCACTCTCATTTTACAGAGATCAAAGGCTGGGAAATTACCAATGAACAAAAGCCATTCACGTGTTCAGCCGTTGTTGCTGTTTTCAAATCATTATAATGCATTAAATCCAGACTTTGAATTAGAGCTTATTTTGTCTAATGCAGATTTATTAAGCTGAACACTGTTTTTATTTAATTATTTTTAAATTGGGGAATCGCTCGTGTCCAGTTAATTGAGGTTTTCCTTTCCACGTATTATTGTAATAATTAGAACATTTAAACACGAATAACAAATGCATTACAGTATGGGATTTCTAGTAATACCACCATCTTATAAAACTGCACTGTCTTAAATTTGAATTTGTACGCATTTAAAGACAGTCACTCCACTACACACACAGGGTTACACAACCCCAAAATGTAAATTTTGTCATTTATCACTTAGCCACATGTCTTTCCAAACCCATAAAAGCTTTGTTTGTCCTTGGAGCACAATTTTTTGATGTAAACCGGGAGGCTTGTAACTGTCCCATTGACTGCCAAACAGTTACCAGTGTCAAGGTGCAGAAAAGTATAAATGACGTCGCTTGAATGCTGCATCTGCCATCAGTGGTTCAACGGTAGTATTATGAAGCTACAAGAAAAGTTTTCACACATTCAAAAAAACACACATTCATTTAACATTTTGGCACTTTAAAGTCACCGTAGCATCATTTTGTAGATCATCCGGTGGACCCAATCAACGTAAAGAGTTCTGTGTTTGTACAAATCGCTGCATAAATACATACTAGACTGCACCTTGACAGTGGCAGTTGTTTGGCAGTCAGTGGGACAGTCACGAAATATCATTTCAAACCCATTTGTCTTTCTTGAATACAAAACAGAAGGTTTAATAGAATGCCTGGCTGCCTTTTTCAATATGGTAAAATTAATGGAAACTACAGGCTAATGGGCATGTTCACTATATTTCAAGTATTCTGAAACCAACACCTTTGTACAATTTATTGGTAACACTTTTATTAGTTAACACTGGTTAACAAAGTTTGAATGAACAGCGTTTGTTAATCTAAGTTAATGTTAATTTGAGCATTTACTAATGCATTATTAAAATCACAAATTGTGTTTGGTAACATTAGTTAATGCGCTGTGAACTATCATGAATAAACAATGAACAAGTGCATTAACTAACATGAACAAAGATTAAGACTGTAATAAATGCATTTTTCATTCAGTTTGTTTATGTTAACTAATGTTAACAAATGACACCTTATACATTGTAGTGTCATTGTAGCAATTTATTTATACATTAAAATGTATCGATCTAAGTCTGACACTTTTTCATGCACCGTATTTGAATATGTGCAAGTTCAAATAAGAGGTATGGAAAAATAGTGTCATCTTCCAAAACTCTCAAATCACTCTTGAAAATCCACACGTTGTATCAGGACCCTTTTTTAGTGTTTTTTTACAACCCCCATTCACCATTCAGTCTCATTGTGTATGTACATTTTTGGGTGAACTGTCCCTTTAATGTATTGTGTTGAAGTTACATCATCTGAATTCAAAAACTTCATAGACTTTTAGCTTTGTTTGCATGTTGGTGTAATCTGCTTCTAATTTGTGTGCTTGGTCATACTGAGGCAAATGAGTCAGTAATGCGGCACCCCAGAGAAGAACGGTGAAAGCAAGATTCCCAGTGTAGCCCCACTCACCAAACGTGGGCAGAAATAGAAGACTGTATTACCGGCTATATTAGGGGCAATGGCTGTTCTGTTCCATTATAAGCCTAAACCCTGACAAACAGGATTAAGCACACCAAAAATACAAATTCTCATGGATAGAGTTTTATATTTTCAAAGAACTCCTAACTGACACATCATTGGATAGATTGGGATGATCCGAGGTATTCCAGCGAGAGCTAAGAAGGATCATACTGAATCCAAAGAGCTCAGCAGTAAAAGCCTTTTTCCTGGGGTGCTTGCCTGTTATGTTCTAAATTTTTGGCTAGAAAGAGATGTGAGAGGGCGAGATTACAGCTGTCCTGCAGCCTGGCATGCACAATGTTTAGGGTCAGGGCTTCCTAGATCACTGCCCTTGACAAAGCTGGTCAATTGCTCGTTATGATGAGTTATATCATTGTCCTATTCAGGATATTGGGAAAAAAAAGAGAGGGAATGAAAACAAACAACAACAAAAGGTCAAACAAAGGGTTTAATGCATTGTCCTGCTGCATTAGTGTGCTAAGGGTTTAAAAAAGGTCTGAAAGCATAGAGATGCCATTAAAAGGATAGTTGAATTGGGTGGGTTAGCGTGACATTTATTTGTTGAGTATAGCAGCTAAAAGCTTGCACATATGTGCATTTGTTTTTCCTGTTGGAAAAACATTGACGACTCATGGTGATGTTTTCTTTTATGCACTCATTCTGTTTAAGAGTATGAACTGTGGCAACAGCGGCTACTGTCGCTCACAGTCATCCAGATATGGGAGCTACTGGCCAAGCTGGAATGTTAGGGTCAAGAGATGTTAACATAATCAGCTTTAAATAATACCGTATTTGCACAGCAATGACAGCACAGAAGCTGTTTCTGAACCAAAAGATGCATTTATATTGACTGTTTAATGCTACCCAGAGGCACTGTATTTTATGCAAGCTGAGGAAAAACTGAAGGCTGTGACAGAGGTTGCATGTAGTCTGTTATTTTTTTTTATTTTACTATGCTACTATTTTACAACTTAATTTAAAACCACTACTACTACTACTACTACTACTAATATAATAGATAATAATAGATTTCAACAACAGTTTTCAAATGTGATTAGGCTAAATCTAATATTTGATTTAAGTTGCCACATGTAGCAACAATAATTACAGCATATTTTTTGTCCAGGTTGTGCACTAAACAAAAAGGAACAACAATAAGGACCAAACAATAACAATCAAGACCAAAATCCATTCATAATTTGTATGACAGTTGTGTGGTGTTTTCTTGGCTTTACTGATGCTTATATCATTTCAATTACATTTAGCTTTTTTCTGCAGAAAGAAAAGTTGAATAGAAAGTTACAGTAAATACAGTAAAATGAATGGAGACTACTGCACACTCAAAGATGTACACTGTATTTCAAGTTTTTAAATATATTGGTAACACTTAACATTAAATGAATTGGTTAAAGCATTAGTTAACATGGAATTAAAATGAACAATACTGTTTATTACCAAAGCAAAGAAATAAAACGAAATGATTTATCAGTATTGCTTGACTAATATTCAAGATTTATATTGTGCCCATTTTTAATGTTGCAGTGTATAAATTTGGTTCTCTTGCATTTTTGAGAAACAAGCGATTATCATTGTTAGCATCTTATTTTTTTATAATTTAGGCAAGGTTTTTAAATTGAGTTTTAATAATCAAGTAAACCAAACAATACTGACCTATCAACGTGGATCAGAACTGTAATATTGCCACGTTTTTAATCAGTTTACTCCATGTTAGATGAGGAAAATCCAGTGTAAAGCCTGGGGTTTGATGTGTATAATCTCTTCAGTGCTCTTGTGCTGCTGTTGGGGTGCTGATGATGAACGCTAGTCATCAGAGTGAAGCTGTGAGGGCTGTTGTCATATTAGGTGATTTAGTTCACAATTCAGCTTCATCAAGGCAGTAAAATGAGTTGTACTGGCATACAGATAAAGTGTGTTTTGCAGCTGTAATGAAATATCCCAAATTTGAGTATTTGTATTTCTTTTTTCTTTTCTGGATTCTTTAAGTTTGACTGCTTTTAATTTAAATAGAAATTATAAAAAATATTGCTGTTACTAATTGATTTAATGCATTCTTACAGAGAAAAAAAATACATTTAATTTACTTGTTTTCTGATTGGATATATATTATAATTGAGTTTTTTTTTTGTTGTTATTTTTAGTTGTTTTATAATTTTTAAGTCTTATATGCCCACTTGAGAAGGATGGTACTTTTTTGTTAAACACTTGAGTTGAAATCGAAGGCGGAGAGACACAGGAGGAGGGCTGGATTTTCAAATCCTTATGCTGTCGGGCCAAATAAGGAAGGAAAGTTTCTGGTAGCTGAAAATTGTAGCTAAAATTCCTCACGTCGCAGGCATTCCTGCATGCTTTTAAGCAAGGATTGGACGGGTGGGAAGGGAGAGGGTGGGCTTACTGAACGTCCTGAACACGCAAGCCAAAAAAACAACCTCAAAAATGGGAGTTATGAGTTTGTCCAGCTGTTTTAGCGTTTTATAAAAGTCCTTGTTGTGATCCACAATCCTACTTACCGAAGGGCAGTCCATCATGTTAATGGCTGAGGCTGATAGGATGTTTTATTGGATGGTGTGGAGTGAATTTGCATCGTGTCAGAGTGTCCCATGAGGATGACAGATGCTGATTTGATAAATTGCATTATACACACCAGTCGCTTCCTGAGATCAATGGCGGACTACATAGAAAGTCCTGCCCCATGGTATAGCGCTGTGGGGTACGGTTAGTCCCCAATCTCTGCAAAACACAACACACACACCCACCTACCAGAACAGACTCTGGAATAGATCTCAGCCAAGCTATTCCTTAGGGTGTTCGCATCTGTGTGGTTATTGTTAAGGCAGAGCTAAAGCAGCCTACTTTGGAGAATATAATACAAAACAAGTGTAACTCCCTGTAGGCAGTATGCTTGTACTTCTGACAGAGAGAAAATCAGCACTGCTTCGTATTGCGCTTATTATAAGTGCAATTTTAATGATTTAGACACATTAAGTGCATCAGCGCTAAACCAATAGTCTAAATAAAAGCATGCGTCTCCTGAAGGCCTTCGACTTCAAAGGATATATCGTTAAATGTTCGTATGAATGATTTAAGCCTATGGCAAGATGAGAGACCGTCCAAGTCAATGGCGCATCAATCATTCACAACTTAACATACGTCTGTCTAACTGAGTTTGGCATTGCAGAATATTCCCTGGAAACAATGAAATGGCCAGAAAAGTAGAGAGAAAAGAATGGAAAGACATTGAAAATGCTGAAAAAACATGTAGGCAAAATTATGGGGAATGCGACTGAGAATTACAGAGGAGATAATGAGAGAAAAAACACAGAATGAAAATTTGGAGGAAGTAAAGCGAGTCGACGGCGCAGGAATAATTTAGGGCTCCTCATACGGAATTCAAGTCAGTGTTTTGGATTGTTTCTCGCCTCACTTTATCACAGATTTGGCTGCTTGCTTGCTTTCCTCGTGCTTTGGGTTCAAATGGCCTGTTTCTCATGGTCATCTTCTTACTTAACAGCGTTGAAAGGGTTAAAGACAAATAAGAACTTCTACCATAAAAAGCAGGAAAAATGTAGTAAAAATGGTTTGAATAAATGTAAACATGCACAATGCATTTGTTATTTTCAGAAAAAAAAGTTCTTTATAGATTTTCTGTATATATATATATATATATATATATATATATACATGCATACATTTAACGTAAAAACTTGTTTTTATGAAAAAAATTAGCAATGCATAAGATTTTACAGCCTAAAATAGCTTTTCCTTGTCATAATAAATACCAATTTTTTGCTATTTTAAAAGACTCTATTATGATATTATGTACCGTTTTAAGTTTTGTTTGCATATTTCTGCATGTTTGAGGGTCAGTATGTGACTTGTTGTCTAAAACAAAATTGTAAAATTTTATTGTACTTAAAGTGTTCGTTCACCCAAAAATGAAAATTGTGTCATTAATTACTTACTCATGCCGTTCCAAACCTATAAGACCTTCGTTCATCTTCTGAACACAAATTAAGATATTTTTGATGATATCAGAGACCCATCTGACCCTCCATACACAGCAATACAACTGAAATTATCCAGATCCAGAAACGTAGTAAAAACATCTGTAAAACAGTCCGTGTGACATCAGTGGCTCAACCTCACTTTTGTGATGCTACGAGAATACTTTTTTTTGTGCAAATTAAATCAAAAATACATTATTTATTCTCCCCCCCCATGACTTATGTCTTCCGCCATGATTAACGCATCGTATACACAAACTTTAACGTATTTGACATAATCAGCCTTGTTTGTACGTAATCTGTGGCTGCTTGCACCTAGAAGAAAACGTGCGCTTACGCATTAATGTTCTCTATAGTGCTGGAAGACGTAAGTCAAAGGAGAAGAATGGTTGAGTATATGATGTTATTTTTGTTTTCTTTGCGCAAAAAAAAAAAAATTTCTCTGCAAAACTGAAGTTGATCCACTGATGTCACATATATATTAGGTCAAAAAATGCATCACAAGCTTGCATGCATACAATAACTTATCCTGGGATTCCACAAAAGAGACTCACTCAACCGAAATTAAATGACTATTATTGAATCATAATTTGAGTCACAAGTTGAGTCAGGGAGTTCTTGAAAAGATTTATGTGAAAATAAGCATTAGTTAAGCATTTTTTGGCCCCGGACACTTCCAGATCCCATTCATTTTCATTATACCAAAAATAAAGAGAGTGGCCAGGATATTCACGCTTGTGTTTAATGGAGGAAAGAAAGTCATACAGGTCTGGAACGACATGAGCGTGAATAAATGATCACTGTTTTTCCGCAATACAATGAGTCACATATTTTGCAAAGAGAGGCTTTCATAACGTTCGAAGAAGAAAAAGAATTATTTTGCCAATTACATAAGTGAGGATCGGCACACAGAGGTGAATGCAACAGATTTTTCCTCAGTTATGGATTCACTTATGGCTACTGGCCATGCAGAATTTATGAGTCTATTTCATTTATTAGTGTAGTGATTCCAACGGCACAGAAACTTTGCCAGCTTTCAACTAGATTTCTTTGAGCCGTATTTCACTGCTTGTTGGCTGGAGTTTCTAAAAATCGCATGATGCTTTTCTTCTGCTCTGCTTGAATAATGGGGTTTTGAGGCAAAAGTGTCATGGGCTTATTTTGTTTTCCATGGTTTAATTGCAAAATATGCCGTAGGAGCCAAAAAAACATTTTCTTAATGAGACAATGAAACCTTTATTTCGAATTAGGGTTATTATCATTAACTATAACTAAACCATAAAATTTCATTACTTGAAATAAAACAAACATTACCTGAAATAAAATAAAATATAAAAACCCTTAAACTTGTTTTCAGCTAGCTGCCAATGCATCATTTCTCATTTTTTTTTAGTACACGTATAGAAATAATGAGAAAGAATCCCCCCAAAACAAATAAAAATGACAAGAAAAGACAAAACACTTTAAACTTAAACATATTCAGAACACTAACAAAAGCTTTATTCGTATGTTAGTGATACTAATTCACACATACAGAAATCATTTTAATCATATTTAGAATATTATGCTTTATTTTTTATGGTGCATTGTACTGTTAGTTCTTGGGTGGCCATGAACTGACTTTTTGTTGTAATCTTAAAAATACGGTACGTTAAGTATTATATGGCTGATGAGCATCTAGACTGTTGGCTTGCTTGGCAGGATAAAACTTATTCAATGATATGGATGGCTGACTGAACACAATGAGGTTTTATTATTATTATTTTTTTTGTCTTAGCACCCTCAATCAGAGCTTTGAAATTAATGCCTGTGGAGACAGTGCAGATAAAAACATGAAGAGAGTCAGTCAGAAGTGATACCAATCACATGTAGCGGCGCTGCTCCTACTTCTTTTTCCCGGCGGTCTTCCTCATGTCTTGGCAACGTGGGGAACTGGCAGTGTCAATTTATCAGAGAACAAAAGAGACACTACAGTATGTGGGTAGGGAGTACGTCTGTAGGCCCTTGGAGAGGAAACAGACCCCCCACCTCCTACCTGCGTGTTCAAACTGGATGCCGGATGCATCACGTTTTTCAAACAGACAAGTGGAACCTCATAATTAGCATTATGGAACTTTTACTTTTGTTTGTTTTTCTTGTCTTGTCTTAATTCCAGAGCTCAATGTCCTAGAAAGTTTAGAATGAAATTAGGGTTTGGTACTGTGGCTACGATAGATATTTTGCTAATTTGTTCTATACTGAAGTGTGTAAATACAGCGCAGGACTGCTAAAGGTTTTGACTTGTTGAAAATAAATATGCATGTGCTTGATGTTTATAAAGATATTAACAGGGATGATCTTTAATTTATGTTATTGCCAACATACTTTGTTATGCGACTGCCTTATTATAGTTTACACAATAAACTTGGGCAAAGTTCTCAATATTTGTATATGAAAAAATAGCAGAGCCTGTCAGCAAAAACAATGTCTGACCCTTCTCACATGTTGTATAAGAAATGTTATGTTTTGCCAGGCAACAGAAGGCTTGCGTGCAGATGCTAGATTGAATAGGTTACAATTAGGAAAGATTTCCAACAAAAAAAGTGTATTTGGATTGAATAATTGAATTGAAAAACTAATCTTAAAGCTAACAAATGCCTCTAG
>JAUMHR010000050.1:8575224-8599522 GCA_032361145.1 Enteromius fasciolatus
ATGCATTTATATGTAATACTATCAAAATATATACTGTTCGTGTGTGTTTTAATATAAACATAATAAATAAACTTAGCTTAAACAGATATATTATGTAAAGAAAAACTTTTATTTTGGATGCGATTAATCGCTATTAATCATTTGACAGCACTAATTTCATATGGTGAGCGTGAAACATGAAAAACATGAATTACACGATTTTATGGTAAAATCTGTTACTTTTCAAGTTAATCGGGGCAGTTTAGATCAAGAACAAGGCACTGTCACTTTAATTCAGCGGCGCAGCAAAAATAGATTCGGCACTGACGCTTATGCTCTGCTCCTGCTATGCGCTGATGCACCGCTCCTGAGTGCTGTGTAAAAGCACTCATCCATTAACATGAGCACCGAAAAAAATATGCGCTGCTTAAGCCCTGCTGACGCGTGCAGTGTGAAACCGGCGGCGTGTTTTTTGCGAGCTGATTGCTGCTGCGGCGGCGGGGCGGAGGATCGCGATGCCGGCTCAGCATCGTGATGTCTATCGGCAAAGGAGGATGGCATCGTCTATTGACTCAACCCTAGTGTATTTCAAACCTATAAAACTGATTGCAGCACTTTAATAGCTTGGTGTATTAACATTGTTTCAGTTTATGAAATGACGGTATTTAACTGTAAATTTAACTTAAAACTGTAAAAACAAAAACGCAGTTACTGTGTTTTATTACAGACAATAAAATACAGACATTCCGGAAATCACAGCTGCCAGTTTTTTACCATAATTTTACGTATGTTTTTTACAGTGTGTAGTTTAAATATTTTGTTTAAAAATCTTATTTAAAATACTTTACATTTTATTTACTTAATTTATTTCTGGAAGATGCACTATTTCATATTTAGTGAATCACAAAATAAATATGAGCAAAATTTACAATGTAAATTAATGTAAAAATGAAAAACTATGAACTTGTTCTTCACACCTGATTTGTTCCAGAGTCAACAAAGATGTTGATCTAGGAATGTTACACGTTGCAAAATCAGGTTCTGCATGTCCTCATACATCTTCTGTCTTTCTCGTTCAGGTCTGTGATCATCTGGTGATTTGTTTTTCCTCCTGAAAAAGGTAAATATTAAATACTTTATTTATTTTCTCTCCTGTCATTTAACATTTTTCTAGTTAATAATCTTACTTCATGAAATCTTACATTCTAAATGCATTCTAAATATCACTCTAACCAGTGCAGTCTTCTACCTAAACCAGTTTGTCAAATGCTGCATGACACGACATTTAATACACTGTGGTGTGTTGTGAGAAGCAGGATATTAGACCAATGAGATTCTCCGGTAGGTAGGGCTAACTAAATTCTGTGTAGTTTTCATAGTTTTTTTCTCTCCCCGTCCATGTGTTTTTTTTTTTTTTTCCCTCTCTGTGGTTTGAGCTGGGCTTACTAGTTTGTTTTGTTCTTTTACGTAACTTTTGAATGCTTTACATTCTCTAAGAGCTGCCTCACCGCACTCCTGACATAAAGACACGCACAGAGAGAGAGGGTAACTTACATAAGCTGGCCTGAGTGTCAGAGAGGCCAGCGGCAGGACACAATGTCATTACTCTGATGTACAGCCTAGTTCCTATCTCCTATTTTGCTCAATTAGCAGTAGATCCAAAAACAGCAGAACATGATGCATTTAGTTACATAATCACATACTTACAGATCGCCAACCAATTGCCCTTCTACTTCACTCAGAGGAAGCGGTGTCCAACTGGCTGGCATGAAGTTTCTCAGGCCAGGCTTCATCTTACACTCTGTGCAAACCTTCTTTAGATCTTGAGAGGATTGAAATGCGTGAATTTATTTGAAGTGGGAATGTCTTTAATATCAATGTAACATCAAAATTGACTATTTTCTTAAAACACATTTCACTGAATGATGCATTATGTCTCAGGTTTTAACCCATCCTGTCCAACCACCTACTGTAGGGGTTGTGCCAAAATCAAAACTGCATTATGGGTGTTGAAGTTTTGACGAAATGGAACCCACAGTTCCTTTCCTTTGTCTTCTGTAGATAAGATTAATTTTTTTTGTATTTAATTATTTATATAGATATATAATTTGTGTTGGCTGTTAACATTAATTTTTGCCATTCACTACATGGAGCAATGCATACAAGATTGTTAAACATGATAAATATGAACTTTTTAACACAATTCATAAAATTCATGACTTATTCTGTTTAAGCTTGTGTATGATTTGACCTGAGAAAAAAAAACAAAAATATAATATATATATATATATATATATATATATATATATAAATCACTCATTATTTACATCTTGTGGCTATACTCGCATTTTAACCAATTGGCACTATTCGCTTCACACATATTTTTGCTTGTATTAAAGAAAAGGATGGATGAGTGGAATAAATCTTTTGCAGTGAGCAACATTTTCCCACAAAATCTGTCAATTAAATTTTTATACTGCGCACAAAATATTACTACATGTTATCTTGCATTAGAAACACACACATAGGTTCCCTCTATAGGCAGTGCATTGAAGTTTTGAAGCAGAGCCTTTAAGTAAATTTTTTTATTCGAATTATGTCAGATGTATATTATGATTCTGTAATTGTATGATAGATGTGTTTCATATGATGTTATGAAACATATTCTAGTTATTTCACAGCCGCAGTGAGATCTCTAAGGGCAGGCGCCTCCATTACACTAAATGAATTTGTTTTTGCGTGTACTGATAGCACTAAACGCTTCTCACCTCTTAATTGATTTTCTCATTCATCTCCGGGGAATGTTGTTCACAGTCATGGATGCTTCTTAAGGAGCCACGATTCAAACAGGCAGCAGTGTGGACAATCCACCCCCCCTCTCCACCCGAAACTAAGACGTTGCCCTCAGAACTAATAATGGGTTTTAGCGCATGCTTCTCCGATTGATCTGCTAAAACTATAAGTGCAAGCAGAACAAATCCCTGTAATGATTGCCTCAGGAGGGGAGCCAGTGCTGCGCTAAGAGAGAGAATGTGTGTGTGTGTGTGTGTGTTTGCCAGCTCATAGTGCCACTCGCACAAATTATCTCCCCACTGTACACCTCCTCACAAACCTCTTTCCAATTCATTCAATCAAACTAGGCTCTCCACTGTGTCTTGTATAGTTGGAATTTTAATACTCTTGAAATCTGATGTTATATTTTTTTCTTCAGAGACCTGTTGTTAAACACACTTGGTCAATTATAGATCTATAAGCTACATAAGCAGAGAAAGAGAGACAGATGGGTAAAAGCCCATATGAGACTGAACTTTTATTTGCTGATGTTGCAGCATGGAACAGGTGATCATTTAGTACTGTTTTGCAAATTTTTATCATTTATTTTGGGGCCGAGTACCAAAACAAACTTGTAGCCAATCAGCAGTAAGGGGCGTGTCTATTCATGATGTGGAGAGAGAGAGTTCAGTGCACATGACAGACATTAGCTAAGAGCGACAGAAAGATGGACATGCCCAGTGTTGAGCGTAGTCTTCCGTGTGAAACAGAGCTAAATCTTTTATGCTACAACACACAGTACTACCAAAACACATTCAAAACAGTATTACCATAGTAACACACATTGGTTTCACTTATTGATGTCATTATACCCTCGGCCAGCTGTCACAGCAGATTCCGCCATAATCGTTGCTTGGGTTATGTACATATATGTGGGGCGGAGCTATCAAAATATTTTAATAATTTTTGGTGTAGGGGAATGTTTGTTTTGGTGATTTCAGTTGTCAACATTGGCTACCAGAAGTAGTTTACCCTGACTTTAATATGCATCAGACTGCATCAGTGTCTGTACTTAATTATTAGGATGACTAATGTAAAAAAAAAAAAAACGAATGCGGAAATTTCAGACTCCGTGTGCAATGACCTGTTCACATGAAAATTTGGTCCGAATTTTCACATATCATTTGGCTGTTTAAATCTATTTGCGAAAAAGACAGACAGGCTGAATGAAAATGTAATGTCGGTAGGTGGCGCTGACAAAAACGTAGAAGACACAAGAGCCGATTCTTCTTGTGCTATTCACTGACAAGTTAGCAAAATAATATTCGTGAATTGCACCAAGGTGCATCTGAAATTGCACTATATTTGAGTTGGCACTACAAATATTTAGCAAGGAATGAACTGCAGCCGTTATAAAATGTGTTCAATATAATATGAATGTAATCCCGATGTACTTCATCCACCATGTTGGTTTTGTCATGTGACCTATATCAGCTGCCTCACTTCACTACCATTCAAAGCATCCTTTCCCATGTCTTCATTAAGTTTTTTTAAATAAAGCATTTTGTAGAGCTTCATCAAGCTTAAATTACCTGAGGTGAGAATAAGCTTGGGGTTTTGGCCTTTTTGTTTTTTTTACACCTTGTTGATAAGGGCACATGGATAAGAGACAGAAAAAAACAGTGGCAGAAATGGCACAAGGCTGTAAATGTGTCCAAAACATTTATTAAACAGCAAGCCACTCTCTAGTTTTGTTTTAAAAAGACACTCGTTTCACTTAGTTTACTCCTTACTCCACTTAAATTTCTTAAACACCATTTCTCACTGGAATTTATGTTGACTTTCCAATAAGACCCTATGTCAAGCGATATAGCAGTCCTTCTCCCCCAGCCTGCCTTGATACTGTCAGAAACATGTTCTTCTCAAACAGAACTGAGACATCAGTTGTACGTGTTCATGTGTGCGTGTGTTTGAGATCTGACACATGCCCAGTGGTGTTTGTTTTTCAGGGCATGACTTGACCGCTGCTCAGAATTCCATCTCGCCGGCCATCTGAGAGATGAGCTTCAGGGTCCTGTACCACAACCCTGAGCTCGCAGCCGGATATTTTTTTGTTTTTGTTTTGTGTTTCTGTGGGGCTGTAGGTTTCCATGTACACAACACTGTCCAAATACTAATCACTTGAAGTAGTTCAACTTTGGTCATGCTATTCTAGCAGCGGTGCTATCAAAAACTCTCGTTGTATTGATCGGTAAAAGATTTTAACAGACACCCTTGTACCTTTTTTAACCCTAAAGGGTGCATATTAGTAAGTGGTATTGCAATGCAATAACCTAATGTAAAGTGTGACCTTTAGTATTAGAATAGCTTTACATTTTTTTTCCAAAAACAGCAGAGATTCTGCAGGCATGCCGTAGGCGGAGGTAAAGAATCACACTTGTGCACCAATTTGCGCCAAAATACAGCAATTTAATGCAGTTATACTCAACGCCTTTGGTTCCAAAATTAAAGACCTTTTATCGCTGGGACAACTCCATTTTTCAGTATCAAATGATGCACCAATCCAGTGTTGATTAGTCAGTGAAATGACAGAAACTCCATTGCTGCACCAAAAAAGCAAACTGCATCCCCTGCTCATGTAATTCTGGGTTTCATGGGAAGCTGAAAAAAGTTATCTTCCCCTCACAGCCAAAAACACTCTTCTTTGGAGACTTCTAGAGCAAGTCTTGTGCATCATTGGCAATGACATTGAAGGGGGTGATCTTCCGGTAGAAATACAAGGAATTACACACTTTGTAATTACAAAAAAAATATGAAAATGTATTTGGCACAGGTACCTTATTTGTCCAAATCTTTTTTTGAAACTTTGGCCATATTAAAAATGAGAATCCAACTCTTTAGCTGTGTAAACAACTCAGAATAAATGGAACAGCATCCCCTCTGTGCATAAAACCGTAATATTAGTTTTTGTATTTTTTTCTATCCGTTTCTTAGTGCGCTTATTGAATCTTTTGCCCTATGAGTCCTATGTGGTCTGGACACACATGTTGGATTAAATTTGACTGATGAGACAGACATAGCTTCCTTGTATTTCCTTCTGCTGCTCTAGTGAAAATCTGAGTGTCCATTGCCATGGAAACCCTGACGACCTATCAGGTACAGGCTTTGGGGGGTCATTTAGTTGCGGCATTGACGCAATAGTGACCATAGCGACATAATTGTATTCTGTACAGTACTCAGCGAATCTTACTTGCGTACAGTGCACAGTCTGATGTCAGATAATTTTAGCGGATTTGTCTTAAACTCAAATGACCAAAGTTTTTTTTATTTGGTGACTCATTCTAAAACTAGCTGGGAAATGTTATGTGTTCATTACTCATCATGGGTCATTCATTTATCAATTCATTCAGTAAAACTACTGGCTTTTAAGACCGTTTCCAAGGTTAAATGAATTGTGGAGAATTAGGTACTCATGACACAGCCCACCCGTTCTGCGAGATGTGAGCAGTCCCCAGACACCTATTCACTGAAAGAACTCTGACTTCACTTGAAAGCAGAACATTCCCATTGCTCGCTTTCCATAGCTGTCATACATACTGTCAGAGCATGTGTTTGCATACAAAAACTAAAGTAATATGTGCACATATATATCTGCAGATATTTGTCTTAGGTGTCTTTACCGAAGTCATAGTAACCTTTGAAAGTATGTCATTATAATACTTTATTTTTAGCACAGCTGTGCTGCAGAAGGAATTAAACAACTTCTCTTTGCAGAATGTTCAGTCCGTACATTTATTGTTAAATTACTGAGGTATTTTCTCAGCCAGTTTTAAACATTTCTATAGCGCTGTTAATTAATTACACATTTTTCCCCATTTAAAAGTTAAATCTTTACATTAAATGTAAGTAATGTGTCTACTTTCATGGTTGGAAATAAGTTTTTGGAGAATAAAATATCAAAATTAGTTTGAACTAATGCTACATTGACATTCAGTGTAACCGTGTCTACTCCGGATGCAACTGTTTTTGCGCCGCAACAGCTAAAGTCTGTCTACACTGTACACGACAAAGAGACCGTTGAAAATAATTTGAAACTTGTGTCAATATGTCACAAATAGAACATAACACTAGTTTTCTGTCGGGAATTTGTTGCACCGCTCCGCATCCAGTGTAGACCGTAGAATATGTTATAATGTATTATATTATGCCGAGCCATTGCTGACAACGCAATATTTTTTTGTAAAAATTGAAACAACATGCTTTTTCTTGTACATATTCAAATATATACAAGAATACACAAGCATATTGCCTTTTTGTGTTTTAAATGAGTAAAAAAATTGTACTGACAAATGGGCAAAACCTAGGATAATGGCAAATTTAAAAAAAAAAAAAATAAATGACACCTTTTAGAGTGTCATGAATTGATTTTTTTTTTTTGTAAATATGCCTGATAAGATTTTTACACTGTTATTAGGGGAAAAAAATGTGTGATATTTATTTTTGGCTCAGACAAAAAACAAAACTTAAACTTTAAATTAATTAAATAATTAATTAAATTAATTATTTTTTTTTTTTTTTAATATGATATGGCAAACCAGCATCATATTTTTTTCACTTGATAAATTATAATGAATAAATTGTTTTGTCACTTGATGATAAATAAAATGAATGCATTCTTTAAAAGCTCTTACTGACCCTATACCTTTAAACAGTAGCGTTATAATTCTAAATAGTTTCGTATTTCTTGTATAAAGACTACAAATGAAAACTATTCAGTGTGGAAACAGTTCCATGTACATTTATACACCCCTCCTTGGTAATTTGCAGGCAAGTAAATATTTGTGAAAATCCGAAAAAAGTCTCGAACCGTTCCTTGGAGCTATTTTAGATTAATGTGATGGCAGGCGAGTGAGCAGTATCAGCTGCGGAACGTGGTTGTGTGTAGCTGCAGCAGGAAGAGGGGAATTATAGCAAGTGTACGCCTGGGGCCAGTGTGTCTGACAGGGCCTGTGCGGGGGGCTCGGTGCAGGGTTCCTTGTTTTGCTCCTAGACTGTTTGTTGCTTCTTTGGATTCCTGGCTCTAAGTTGTTGTTCTCAGGCCAAATTCTCATCGAGCACACAGAGCGAGTCAAAGAATGAGCACTGAGTCCTGCTGCCAGCTGACTTTGAAGAACAACCCGAGCTTTCCATGGCAGCCATCGCCGTTACTGCTTCCCTGGGAGAGACGCTCTGAGGGAAAGCATTCTCCATAAAATGCTAATGTTAAATACTTCACTGAGCTGGAGATTCCCATGCCATTGGGTAATCCATCACCTCCTTTCCTTCATTTTATTGAGAAGTCATTTGTCTCTTTACACTTTTCGTGAATTCTCTTTAAACTCTTTGCTCACGACTGTCAGGAAGATTTGTAAGTGGCCTTTTTTTTGCCTAATTGCTAGAACAATAACAAAATACAGTGAAAAATGTGTGTATATATATATATATTTTAATGCCAGATACTTATTGTTAGATAAACATGATCTTTTTTATAATTTTGTTTGAGTGAATCCAACATAAGATGGGATGCAGATCAGTGAGAAATGACTAAGTGAATGTTTTGCAAATAACATAGTTTCGAGAGGATCGCTGGACGAATTAATCATTCATGGCTGGCATCTCATTATCTAATCAATTCCCTCGTCAATTCGTACCTAATCATATTCATTCCTCCTCGCTATGAATATCTCCGCTTTCCTTTCTTCCACATCTCGCTTTTATGCATCCCTCCTCCACCCCTTCTCCGCAGAAATCTTGCCCTTGCTAGGGTTCAAACCATTACGGTTCGGAGTCCGCCGTTCTCCCGGCTCACTCCCTGGACAGCACGTCAAATTTGCTATTTTATTTTATTAATGAGGAAGCATGAACTCTTGAAATAATGTTAGAAATAATTTTGAATTATGTTTTATTGAAAATGTGGTTTTTGGTCATACATTTATTTTCTGCAAGTTAGTTTTCAGAGTCACTTTATTAGGTTATGTTCATAAGTCAAAAAGAAAAATGAATTTTTTTAATAATATATATATATTTTTTTTCCTACTTAAAGGGATAGTGTACTCAAAAATTAAAATTGTGGGGAAAAATATATATAATAGTAATGATAAAATTGTTTTCTCACCCTCAAGTTGTTCCAAACCTCTTTGATTTTCTGTCTTCTGCTGTGCACAAAAACAACAGTGAAAAAAAATAAAATAAAAATATATATATATATATATATATATTAGGGGTGGCACGGTTCATGAAAAAAAAAACTAACCATCCGGTACGCTTTTCTTGGTTCGGTGCATGCATACGTTGCACAGTTCGACGGTTCATGACATGCGCAATGTAGCCTCGTGGCCCGTATGTGACGTCAGTATGTTTCCCTTTCATGCGAAAGAATTAATGTGTCTACGGTGAGTGCTGCAGGTCACAATACTGTATGTGTAGAAATGGCAAGTGGAAGAGAAAAGAAAGGCTGCCCGGAGTTGGAGGATGCGCCAGCGTCGTATAAATCTGGTGTGTGGGAACATTTTGGATTTCATGTTACCTATTAGAGGATGGATACCTGACCCGAGCCCGACGGGCCAGGCCGGGTTCGGACAGATATTTATAAAGGAGAGAGAGAACTGAGCTGAGACCATTCTTTGTAAAAATTATTATTATTATTTGGTTAAAAGTAAAACTATTAAAATTAACCAACATAGCCATGTAGCTAGAGGTGGGCGATATGACGATTTTTGATCATAGATGATAAAAATTTCTCCACAATCTGCTTTTTTAGGAATATCGTAGTATCGTGCTATTTTATCATCGCCGTCTTTATATGCTGCACATCGCGACATACGTTCACATCAGCGTTAACTCAGTGGTAGAATTACTGCACTGATTCACAGTCACTAAAGTACATTATTCGCTTTAAAGTCTTGCCGATTAAACATTTCATATGTGTGCTGTCCAGATGCGCATTTCCAGCGCATACACCTTTAGCGCGTGCACTAAAAGCCTGTCAAATAGCGCCTAATTACTGAACGAAGATATTTAACACATGTCATTGTGGTAATACTGTCAAAAACAATAAGCGTTAAACACAGTTGCTTGTGTCTAAAGGAAAAGTAAAAAACCAAGAGAAAGACTTGCCAGTATATTAGATGCATGCAGCTCGTAAAGAGACAGAACTAAATATGCCACTGCTTGACATTAAAGTGATAGTTCACTCAAAAATTATAATTGTCATTATTTACTCACTTACATGTTTTCCCAAACCTGTATTAATTATATATATATATACAATATACAATCACATGCTTCAATAAAGCATTAATTAATTTTTATAAAGAATCGAAATCTAATAGCTGACCAGAAATAATCTTATAAAAGAAAAAAAAAACTACTAGAACTGAGGAAACAAGACAGACATAAATTCAGTAAAAATAAATAATATAGTACTTAGTTCGATGCCCTGTTTTACATGGAGAAACACGGTCTCGACAAAAGTGTGATTCATTTGTTGTGGCATCTATTACAGTGCAAAGTGGCTGCACATCATTAACTTGGAATCTGAGTTTACTGGTGGAATGAGGCCGACAGTTCATTCTTTCTACTTTCTCTTTCACATCCGGCAGCAGCGATGCATTCTCATTGAGTCTGATTATGAAGTTTGAAAGCAAATTCCTTCTTTTCTTCTTCAAACCTGCCTTCCCAGATGAAGAACTCTATTAGATGAGGGGAGATGAAACGTGGCAGTTAAGAGTCTGATATGCTCAAACGGTCCACATCCTCTCCCATTTGCCATTTTGCATGTGATATTTATCTTGCAGATACTATTAAAATCAGATGAAGCGTTCTTTGACTGATAGACAGAGTGGCTGCACGGCGTCAAAGCAGAGAGATGATTATCACGATCTGATATTGACACCTCATTACGTTCATACTCCTGAACAGAGGATGCAAAAAACTTTCTTTGTGCGTCATAGAGTTTGCTGCTGTGTTCTTCTGTGCTCTTAATAGTTCTGCTTGAGGCCAGACGAGATCTCTGCTTCTCTTTTGATAAAGTCATTCAAAGGCGACTGTCATGTCACTGATGGTCAAATGGTGATGAGGGTTAACTGATATTTGTGTTTTTTTGTTTTTTTTAGACATTGCACAATTGTGTAGATATGAAAAGTTAGAGATGAGGCAAAAAACAATAAGCAGATATGCAGATGTGCTTTTACACTCCCAACTAGGCCACGTTTCATGTGGTCGGTATTAATGTGTTTTTTAAGATAATTGGTTGAGAAAATTTTTAATGTACAGTATCCTGACTGAGTTAACTTGTGTTAGCTGTAATATTTGTTGTGATATGTATAATTCAGTGCGTTTTTAGAGTAAGTTTGGACACAATATCAGATATGTACCATTTTACCATTTTTATTGGTGAATCTAAAATTAAGCAACAGTTGATAATTTAGCAAATCAAGTTAAGTCCAAGACTAATGATTCTTAGTAGCAAACGACATTAAAACTCAAAATTTTTCAAAATTTTCAATCAGTACAAATGGCCAATTTCAATAAATTGGTTAAAAATTAAGAATGAATTTAGAACTTGGTTTGCATCATCCCTCAAAAATGTTCTCTGCCCTATTTATTGACATGTTTTAATAAAAAAAATTCCATATATTTTTAATTATTATTAATAATACAATTATATAATAGCAACAGCTTAAAAAGAAATATCTATAAATTTACTAGAGTTTTACTTAAAAAAGGCAACAACTGAATTGACACACAGTAATATACAATAAATATATTAAATGTATTGATGTTTGGTGAAATTGGTGAATTATATATAGTATATAATAGGGCTGCAGCTACCGAATATTTCAGTAATTGAGTATCCTACTGAAAATTTCATCGATTAATCGAGTAATCGAATAAAACATTTGTGCTTACTTAAAGAGCAATATTAAATATGCTAGAGAAAATAAATGCCTCTTAAATAAATAAAACAATTAGTTGTTAATTTTATTTTTTTAAATCAACATTTTATTTATTTATGGTATTTATTATCAATTTTTGCCCTTGCCGCCCTGCCAAGCGGTGGACTTCTGCATTCTGACTGGTTACCGCTTTATCCCTTCCATAATTAACTTACATTATTTAACAGCCCCCATCTCGATTAACAATCACATTGATTTAACGCTACACTGAGTTCACCTGGTCTCGGGTGACAGTCCTCCTCTGGTCTCTGAGTAGGAAATTTTTGTCGTTTTCTCCTCTTTATTTGGTCTCTTTGCTTACTGCGTTGTTATTGCTCCCTTCCATTACGCAGCACGCACTAGTCCACGCTCACGCCTTCAAATCAAAAAACACCGCCATCTCCTTCCGCTTCGTGGGTGACGTAAGCGTAAGTGCATTGTCACAGTAATACAAAAATCATTATGAAAAAACGTGACATAAACTAACCAGAGGATAAAACAGAGCATTTTTCCTCTATAATTTTTGGTAATCGAGTTACTTGAGTTACTCAAGGAATCGTTTCAGCTCTAGTATATAATTATATATATCTCTATATAGTCAAATCATTTGCTCAGATTTTTTTAAACAAAGGATTATATATATATATATATATATATGTATATATATATAATGTGTGTGATATTATGTGTGTGCTTATGTATGCACAACTCAGTCCTTCTGGGTGGTATATATCAAATTTGTTATTTTGGCTGCCTATCAGCTGAATTGTTAGCAAATATCATATTAGATCTGACATGTTTACATCCACAATATCTTGGATTTTAGTATTGTGGAAGATTTCAGAGCTGAATTCCTCCTACCCGCCTCCTAATATAGTTAGTAGCTTCCTCAGCAGTACCATGGCTATAATGGACAGATGTTGCTCAAGGGGTCAAATTAATGTGAGAGTCTCATTACTGTAATGATCAGATGGATGTGCCAGCCCAGCTTTGGATGGCACTCCAGCGCCACGTGAACTCTGTGTCTTTGTCTCTGTTTTTATACCTGGACTGTTTATCAATGAACTCTTGTTTTCGCCCCATCATATGTGTTGTCATGGTTGCTCATTTAAGTCTCCACCTAGTGACCTAATTCCCATGCATACTTACATCCCGGATGTGTTTTTGGATTTACCTTTGCCGACCCCTGCTCTTGCTTGGATTATCACGTTTGCCTCACCCCTCAGACTCTGTTTATTGTTGTATTGACCCACGCTACGTTTTACGACCATTCTCTTTTGTCTCTGCCTCCGTTAACCCTGTTTGCTGATGATGGACCCTGCCTGTCTCACTTCGTCCTGTAATAAACAATCAGCTTTTGAATCCGCTCGCCTTCTCGTCTCCTGGTTGTGACAATTACGGTCAAAAATGTAGCTGTATAACTGAGTAAAATGAATACAGACATGGTTGCTGCACCGAATTTAGCAAACATACACAGAGATCTGGAATATTAGATTACTGACACATGCCTGAGAATGTTTACGGTATGTGAGTGAAATCAGAGTAGATTTATTGCATGGATTATACATTTATGAGCGGGTTTGAGTTCGTTATAAGCCATCAGTTAAGCGCCAACAGCCATCGGTCAATTAAGAATTACAGGCCAGAAAAGCAAGCAAAGGTTTTGAACTTCCTCAGTAATCCTCTTTGGGTGTGACAGGGGTCAGTGTACTGTGGAGTGAGTAATGATGGGGTGAAGGATTAAATATGGTCTCTCCCGTTAAATGTGTCCACAAGTACCAGACGGCTGTCGCCGGGCAGGCTTTGGGCTGCTTTTACTCTTATCTGCTGATTTGATAGACAGATGAATCGCTGGTGTCCAAATGTGTCCAATTTTCTGACTTACACGATCACTTGTATTTATCTGGTGATGACGGGCGCGTTCAGATATGTAAAACTGGGGATGTGCTTATACAAACTGAAGAAATCTGCTAATCATTTTTAAATCTCAAAGAAGTTAAACAGTGTCTTTTTTTGTGTTGCAGTTTAAACATGTTTGTTTATCTGTGAAAATATTTTACTGTTAATTTCTGAATTTATGAATATGTTACTGCAGCTCAACTGGTGGATCGTGATACTAATATACAAAGTTATGGGTTCAGTTGACCCTCTGCAAAGACCCTTTGTTATTGTTGCTATGTCCAACTATATTCTCAAACAGTGAAAGAACAAGGATAAAACTGACAACGCACTGACAGAATAGCTTAAGCAGGCTTTTTGTATTAAATAAAACGTTTTCAAATTTTGTCATTTTCAAAACAATGTCAGCAATAAATACTGTTTTGTCGATCTTTAATGTGTGTGACAGACCACCTTATTGCCTCAGGTCAAACGGCACATGAAGTGATAATCTCTTCCTTTTTACTAGGTATAGCATAAAAGAAATCTGCTCTCGTGTCTGCTTTGCTTGTCAGACAAAAATGGCAGATTCGGTGTTATGATTGGTTAGATTGCCTGTCAACTCCATACCAAGGCTCAATTCCTGGGAAACAAACAAAAGCTAAATTGTTCAGTATACAATAAATGCTGTTCTTTCTGTTTATGAAATAACTGATTGAGATATTAAGCGGCACAACTGATTTCAACATGTATCATAATCAGATTTTTTATAAAGTAGCAAATCACAACGTCTGAAAGATTATGTGATACTGAAGACAAGGAGTAATGGCTTCTGAAAAATTCAGCTTTACATCACAGTAATTATTTATAAAATAAAAGACATTTAAAAATAAAATAGATTTAAAAGTGTAAAAAGATAACAGTACTTTATTAATCAATAATTTATGTCATCAGGCTTCTTGTTTCCCATTGGTTAACCAAACATATACTTTTTGTCTTTGAAATTGGCATTAAATCAAAATGACTATTTTATTTTCTTGTGATATAACTTTTCCCTTCTCACAAATACAAAACAAGGCCAGTTAGATTCAGATCTGAAATTTACAATTACTTATTTTCAAAATCCAACAAACAACTGATGGCTAAAATCACTCCCCACCCTACAATCACAATATGGATGGCATGTTGATTGCAACGGAGAGGCCAGTTCTGGGTTCCAGTTGTTATTGGCGGCTCTGCTTTATGATTTTTGGTAGAGTTAATTTCTTCCCCCCCAAATTATGTGTCACGATGTAGGGACACAATTTCTTCGTTAAACATCTGAGGCCTTGTAGAAGAGGCCCTGAAGGCAGCAGAAGGATCGAGCAAAGCTCTTGACTCTCTATTGGCCAGCAGTACCAACAAAGTGGCAGGCAAGCTAGCAAAATCTGCCCATAAATAATTGGGCTTGTTGAATTCAGTCACCCTGCACTTGAGCAGCCTGCATATGACTCAATTCTCCTCTTTTTTTATGCACTTTGACTGTTGCAAATGAAAATGTTTCAGACATCTTCAAATCGATCTCACATGATTCTCCCATAAGCCTGGTTCTTTCAAGAACAAATTCCAGCGTTTTAAAGATTTCACTATTTAGTGTTCTGTATTTAGGCACGAATATAAAATTCAAAGTGGCCTTAGTTAACCTGGGAAGCACCTATTTGAAACCATCTCTTTTCCAGTTGAAATCGTCTTGCGCTTTTTTAAATGGAATTCAGCAGATTCTTTTATTCATCTTTTTTGGAAAAGTTTAGGCTGAATGAAATGTTGCTTGTGCATTCTTAAAGACTTCACAGAACACTAAACAATCCTCATTTTCTGGGTCTACATTATTTAGGTGTGAAGCATGAATAGATGCATTCGGATGGTGGGGGTTCTTCACTTGTAAAGCTTTGAATATCATCAGCCCTCCTCGGTTTGAAAGGGAGAGTTTTTGTTGTTGACGTGAATGTTCCGGGTCGGTTCAAAGCAGTATATAACGGGGTGATTAACGTTGTGTAATGAGGTTTAATTGTAATAATGGGCTGTTTACCATACAGACTTCTGTTGCTTTTCATGAGGAAGAAGAAGAAAACTGTGTCAAAGATGAAGAGGTCCAAGATCAGGATCCATTACTGAAGACGGTTTAATTTGACAAAAACCATACGCCACATTTCAACTCGTGTAATTAAGTGTTTTAGTTCAAATGTCATGAATGTATTTTCGTGAAATACATGCCAGATTTTTTATGCTCCTCGAATTGAAAATATCAGAAACAAGAGAAAATGACATTCATATGACGTTTATAGACATGTTTTTCACATTTGATTTAGCACATTGAACCACTTCTTATGACAGTCATGATATATTTGTACACGCCACGTCACCACTCATCCAAGCCGTCTGCTATTTGTTTTCAATTCAATTCAATTAAATTCTAATTTATTTGTATAGCGCTTCTCATGATACATATCATTGCAAAGCAGCTTTACACCAAGGTAATGTTTTATAGTATATGCAGTAGTAGCTTGTACATGTAGATATGGCATAGATGTGAGGTAAAGATCGATTAATAACGTTAGTAATCGAACAGACAAGGAACATTATAAATTAGTAGCAAAATTCGGTAGTGCTGTGTGTTGTTTCAGGGTTGGCATCATCTGAAGTCCTCTGTGGGGTTGGCATCATCTCTTCTTAAGTGTTCTGGATCCAAACTGGAGCTTATGAAATCCTACAGTAGTTACCACATGATGACAGAACAAATAGGAACAAAATTAGCGTAGCTTCTGTTCAAACTAAGAAAATAAAGATTTGTTCAACCAGAGCTAAAAAAATGTGTTTTAACTTACATTAGTACTGATTTTTAGTAGTGTGTAAAATAAAGATAACTGTCAAAGAGTTCTCTTACATTCTTTTCAATTCTCCATGAGGGAAAAAGATTAAACTGTCATTAACTAACCATGTATGCAACAAGGAACCAAGATTGGGTCTTGTGGCGTTCTGACTCCATGGCCTTTCTGCAAATATATTTTATTTGAGTTTATGAATGCAATGTGAATGCTGTTGGTTTCCAGATCATAAACACAATTACCAAACTGATTTATTGGATGGCAGACTGTTGAAATTTATTTCAATTGCAGGTTTTTTAACCAGCATCATAAATCAGGGTAGAGCTGACAACCAGAAGTAAAATGAATTTAGTGTCATGGCCTCATGACTGTTTGTGCGTTCAGGGTCACAGTGCAATTACTCTTTAAAATATATATGTATATATATGCATGTGTGTAGTTCTGCTGCGCATATTTATTTAAACTGTATATCCTAAGCTATTGTACACTTAAATGGCCTCTCTTTTCACATGACCCTTCATACAGATTTCTACCCACTCTGATACACACTTCCTTTTCTCACATCTCAGCACGGAGAAAGAATGAACTGAGTCATCTGAAAGCACACCAAGCCATAGCAAGAGAAGAGCTCTCTCAGTATTAATAGCAGACTTCTGCTGTGATCCTGCAGTGAGAAGAGATGCGCAAATGATGTTCCCGGACTGGGCTTTAACCTTTAATGTTTTAATCATTCCAGAAATGAGTGCAGTTGATTTAAAGATCAAGGCTGGAGTTCGCTCTGTACTTCCTTTAGTCAGAAAAGGTTGCTATCTAAATTATCTTTCTTCAAGATTAGCGTGTCAATCATTTAGAATGTCTAAACTAAACATGCAGATTTCATTTTGAAGGATCTACGGTACTGTACACGTGGATATAGAAATGAAACGGGGAAATCTTATCATGTCAGTTATATTTTAAACATCTGTTATTTCTTAATCTCACCAAACCTTTGAGGATGTAATTTACTCGGCAGGATTTTCCACTTTGGAAGCAATAAAGTTCTAATGGGTTTGTTTTGCAGGTGTTTCTTTTGAAGGTTTATTTGGTTTTGCGTTCCTTTAAGTTCACATAGTCTTTTGGAACTGGAGATGGCGCCTTTTCTTAGGGCTGCATTTATGTATTTATATATTTCTGTGAATATATACTTCTAATACATACATACATTTTCATGACATGACTTGAAAAGCTCTGTTCAAAAAGCTTTACTCTGAGCTGTACTCTGAAGATCTTTTAATGGAAACCACAGTTTTAGGCCGTAACAATTTTGATATGCATGTTACAAGAACATGTTTAATATTTGAAAATAAAGAAATTATGACATAAATATTAGTACAGTAATTTTACAGTTTCACTAAAAAACTATTTGGCCTTTAAATTTAATGACACTCTGTCTTAGACTTTAGGCTTTTCAAGTGTTCACGCTTCCTCATAAGTTTATAAGTGGGTTTGGCGTGCTGTCCAGGGAGCAGGCCAGGAGAACGGCGGGCTCGAACCCTAGCGATTAGAACCCTAGCGGTTAGAACCCTAGCAGTTAGAACCCTAGCAAGGGTAAGGGCTCGGCTTCCGGCTCGAACTCCGGCTGCCCCCCGGAGTGGAAGTTGAGTTAGAGGGAGGGGGAGGGGGAGGGGGAGGGTTTGCAAAAGCGAGATGGAAATGAATGGGAAGTTTGTGCTTTTATAGTGCTTTGGAACTGGTTTGATTGAGCGATCGTAACCGAGGAATGATTAGCTGATTGCTAACAGCTGTGGGCAATTCGTCCAGCGATCCACTCGAAAGTATGTTATTGTCAAAACATTTATTTAATATTTCTATAGTAGTACTAATTAGTCTCTAAATTTCTCTTTTCAAAAAATTTCCAGTCCCTCATTAAAACAACGGATGTAATCATATGGTGTTTAATGAGTATAAAATAGTTTTTTTTATTAAAAAAGGACATCCTGTAAATTAATACTTCCTGTAATGCGGTTTTCTGTATATTTTAACATTCCCATAATGCTCAAGCAGTGTAACTTATCCTCCAATGACCTATCAGTACTTGTTTATATCTTTCAAATGATCGTTCCCTCATTTGTTTGTGTTTGTTTATGGGTCGAAGATCGCCTTGGGGTCTATTGAGGTAAACGGCGCTGACATGCGTCAATCTTTTAAAAGTTGCTTTAAAGGTGGTAAGCATGAATCCCTAAGATGTTCTACCAAACCATTGGCTGTCTCCAAAATCAAAAGCCGCTTATTATGCAAGCTGTCCAAATCCATTTGATTCCTTCCTTTGCCAATATGGAGCTGTCACTCTCTATCAAACGCTGATATTTATATTTACCGTTTTACACTGTGAAACTCTGGATCCCTGTCACGGGGGAGCTGAATTGGAGAGTCCCAAAAAACCATGAATCCATAAAGGCGCTTAAGAAACATGCTGACAAGCTGTGAAGACGTGAAATTTTTTATGGGTTTGATAAACATGTTTTGTTATCAGGGGAATTGAATGCATATTTTTTAAGCAGACATGGAAGAGAGTCGATACTTCAGGCCTGTTTGGAGGTCTCAACCTTTAAAAATCAACATGGGGTAACGTATCTCTTGATGTCCTCGCACGAAACGATCAAATGCCAACATGGCTTAAAAGTACTCAGCAGGCAGTATGCTAAACATGGCGAGGGTCTGCCTTCATCTAGATTTGCCTGGTGAACGAACGCGTTTCCGTGTCTGCCGCAGATGGAGGGGGAATTGAGATCTCCTCCATATTAGTGATGCATTGTTTTAATCCCATTTGTAATGCCTATCAAACGGCATGAGCTTTCTCAAACACTAGGCTAATTTGGAAAACAAATCAGTGGTGGCCTTGTCATTTGATTAGTGCTGGTTTTGTTAGGCTTCCTTATTAGTCTAATTAGCTCTTTGTAAGTATGAGATATCTGCCCAGGGGATGTGGCCAGTAGAGAAACTGACCTCCAACACGACTGACCCCGCGCCAGCTAAATAATTCCTAGAAGATGTAGATGCCAGCAGTTGAGCCTAAATATAAATAATTTTTTTTTAACAATCGAGTGTTCAGGGATGACGATATGACCACTTCTCCAAATGTAGACAGCCAGACAGTGTCCCTCCCCCCCCATGTCAGATAATATAAAGTGACAGTTTGAGATTGTTATCTGTAACAAACGCTGAATTGCCGGGTGAGCAGATTTAATAGGCAAATGCACTGTAGACTGAGGTTTCCAGTACATGAAAATCAGCTGGGATAACAGTGACTACAACTGATGGATAACCGTTGTTCTTCATTAATAGCAAAAGCCTGTCCAACAGGTCCAGTCTCGCTGTTTTATCTTGTTCCTAAACTGTTTCCTGCCACAGTTCCACTGACAGTGTTGGAGATTAGAGGGAAAGACAATAATGCTGCTGGATATCTTATAAATTGGGGCTTTAGATAAGGAATAGTTGACAATGTCTTCTATGTGTTTGGCTTTTGATAGTACTGTATCTTGGGTATCAACAGTGAAAAACTATACTGATAACAAGAACAATCTCAATTGACTGAACTTGTAGGCTCCAATGAGAAAGTTCTTATGTGTTGTTAGTCAGTTGTGTTTTCTCTCACTTTTGTCTCTGCGGGATTTACTGGAGGGATAAAGGTCAGGTAAACTTGATGAAATATTAATAACTCTCTCTGCAACCGGTGTTGGCTTTCTGCTAGTGTTCAGGAAAATCACCACAATATGCATTTGGTGAATGCTGCAAAAAATAAATAAATAAAAAAAACTATAAAAGTTTATGTCTCTTTTATTGTTATTGTTCTGAACTTTTTTATTGGTTATCGAGGTAATAGTATTTAAAAGGTACTTTTATTCTTTTTTTTTTTTTTGATGATTAAAGTGAAGTGAGTGAAGTGACTTGTGGCCAGGTGTGGTGACCCATACTTTGAATTTGTGCTCTGCATTTAACCCATCCAACATGTACACACACCGTGAACACAGACCCGGAGCAGTGAGCAGCCATTGCTGTGGCGCCCGGGGAGCAGTTGGGGGAACGGTTCCTTGCTCAAGGGTCCCACCTCAGTTGGGGTATTGAAGGTGTCGAGAGCGCTGATTATTCACTCCAACCACCTACAATAGCTGCCGGACCTGGGACTCGAACCCACAACTTTTGGGTTATAAGCCCAACTCCCTGTCCATTAGGCCATGACTGTTGACTTTAATAGTAAAAATGTTAAAAGTAAAAATATGAATATATATATTAGTGCTTTTTACATTAACATGTTAACGTATGCAATTAATCATTGGTATGCAAAATTGTATGTGTTAATATTTTTTTAACACAAATTAATCGTTCGGTAAGGTTTGATCGCAGCATCTTGTCGTCTTCGGAGCGCAGAAGGTAATCTGTGTTATAAGGGTACAGCAAACCAGTGTTGCCAGGGTCTTGTTTTTTTCCGCACAGTTTGACTATTTTGAAAATGCAGTTGTGGGAAAAATGACAGAGTTGTGCATGGCTTGCGTTTTTTCGGGTTATAATGTACGGCATACCCAAAGTGTATATGAATAATTAAGTAAATATAATTCCTTGACTTACCTTTGTACAGAAAGCTCATTGCTTGATTGGCTTGTCCTGTGTCAGCTTCCGTAGCCTCTGTATGCGTTTCGAAAGGGCTGGGTGAGTGGGGGACTTAAAATTAATTTGTTGAAATTCGAATCCTAATCACTAGATGTTGCTAAAAATTACACACTGCACCTTTAAGACTTTTAAACAGCAGAAACATGACAACAACAACTTTATTTTTTTACAACAACCAATACTTTCAATAATAGTTGGGTAAATGTTTACTGTGATTCAAATGATATGGCTTGGTCATCTCAATTTTTTAATCGACTGACAGCACTTTTTTTTTAACAGTGAAGCAGCAGAAATGTAATTCATTCATTCATCCAGGCCAGTAGGTGTCAGTATTAAATAAAAAACTATTAAAATTAAAAAATTACTACTTGGACAATTAAACTAAATCTGACAGAGTGCAGCTATGTGTTTGTTTTCAGTTGTTTGGTAGATGAATATCAGTTGAATATTTAAAAACAAACAAGCAGAAAAAAAACTCTGACTGAGATGACAGTGTGGATCGAAGAAAGCTGGACTTGAACTCCACTCCCATCCACTTCCAATATTAAACTTTCAGCACTTGGAAGTGCTCCAAAGTGGCTGTTTGCTTTTATTAATATGTCAACACGTGGCACGGTGTCAGCCTAGTGGTACTCTCAAATATTTACCCCACACGCTCATGAAACATTTTCAGATCCGTAATGCCCACTTGAACTCTGAACAAGGCCATGTTTCCAAACAGCAGTGTAGGGATGAGGCGATCCCTCGTCTGTGTAATGTTGCATTAGCCTGCTCAAGCGTTCAACCAGCTGTGGAAAGCAGAGAGCTAAGTGGGCTCGGCCGGGGTCCTGAGCACAGATGGGGACCTTTAATTTTTAAAGCTGTTATTCGTGTTGCTGAGCTCTCTGTGTATTGTGTCATGGTGCATATGAGTGCTAATTCAGCCCTGCATCTCATTCATACCTTCCCTGATGTATTCACTCAATCCACAGAGAGAACAAACATCAGCGGCCCTTCTCTGACCTCAGATGCCTTCTGCTGTGAGAGTGTTTGTGGTTTGATATGATGAGATTCGGTCAGATTCGAATTCCTGATGGATAAGTGGATCAGTGTCACACGGACCATTACTGTTTTTTATGTACTACATTTAGTCTGTCTTCCCGTCAAATCAAACGTCTTGTATTTCCATCAATCCATCACTTTAAACATTAAGTAATTAATTTATCCCAAACCAACATTTTAACCCTGCCTCCATCCATCCATCCATCCATCCATTCCATTCAAACACCTCATTTGTCCTCTACCTCATTCAAACAATCCATTCTTATTTTGGGATGAAATGTTGGATGTATGCTGGTGTTGTCCAAGTCCAAATTGTCACTCCATCCATTCATCTATTTGTTCATCCCATTTTAACACTCCATCCATCTATCTGTCCGTACATCCATCCTTTATCCCATTTAGACCTCATCTATCTCCATTCATTCAAGTGCTCCATCTATCCATCCATCCATCTGTACATCCGCCCTCTATCCCATTTACACCTCATCCATCCTCTATTCATTCAAGTTCTCCATCCATCTATTTGTCCGTTCGTCAGTCTGTCCGACTGTCAAACAAAACAACAAAAAACCCAATGGGATAAGAAAAAAAATATTTGAGGTAATAAACAACATTGCTTTAAAAGTAAATATTGGATCTTTTTATCTCTGGTAATATTTTTACAAAAAAAAAAAAAATATATATATATATATATATATGTGTGTGTGTGTGTGTATAGGTAAACTTTTTATTTTTTATTTTTTTGCAGTACAAATGTCTGTGTAAGAGTCCTCATTCCATCATCATGTCCTTTTGAGACACAGGAAGTGTGTATGTGACTTCTTTGTCATGTCAGAGTGCAATGTGGTATCTTGTTTATTCTCAAGTGTCTGCAGCGTTGTTTACGTGTCACTTGAACCTTCAGATCAGGGCCAGCTCTCAGTGTCTGTTGCAACACATGACCTGCCATGTCATTGCTTGACAACACAGCAAAGGCTGACAAATTGTCACAGGCCATTAAGATGGCTTCCATGGAAAAAACAGCGCCAAGAGATGGAGAAGATAAAATGAGATTCGTGTTCTACCTAAAATGTCATCCTGTGTGGCCTTCATGTTCTGATCACCCTTAGAAAAGCCCTTTCATATCACATTGTTTTCAGATTCCTTTCACATTGATATGCTCACACACTTGCTCACAGGCCTGTTGAGTATTTGTAAGTGTCACTGTGAAGTCTGGCAGTGGGAAGGTGGCAGTAACTCAAGTCTACAAACACATGGACTTATCTGTTTAATTAGTCAGCGAGCGGATGCTTTATTTCTCTACCGTCTCCCTTAGGACAGCTGACCACTTCAACAGTAAATTTATCTTTTACTTATGACCTGACAAAACTCTGACTGTAATGGTATTATTATTGGTAATTATGATACTAAGCTAGTAAATAGTGAATATACTGTATATTTATGTACTATGGCACAGTATTGAATTGAATCAGTATTGAAGTTTGGGTTGCAATATATTTTTTACGGTACGTGTACTTACATGTGCTTAAAGCGTACCTACAGTGTGTTTACCTAAGAAAGTACTATTAATATGAGGTAACTACATAGAATATGGTGGTTAGGTTTAGGGGAAAGTAGGTTCAGGGTTAGTACCTAAGTATTACCTAGTTATTGTAATTACTGTAATAATTACATAATGTGTACATGAGAAACAGGACAGTAAAATAAAGTGCAAGTTTGATACAATATTTTTTCCTAAAGTTCTGTTCATTAATTACCATTACCAACACTACCATTCAGATGTTTGGGATCTATATAAGTCTAGATACGCATTTATTTGCTGAATGTTACAACAGTAATATTTACTATTATACTATACTATACTATTATACTATATTTACTATATATGTTAATGTTGAAAACAGTATTTTTCAATCAATCAGTCAATCAATCAATATTTTTGTAGGGGGGAAATATTCAGGGTTCTTGATAAATGTGAAGTTCAAAGGAATAGCATTAATTTGTAAATAATAAAACAGGTTTTACTTTTGATCAATTTAATGCATTCTGTTTGAAAAAAAAAAAAATATATATATATATATACACTATATTACCAAAAGTTTTCGCTCACCCATTCAAATGATCAGAATCAGGTGTGCTAAT
>JAUMHR010000050.1:8616564-8632862 GCA_032361145.1 Enteromius fasciolatus
ACTTTTCTCAGAAGACCTATCATTTTATCGAGTCATGCGACCACGGTATTATCGAAAAAATTTGATATTGTGGTACGGCGGTATTTACAACACCGTTACATCCCTAATTAATTATATTAACCTTTCGAACATGTCTTGTTCTAGTTTGACAGATTATGTCTGTTATTCGGTTTTAGTTTAGCATTAATTCTAAAACCCATAAGAGGATCAGAGAGTCTCTTGGTGGTGGATGTGTGAGTTGTTCGTATGTAATCGCTCCACACAATGATCAGAACTCTGTGTTATATGTGAGAAGGTCCATATCGGCATCGTGCAGGGGACCCACAGGGGTCGAGTGTATAGAGACTCATTGTTGGCTCATGTCCAGGTGTTCAGTAGCATGTGATGTTCACATTCACTGGAGGTCTTGGGTGGCACATTCCATTAGAGCAACATGGCCCCAGTGTCACTGTTAAACCCCTGATGGGTGGCAGGTGCCAAGAATGTGTCCATCTGCTGTGCCAACTCCCTCCCCTGTCATCTTTCTCTTGCCTCGCTGCTCAGGCTTTTAATGTTCCTCTCATTGTCACTGTCTCCGATGATATTCCTGGAAAAAGAGACTGATTATGATGTATGCGCTTGAGTTTGTTTGATTGTCATTACTAGTAATTGTCCCTTAAATGACAAAATGCTGGTATTTAGTTACGTAACATGGTACTGAATTATTGCTGTGTTTGTAGTACCATTAGAGATGTGTAGATAATTGTATTATCACTCATAATAGTGTATACTGTGCAGTGTTTGTGAGCAGAGCTGATTTTATGTTATTTACACAGGAGGAGAACAAAGAATCAAAAAAGAGTGAAAGAAAAAAATAAAGAGTGAAAGTGTCTCTAACAAGTCATGACGGTGAAGGTTATTATTTATTAAGGATAATTAGGAAAGTTTTTAGAGTTTATGTTTACAGTATCTTACACAGTCATCAATGTCTCATCTTGACAGGTTAATACAATATTAGAATTTTTCAGTGTGACTTACTTAACGTCAGAACTAAATCACTTAAAAAAATTTGGGGGCCGGTTTGGATTTTTAAGGGTTTTATGGTCTCTCAAACTCACAAAGGCTGCATTTATGTGCTCAAAAAGCATAAAAAATTAATAAATATAATATTACTACAATTTATTAAACGTTATTACAATTTTAATAACTGTTGTCTGTTTAATTTTTAAAAAGTACTTTATTTCTTTGATGACAAATCTGAATTGTCAGAATCATTACTCTTTGGTGACACGTGGTCCTTCAGAAATCTTTCTAATAAACTCATTTGGTGCTCAATAAATCATTTGTATTATTATCAATGTTCAAAACTATTGTTCTGCTTAATATTGTTGTGAAAACCATGATAGGTTTTTTTTTTTTTTTGATTATTTGATAAATTATTCAAAAGAACAGAATTTAAAATAAAATAAAAAGGCCTTTTGCTCAACTTATTTGTCAATGTAATGTTTTTTTTTCTTTGTATTTCATCTGCCAAAAAAAAAGCAAAATTAGCTATTGTAAAAATTCTCCATATTATTATGGAAAATGTAAGATTAGCCTATAGGAAAAAATATATATAATTTTAAGAATGCATTATATTGAAGTGACCTTAAATGCTTTTACATTTTTACTTAAAACTTAATTTATTTTACAGCTTACTACTATGATAGTTTTTGCGGTAACACTTTACAACAGGAAACACTAAATCACTGTTAACTATGACTTTACCCTTAATACAGTATTAGCTAGTAGGGTAGTTAAGTTTAGGTGTTGGATGATTAAGGATGTAGAATAATTTCATGTTGAATAAGGTATTAATATGTGTTTAGTACTAATATAATGTTCTAGTAATATGCATGCAAATAAGTAACTAAGGGAGCCTAAAATATAATAAAACAAAAATAAATTATTTATGTTTGGGAATTTTCTTTTTTGCAGGAAATATAGATATAAGATCTGTTTTGCATATGTGAAGATACATTAAAAAGACATTATGAGAATTTTCAGATGTATCAAAACCTAAAGATTTCATCAAAATTACACCAAATCCTTAGAGTACATTGATGTTTTCTATCAATAATTTGTTACATAAAGTTCAAAAAGCTCATATTTACAAGCATACCTGCAGAGTTGCACGAGTTATTGATTACTGATTACTGACACATGGCCCTTGGGCATTACGTAAATATGGGTGAAACTACATAAATGCTCAAAAGCGTTAGTTTGATTTCTTTGCAGTGTCTACCCAGACAGGCATTTTTATGCTCTCTGGACATCAACCGAGTCTTAGCTAACGGCATGCCCTTTGGCAATTTGTTAATTTTTTTTAAAAAGTATTATTGGGAATTTGTTTCTGCAATAAAAGGGCTCTTTTCTTGCATTAATTGGCTGATAGCAGCTCTGTCAGATAGGGTTTTCATGGTTACAGCGTGGGCTTTCTGGACCCTAAAAAGCTTTCTGATTAGAAATGTGAATTTAACTTAATCTCTATGGTGAAAATTGTATTAATTAAGTTATTCTATTTTTAAACATTTCACAGAAAATAAGAAAGATAGAGGACCTTGAGGGCTTATTTTCTGCAGTAACCCTGCTGCTCTGCTGCTGGTGTGAGAGCGACAGAGACCTGCCTTTGTTTCAGATGAAAAGCGATGATGAAGGGAGTTCTCACACGTCTGTCCCAGTCAAACAAGCAGCTCCGAGCAAGTTCTCTGAGCTCACTTTGTCCCATTTCAGTTTTACCATAACTTAGAGTCGGCAAATAGAAAAATACAACCAACCAATGTGCATATTTGTCGTTTTGTGGGTTTGCTTTAAACACTGAGCCATAAATTTTAACATGTTGTAGCAGAAAAACACAAAATTCATTTTTTATTCAGAGCGACATTGCAAATGTTTCATTTAGTTCTTAGATTTCTAAAAACTAGAGTATGATAGAAACTAATCTGAGCTGCATCGCAAGTGCCTCTCTCTCACACATAAAAGTCCCTAGCGGACCACCTGTTTTCCAGTAAATGATAGAGAGCATGGGTAATTTATTTTTAATTCAGACCCATGCGGGATGGTTACCAAATGTAAACGATTTGCATTCTTTGTGGTGTCAGTTTTAAAGATCATTCATAAAAGTATGAATTTGGAAGCCAAAACAAGAATATAAGTGCTGGGGAAATTTGATAACAAATATTTGTACCTTTTGTTTAGCAAGGAGGAACATTTCCTGTGCCTTTTGATGTAGTTTAAGTATTACAGAACCGCTTCTTTTAGTAATCATATGAAACCATAATTAACGGGTTGCTTTGTAGGTGATATTTGATTCCAGAACACCACATTTTTTTATTTACTTTTTGCTGACATTCTTTAAATTGTGCAATAGTTCATTAAAAAAGAAAATTACGAAAACTTTCTAATCTCACTGTTACACAGAGCTCAGAGAGCACAGAGGAAGAGTTTGTACACACACTTGTGTCACGCTAGAAGGGCTCCCGTGGGTATTGTGGTTCACACTTCTGCAAATTTTAGGGTGTCTCTATCTAAACAAGGTGCTTGAAAAACAGTATCAGACCTATATTATCCAATATTTGCCACAGGAAGTGGATGCGTTGCGTAATATCTCCTTTATGCTTCTGTGTATTCCTGCCAGCTTGCAGCTGCTTATGACAAAGTGAAGACAAGGCTAAGCGACATAAAAAACAAAGCAGATGAATCTAGACTCACAGTGACAAACATGTTTTGTTTATCAGGTATTAAGATACTTATGGTTTAGTTTGAACAACAGAAAGCTGGAATGTTTAGTCTAATGTTCGCCTGCCAATACCTTTTGACATTGAGTATGTATTTTTGGAGTGAAATTTGGTCTGTTCAAGGACCTATTCAAAACTGAACCCGTTATTTATTCATTCAGAAAGTGGCAAATGCGGCCTTAAACCTGATTAAAAGTGTTTCTTCAGACACTGTTGCTGGTAAAACATTACTATGCCACTATACAGATTCTATCATTCAGTTTTGCCATTTAGTGTTGGCTAAAGTACATGCTGTTAAAGTGTGGCCAGACATATTTAAAGCCTGCCTGTTATCGCTGTTCGTTGCCGTCTGTTGTATTCAGTGCCATGACTTCATGTCTGACTAACCTCTTGACTTATTCTGAGCTTCTGTCTGGAACATTTCTAATTGAAGGCTGAAAGGCAGATACAGAACATAAAAGCTGTTTTAGGTTCTGTATCTGTCCATGTGCTATTGTGTGAGAAAATGTGCCGGAAGATAGTGTGACTTGAGGCCTTAAATCGAGGGCAGTTCATTAGGCCTCTATTACAGCGGATAAGCCCAATTCCTTGGCAAGCTAATTGACTTTTTATTAATGGAGATAAGTGAACGTGTCAATTATCTGAGCAAGGGTACTTTATATTAAGTAAAGAACATCATAGGAGATAAAGCAAACAGTAATAGGGAATCATTGTAAAGGTGTCTCGTCAAAGTGAGGGTTTGTACAGGGCTAATGAGGTTTTTAATGCTGATGTTCACATTAAACTAATCTGATGGGAAATGTGGAATAACCTGAGAGTGTGTGAGAGTGAGTACAGCTGCATAAAGTATGCAAACTCTTTACCTGGATTTCTGCATGAGATGGTCATGAAAATGTTAAAAATAAAACACGCTTGTTTAATAAAGGTGTATGCAGTAAAGACACTAAGCATCCATTTGTTGGTATTGTTTTATTTGTTACTTGCAGACTAATGCATTAATGAAGATGCAACTAATCACATTTAACAATTACAATCAATTAGTCAAACATTAAAAAAATAAACTTTTCATTTAATTGTATGCGATTCGATTCAATTCTATGCGTTTCGATTCTAAATATCCTCACCTAAAATATTACAAAAATAAATTAATCATTTAAAACAAACACAAAAAAACAATTAATTAAAAAATACAAAGTTTATATCAAATAAATAAAATAGGCATCTAGCTATAAATATTAATTCCCACTACATATTATATTATATTATAAATTCCCTAGTATTTAAAACAAACAAATAAATTAATTAATTCAATAAATAAATAAATGGGAGATACAGATTAGAATTTTACCATGCCATGTCCTGGTCTTCTTGCCCATACACTTGCTCTATAATCTCTATCAAAAAAATTATATGACCTTGATATATCCTGTTTTTATTAACAGGCAAATATTAGCAGACAGATAAAGCGTATCTGTAGCCAGTATTTTGTTCTCGTTTTCTACGTGACCATTGCACCTTATGATGTGACAAACCTCACAATTGCCTGTTATGTATATGAGTTTAGAGTCAGCCAAGTCAACAGTTAAACACCTGCGTGTCTAATTCACAGTAGATAGTCAGTAAAAACAGGAACTTGTTCACTCGGGTGTTCAAGAAAGCAAAACCATACAAAAGAATAAAGGGTGTGTGAACACCTGCTTTACATAGTTTCCAGACTGTGCTGCTTTTTAGTGAAAAGTTGGTGTATTTTTATTTACTACATTGAAAGAACCAGTGCAGTCCTACTTGATAGACATCTAATAATGTGAAAACGGTGACCTCATCCTCTTTTTACAGGATTTTTTTTTTTTTGGGGAAACCATTAGTTGCTCAACCAGATTGATACGCACTTGCACAAGCTCACACATAAATATACACAACATTTTATGAACTCAAACTCCAGCACACAAACGAACGTGTGTCTAATTTCTGTGAAAGGAAGACCGCTGCACTGCCAGAAAAATAACATCTGTGCAACGCAGAGAAAAGGCCTGTCTGCTTTCTTTTCTCAGACGCTGTTTTTAGCAACACTTAGGACCACCTGACGGGGTGGATGTTATTGGCAGGGGTCAGTTCACTTCTCCCCTTCCCACGACGTCCAAATAGGTTATACATGGGTGTTTTACAAAATAGATATTAAATAAGGCAGATTTTTAGTTATAACAGGCAAGGATTCAAATGAAAATGTTACATATTTGTATCTCCACCAATCATGTCTGTTAGTTTTCTCATTCGTATTAGCCAGTTTTTGACTTTTCTCTTGAATGCTTTTGCTCAAACGTGTCACTGTATAAAGTGTGGTCTGTCTACATCTATTAAATACATTTTAAAAGTATAATATATGACTATAAGTAATATAGAAGTTGCATTGGGCTGCAGTGATCAGCACATGCTTCAGAGTCTGACATTTACTGTGACCCGCTGTGACTGCTGTTCTTTACAACATTACATTGCACCACATGTGTCTGTCAGCAAGTGTATGCTGTCATTTTTTGGTGTGGTAAACCAATTGCAGATTGATTATTTTAAAGTGATAATTTAACCAAAAATAAAAAATGGATGGATTCACCCTCATGTGGTTCCAAACCTATATGAGATTTTCATGTTAAACACAAAAGTTGTGGTTTTGGTGACCATTGAATTCCATTTAAATGGACAAAAAAATAAACAACTAAAATTCTCAAAATAACATTTCTGGCTGAACTGTCCCTTTAAGAAATGTGTTTTTGTTACTTTAATGTTAAATGAAAAGATCTGAACTATAGCTGTCTCTAGATTGTTTATAGATTGAACTATAGCTGTCTTTAGCTTTGTGTTATCTCTTGTACAAGACCCAATCACTATAATCTGGTCTTTGAATAGTCAAACACACTTCAAAACAAACTTTAGTTTCAAAAATAACTATTATCTGTTTTGTTTTTTTGTTTTTTGGAAAAACATATGTCTTTTACAAATAGAAAATATTGTTTAGCTGAGAGGATACTTGTGGATGAGCACATAAGATGATAAAAGAATTTGTGTAATGCTCTCTGAGCTGTGTTGTGCAAGTATTATCATATCAGTGAATAATGTATGCTGTTGAAAGGTCCAAGAAAATGCAAAGAACCTCTGGGTTAAAATAGTAGTTTTTAATGAAATATGCAGGGTTTGTGTTTGTGCGCTTGCCTTTTTTCCACTTGCTCAGTATTAATGTTTCACGTGTTTTCAATTAAAGTTGAATAGAAGAGTTCTTCATATAGAAATCACATGGAGCTTTAGGTTAGATTGTAGCAGGCCTGTAATCCAAAAACTCATTTTGGGAAGTGTAATCCGGACACATGACTGCTGTTTTATCTCTTGTAACTTCATTGTCTCTTTTGATTTAAGAGGATTAAACAACTAAATATTTGGTTGGCCACTTGGAAACTTTATATGCAATAAAATGTAAATGAAAAACAATGTGGCATAAGAGCTATTAAAAACATTCAGTGTATTATCTGACTGTTTGAATGTGTATCCTAGCTCTTTGACATGGTCCCAAATCTTTGAAACACAATTACCTGAATGAAAAACAAAAGAAAGAAAACAAACAAACAACTACAAAAAAACAAAACAAAACAAAAAACACAATGCAAATAATGTTTATTTATTTAAAGCACATGCCACTATACCTTTGTTTATTTTCATTGTTTTGGATGCATTAACACCACATTTTCAGTCAATATGATGAACTGTTATGAATGAAAACCAATAAATGAGTAAGTTATAGAATTCTCTAATTTTGTTCAATTCTATAGTTATATTATTTATTTTAAAAAAAGATTTATACACTAATATACTGTGTGTATATATATATATATATATATTGGTGCTGTCAAAACATGATCAATCACATCCACACAAAAAAAAAACAATTTAAGTGCCTATACTTTATATTTATTATGTATTTATAAACAAATAAATATAGATACATACAATATATATTTTACAAATATTTACAAACACAAAGTTTTTTTATGCAATGTATACATGCATATGTTTGTGTTGTTTGACAGCACTATTGTATATAACACACACACACACACACACACATAAATACAAAATATTTTTTATTTATTTATTTATTTATTTATTTTTTTACTTGTGTTTGTATATTTATTAATTTTCATTTGCCTGGTCAGACAATAGCAGCAAACTATTGACATCTATGCTTGCGATCAGAGGATAAGGGGAGATTATAGTTGTTTACATTAATGTTTACGTTTTATATAAAACTGTGAATCTGATATAAAATTGCGGATTAGAATAAATGCAAATGAGGGACTGCACTTACAAGCAAAAGACCCCAAAGGCTCTCCAGTCACACTGGGTTGTGGGAGTCAGATTTGGGCCACCAGGGGCTTTGCATTGAAGAGTTCTTTAATTTAGTTGTTTTTTTCAAACATGGTTTAATCAAAGAGCAGTGATGAAAGTCAAAGCATCTGAAGATGTAAACTTATGCTGATTGTAGGCATATTTGTTCTTACTAGTCAAGTGTAATCCCCTTAGAAGGATAGTTCACCCAGAAATGAAAGCGTCATGATCTGCTCACCTTCATTATATTTCATACCTGATTTTTTCCCCATCAGGAATATAAACACCGAGGGAGATTTTGTACAATGGAAGTCAGGGGTAACTGTTTGGTTTTCAACATGTTGTTGAGCTGTCCCTTTAAGAGACAAAAAGTTCAGTGAATAAAGGGTTTTCTTAGTGTTGAAATGATTGAAACATTGACACACAATGTGTTTCTTGTGCACAACTAAATCAATATATAGATTTTTGTGATGTCTATTCAATAATTTACAAATTTTTCACAATAAGTAATAGTTAAGATTATTGTATAAATTGTTAGGATTTATAAAATGTATCGTCAGCATCTCATGAAAAACAAACAAAAGGCAGAAGAAAAAACAAAAAGTCTTTATTGTAACTGTGAACTTCTTGGAAGGTTCAAGTAAACACTTGAGCGTTCTCCAAGAATCCTAATACGACTGTGTTGATCTCTGCTATTTCATGCAGCTGCCTTCATCAATCACTTCATATCCATTACACCTTTTAGGCCCTTCTCTCTTCTGTTCATTGAGTGCAGAGAATTCTGAACACCACACAGGTCAAAGGTCATTCTCTTCATGCAGGCCGCTGGGAGAAAGATTTGCGGTTGGACTTATTATAGCTCAAACAATGCTGTGAGTTCTGTCATCACATGGCTGTCAGCCATGGATTGTGCATAGCGAAGACCAAATAAACCATTATGTTTGGCTGACAGGAAAGGAAAGTGGCAGCTGTACACGTCTGTCCTTTATTATGCCACATATGATTAGGGCAGTAAATTCAAAATGATTTAGCGAGGCCTTTGATGTTCATGGGATTCTGTTTATTGTGTTTTTGGATATATGACAGTATGATGTGGACTGAACTCATAAACCTTGTTTACACCTTGTGACATGAAAACACATAATCTACATATATTTTAGTTGTTACTAATATATTTTAGTATGTTACTTTTATTATTACAGCTTTTTTTGCCAGCCAGACTTTATTTAGATAGGACAGTGTAGAGACGTAGCGAGATCTGGAAAGGTCCACGAGGCCTGATTCAAACTTGGGACGCCCACAGCGGGACAGGATTTGAAATCGGGACTCCCACAAGGCTATTGGTGCTGACTTGCTTGCAGTGTTTACGGGTTAAAATCTAATAAGTTTTGGAAGATATCGCACATTTCAAATCTGTAGAATTGATTTTTCTTTCGCTGAACACTTATTTTTATTTATTAAGATAATTTTATTTTATTATCTTTTTTCCTGTACAGTGGAAGTCAATGGGGTCCAAAATTCTACATTTCAAAAATACTACCTTATAAAAAGTATCTTTTCACAGAAGAGACACAGTCAAACAGGTTTGGAACAACACTGCAGCGTGTAAATATAAAGCATATCATTTGTTTTTTTTTGTTTTTTTTTAAACGAATAAAATGAAAGTAATCTCTGTGATGCACCCTTCACCACCCAACATTATGAAGGTCTGGGCTCTGTGAAAGCTTGTTTATCTTGTGTAACAAGCTCCAGGATTCTTTCAATTTTCTGATTATGCTGGCACTCGTTCAGGTTTCGGAAAGAATGAGGTTTGTGGTTATGCAGTAGTAACCATCACCTTGTGTGGGTCAGATTCTCACCCTTTATTTAAACTTTTTAATTGCTACACACAGTAATCCAATCACTATTTTACAGGTTGGCCTTGTTATGCTGGCATGGGCAGTGATGACTAATAGGAAATGGAAAACAAACAAAAAAAAATAGACAGAGATTGATGATTAAATGTGGCTTTCTTTTGCACTGCTGTTCTGGGGGGCTGGAGTTCACCTGAGGGGCACTGTGGATGTGACGGGGAGCTGTTAATTTCCTGACAGTCTTAGCTCACATCCTCGTTAATTAGGAGGTTGAAGGGACGAAGATAGGAATGATCTGAAAAGAGGGGATGAGTCATTATAAACCTTATCAGCATGGCTCATGAGTATTAATTAAGTGACGTGACGATCGTCCAGAGGTCCTAACTCAATTACTTAAACAACAGGAAAATAGGGTTAGCCACTTACCAATTTGGTTTTTGTGCAGTCCATTTGGTTTTCAAAGACTTCTGCTTGGTGTGAAGATCATGCAAAGCTTTAAAAACCCTGTATGATTTTATTGTTTGATAGTGCTAAATTAAGTTTTTTGTTCTGCAAACTAACACCATTTTTTCAAATTCTTATACATTTTCATGATAAAAGCATAGAGTCAGTGTATATATATACAGTATATATATTTTTTTTTTGCAAAATAGTGCTTTATAAATAGCCAATATGCTAGCAATATGCATGCTTGTTAATCAAGTAGTTAATATTGGACCCCAAAATAAAGTGTCACCAAAATGTTTTATCAGTTCTAAAGCATTTTTTGAATAGTAACTGTGACTTTGTAGGGCAGAAATGTATAAGTAGAGGAAGTATTTTATTAAAAAGTCTTATGGATTTTCTCTGAAAGTCCAGAAAACATTCGGTGAAGAACAGAAGACAATTTATTCGAAAACCTTGTATGGGTGGAATGGACAGGATCAACAATAAAAGACTTAAGTATGTGAGCTGTCTACACGGCCTTTTGTCAAAGTAAGCAGCATATGCTTGTGGTTTCTACGGGAACGTTAAGATTCTCATTTGTGGGTTTCCTGTCAGGTTTCCACAGAGAGACTTATGTGGGGAGGCTGACATAACAGCCGGTAGTCGGTTAGCTGATGACCCGCCGAATGTGGAGGGAGAGAGACAGAAAGAAATAAAAATAAAGAAACAAGCGAGCAGGATCTGATAAAAACAGAACAAAAACATTAGGAGAAAATAAATTAAGAAAATTCATATGCAAGTTATGTGTCAGCAACTTCACAAAGTCATCCTCCGCTTCTGAAGGAAAGATTCTCAACGGCTACTCAAAATGTTTCCAACACTTTCAAGTGTTTCCATTCATTTCATCACCGACAGATAATCCCGCCTTATGATAATCATTGGCTAGACAGCATAGTAGACAATGTAAAAACAGCACTTTAAGCCACTTACCACCTAGAAACTGTGTAAATGTCTTTAACTGAAACGTAAGTGGAATTTTGTTGGAGAATTACATGCACATCCTCTTAGCTGTACTTAAGGGACATGTCACGAACTTTACAGATGCTTTAATACAGTAATCTCAGGGTCTGACGCCAATGGGAACTGAACTCTATAATATGACATATCGTTTCCAATGACAAACTGACGAATGACCCGCTTTTAAAGATGGAAAATGAACATATGACATGCATCTTAAAGACATGACAGCTTTTGGTCAGCTTAATTCAGACTGTAGTTTGAAGTTTCGTGTCTCAGTCGAGCCAGGCAAGGACGTAAGGAGCCAAATAAGATTTTTACAAATGAAACTGAAGCTGCCCTAATTTTTTGTAAACCTCCAACTTGCTTGTATTTTAAAAGCAAATACGAAACTCAGCTATGTTTTCCGAAGGCTTATCGGCATAACACAAATTAATTCTGAAAAATGAAAGAGCAGATTAGCCGAAGGAAATTAAGATGTAGGAATTTGAAAAATGTGTGTCAGTTTGCATTAAATGGCAACAAAAAAGAGTTTTAGTTACTATATATGCACACAAATGTAAGGGCAGTTAAGTATATAAATAAATGTCCAATAAAATGTGACCAATTCTCAAGAACCACCCCCCCATAAAATAAATAATAACATGCATATACATATATTAAATATATATAAATGATAAAAAAATTAACAATCCTGACCAAAAAAACAAAACAATTATGTCACAGTTTCCCCAAAAAGCAGAACCTTTTAGATCCATGCTTAGAAACCTTTTCATTTTACAGAAGGTTCTTTTTAGTGAGAAAAGGTTTTTAGATTAATAAAATGTTATGTACACTAAGAAAAAATATTCTTTTGAGAACCAAAAAACAAATTTTTACAATATTTTAAAAGAATGTAACTGAACTAAGTATGTCACAGTCTAAAAAAAATATTTATTATCATTAATATTTATTTATTTGTTTTAAAGCCTAAGGACCTCCAAATATGATGATCCCTATATTTTTTGCTCAAACAGCAAAAAAGCTGCACTGTATACAGGTTTATTAATGTATACATACCGATTTGTCTGTGTACTAAAATATATTTTTTATAGTTTTCTTTAATTAAAATTTTGTATTAAAATTAAAAACATAATTGTATAACTAAAGTCAAAATAAATAAATAAAATATTATCTGAAAAAAAAAATACTCTGTGTGTTTATGTTTTAGATAACTTAAATAACTCTGTCCCAGTCTACGATAATTGTATTGTTTTTACTGTGCACAATAGATATCATGTACCTGATACCTGACTACGGTTTTGAAATCAACATCCAAAGACTTTTGTTATCCAGATGTTATTACAGTACAGTACCGCTAGCGTACGTACCCTCCATAAACTGTGTGTTGTTTGCGCAACTGCACAAACAATCAAGGCCCAATACAAATCAGAGATCATGTATCCAGCAGAATTGGACACCCGTTTTGGGTTGTGTGTCCTTAAATGTCCTCACATGAACCTCCAGCCTGCTTTCTCATCCAGCCTGCATTCCTCTTTTGTTTTCAACCAATGGACTGCACTGCTCTCTACTGATCTCTTTAACATTTTTGGACTGATATTTCACTTTTCAAATCCTGTCTTTCCACTTTCACCGAGAGCTCCATTTTGTCTGCTGCAGTTTGTACAGACATCCGATGGTTCTGGACTGGAACATCTTTTTTGGAACTTGTTCACCTGCAGATTTCTGCATTTGAATTAAATATACATGTCTGCACTATGAGTTTCCTTTTGGCTCTCTAAATGAAAATGATTCTCATTTACAGTCCTGCTAGTTTTATTAAAGTGCAGAAATTATTCAGCATGGTGCTTCTGAGGTCCTTTTTTTTTATTAAAGATCACATTGCTGGGATTGTAGATTTGAGGGCATCACCTCTCTGTTGTACTTTTTCCATTTTGCTCCCGCACAATAGTTTAATCCCCCTTTTATGTCTCCAAATTTTAAAACTCTCTTTTTCCATCCCTCTCAAATTCCTGTCAGATCTCCACAAACCATTGTCGGCTCCTCTATGCTGAGAAGGACATCTCCAAAAACCTCAAACCTCAAAGCCAAATGAAGCCATAAATCAGTCTGTTGTATATTATAGTTAATTAAGAGCAGGACTGAACCTCAGAGCTGCAGCGGATGCTAGAGAGAATACGGACGGATAATTAAAGATAAAATAATGCGTTTAGGACGTCTCCAAGCCGTAGCGCATTTTAAGAGCCTCTCCACAAAGAAAAACCGTTAGAAATGTCACAATTGAAATTATAACACTTTGTTCTTCAAGGCCTGTAAAGGATTATAGATTTGTCACCCATTTTACTTAAAATGTTTCCCCAATTTATTGATTGTGTTGATTTTTTTTAATTTTTTATTTAGCATTTCTTTATTAATATATATGTATATAATTAAAATAAAAATTTCCATTAAATATATAGTTATTTTAGATTATTTTTTAATTATGCTCTAAATAATTATTATTGAATAAAATAAAATAAAATAAAAAAATTGAATAAAATCATTTAAAAAAAAAAAATTTTAACCGTTTAAAATGTGTTCATTGTCAGTAAGTGTATTTTCTGTTTATTTTGTTTGTTGTTGAGTAGAGATGTTAATATAGTAGATTGTGCACACTTTTGTAACATTTCCCAGATGAGTTTCATGCCAGTGATGTGACTAAACTGGACATCCTCACTGCCAAATGCACCCAGCCATTCATTTTGTTTACTGTGGTGTGTTTAAATGCCGGTGCAAAGATGCTTCTGCTTGGACTTCTGCTGTAAATCAGATTCATTGGGTGAATTTGGAGTGCAGACAAAAATGTCAATGCATCTAAATATGTACTAAATGAACATGCAACGTACTGCACAAAAGTGACATTACACAGAAAGCTCTTCCAGTTTGTCAGTGTTGGAGATTTTCATCTCATAATCAGTATGTGGATATATGCTCTTCTGATACAATATATTTGTCAGCTGCTACTATGCCAGTATCAATGCCAGATGGACAGTGGTTGAACAGAGTTCAAACACAGATTTGTATATTGCAAAATTAAGTTCCTCTCGTCCATTTTCAACTTCAAATTACTTCTGTGTATTCAAATGAATACAAAGAAACCTGTTGAATATGCGGAATGACAAGATTATAGTCATCATTCTACTGTTTTGGATTATAGCTATTATATTACAGTTCTAGTTCTCAAACTCTTAGGCCACAGAGCTTTGAGTAAATAAAAACCTTTTACAAAATGGAAATAAAATTCTTTATAAAGTTATCTTATTCTTTACCGTTGTCAACTTTATCTTGTTTATTGGGGGTTTTAATCTCTTTAATACTGCTTTTTGAACTATATTTATTTATATATATATATATATATATATATATTTACAAGCATTTGCTGTGTATGCAAACACATAATACATCTGCATAAGCACATGATTGGATTGGAATGAAACCCTTTTTTACGGGTCACATCGTCCCGTTACAGGAAGTGTATTTCATCTCTGCTCTTATGCTCCACTGACTTCATCTAGAGCTTGTTTTTCTTTTTCCTTTTTTTTTCTTTTTCTTTAACTCAGCCCTTAACAACATTCATGTTCCTGATTACCAATTATACCTCTCATGGTCCTTTCAAATAACTTTAATTACTGATTAGAATTCGGCTCTCACAAAGCCGGTACTTGAGTGTAATTGCTCAATAAAGAGTTGAGTGGAAATGTGTGGTAATAAGTAGGTGTTCCTGCTGCTTGTCTCATTAGCGAGTAAGCACTGCCATTGCTTCCCAGTCTGCATAAATGGAGCCTCTCTCATTCATGGCACAGGGGCCCCTGGTCTTTCTATAGTGAACCAGCAACCAGATAACATGTCCCAAACTCGCTGACCACACACTGCAGACACCTCACTAATCACACATGTAATGTTCGTTCTTGTTTTCGTAACGCTGTGTCACAAGGCAGAGACCTATTTAGCATATGCTGTCAGGGACTGAAACCTCAGAGTTGTCGGGCACAAGTTGGCTATTACATGTTCTGTTGACCTGATGGGATACCCTGCAAGTGTTACTGTTTGTTCTAATGCGCATTTGTGAGAGGAAAAGAACAGGTAATAACTCTGTTTAACTGCCTTGCTGCAGAGACAATTGCGTTCTCAACTGAAATGGAACATCAATAAGTGACTCATAAAGGACACTAAAGCAGCAACTCAATCAAAGAATGTTGCTCCGGCCAAACACACTGAAGACTTGATTTGAGTTTAATCCTCAGTTCAGTTGAATATCACCTAGTCTGGCATGGCTAGACTTTCAGACTAATGGCAGAAGGTCTGGAAACCTTAGTCTCTTTAAATGTAGAATTCTGTAGAATTTAACCAATCAGATGATGACTTAAAAAAATTCCTGAAGTGTTTCCGCTTTTCTCTTCCATTTGCATTAGACATTCAGCCAATGGTTGTGATGTTTGAGGCTAAATTTCTTCATGATCTTTCAGTCATGTCAGCTATGTTTAGTGAGACATGAAATATGTACCAACAAGTACATATCACTGCAGTTTCCAAAGTAAATAAATGTTAGAGGAAGTATTCCTTTTCACACAAATTTACCGAATTTTATTTAATAAAGTGCAATTTTTGCACAAATACTTGAAGAATATAATGTTATTACTCCAAAACAATATTAATATGCTGGGATATTTGAAAACTGATGCTTTTGTACGTTAGCATCACACATATCCGTCTTCATATCTATGGGTTTACATAGACCAGTGGTTCTCAACCCTGGTCCTCGCGCCCCCCTGCTCTGCATATTTTGCATGTCTCTCTTTGTTAACGCACCTGATTCTGATAATCAGCTCATTAGAAG